>JACEEZ010023219.1:55565-70565 GCA_016584305.1 Chionoecetes opilio
TCTTGATTTTATTGGCTAACAACAGACGATTTTATATAGCAAAGGAAAGATCTGGGCGTGAAGGGGATATCTCGAAAAGATAAGTGTGGTCGCATACTTAGTCGAATAGTCTCCGAGTCACCTCAACATCTGCATCGCCTGACGGAAGACCAACACGGCGAGAAGCCCATTTAAGGCTGACACAGACCCTGAAGGAAGGTTGAAGGCGAAGGGATTCGCCTTCCTTCAAGGATCCCTGAAGAAAGGCTAAAGGCGAAGGGCACCACCGTAACCATCACCACCACCATCACCACCACCACCACCACCACCATCACCATCAAGTCGCTCAAGAAACAATTGAAAATATCGGCTGAAAAAATAAATATAAAACAAACACAGGAGTAGAATAAACACTGGAAATAAACAAAGTGGCAGATGGGGAAGATAAGAGAAGAGGAGAGAGAGAGAGAGAGGAGAGGAGAGAGAGAGAGAGGAGAGAGAGAGAGAAGGAGGAGAGAGAGAGGAGAGAGAGAGAGAGAGAGAGAGAGAGAGAGAGAGAGAGAGGAGAGAGAGACGAGGAGAGAGAGAGAGAGAGAGAGAGAGAGAGAGAGAGAGAGAGAGAGAGACAGAGACAGAGGACAGAGACAGAGACAGAGAGAGAGGAGAGAGAGAGAGAGAGAGAAAGAGAGAAAGAGAAAGAGAGAGAGAGAGAGAGAGAGAGAGAGAGATAGAGAGAGAGAGAGAGAGAGAGAGAGAGAGAGAGAGAAAGGAAAAAAAAAACTTTATACTTAAGACGTTAGCGGGACGAAATGCTTCATTAAAGAGTTTCATGACTTAATATAGATTGAGATATAAAGTTATTTGGCAACATATAACAATTCTAGATAAACACTTGTTATAGAAGAAAACTATTTTAACGAGCGATGATTTAAGGAGTAACACCTTGGGAAGAGAGAAAGAGAGAGAGAGAGGGAGAGAGAGAGAGAGAGAGAAGGGAGAGAGAGAGGAGAGGAGAGAGGAGAGAGGAGAGAGAGAGAGTGAGAGAGAGAGAGAGAGGGAGGAGGAGAGAGAGAGAGAGAGGAGAGAGAGAGAGAGAGAGAGAGGAGAGAGAGGAGAGAGAGAGAGGGGAGAGAGGAGAGGAGAGAGAGAGAAGAGAGAGAGAGAGAGAGAGAGAGAGATAAAAAAAATCTCAACCAGGTGATCTGGACGAATATTTAAAATTAATAAATTATGTGTTTGAATACCTTTGTTAATAGCACCATTACCACCACCACCACCACGTCCTTAGTAGCAACAGTAACATTAACAACAAAGGACAGGATAATACTCAAACGTTTTACTAATCAAACCCAAAAAAACGAAAAGAAAGCCCAAAAAAAATTGATTGTTGGGCACCATATTTTTTAAACTTTTCGACATAAAAATTTGTCTAACCTCTCGAGCAATTAGCCAACAACCCAAATATATATTCATGGCCCACTTCAGTTTCCCAACCCGCGTCGCCCCGGGGAGGGGGGAGGCGGCCATGTTTGCTCGACAAAAGTCCTCCACAAGCCGGGAAAATTTTAAAAATTTTTTTTCCCATGTTTTTTAGCACCCCGCGAGAGCTTGCCTGACTAAGGAAGGCATGGGCCCAACCAAATGCTCCCCCCAACAAAAACCCCTCGCCCCTCGGGAATTTTTTGGTTGGGCATCTCTACAACCTGTCTCATAGTAAAGGGTTTTTTTCTACAATTTTTACGTTTGGAAATTTGTAGTGAGTGAAAAGGATAAATTGTACAAATCAAATACAAATCCCTACTTGGATTTTCGAAATTTGGGCCCTTTGGAGTGGGGGGGGGAAAAGGAGAGAGAGAGAGAGAGGGGGAGAAAAGAGGGGGAGAGAGAGAGAGAGGGGGAGAGAGAGAGAGGGAGAGAGAAGGGGAGAAGAGAGAGAGAAGGGGAGAGGAGAGGGGGAGAGAGAGGAAGAGAGAGGGGAGAGAGAGAGAGAGAGAAAAAGAGAGAGAAGAGAGAGAGAGAAAACCGTATATAACAGAAAACCTTCTCAAATCAAAACCCGTAAAATTAAAATTTTGGTTTAAACCCGACCTTTTTAAAGGCCATTAAAATTTTTCCCAAAAAATTTCCCCATAATAGAGCAAGTTTGAATTACCTTACCCTTTAAATTAGTGGGAGTAAAAACCTCTCCCATCCCACGGGCTTGCCGCGGTTTCCCTTTAGCGGGGATTTTTATATATGAAAATTTTCGTAAAATACAAAGGGGGGAGGTAGAAGGCGGAAATGGGAGGAGAAAAAAGGGGGAGGGGAGGGGAAAGGGGGGGGGGGGGGGGGGGGAGGGGGGGGAGGGGGGGGGGAAACAGAAGGAAGGGGGTGGGACAAAAGGGAAAGGGGGGGGAGGAGGAGAAAAAAGGGAGGGGGAGGAAATGGAGAGGAAAGAAATATTTTTTTTTTTAAATATCCTTTCCCCCGGGATACAATCCCCCTTTAGATCCTTCACCCGGTATTTTTCGCTTTTTCACGCCAAATTTTCCCGGGGGTAAGGGGGAAAGGGATTGAAAATTTAAAAGGATTTTATAGTATTCCTAGTTTTATAATTTTTTGACAATTCGCTGCGGGGCTCAAATAGGATTTTAAAATACTATACTAATACTGTAAATCTAAAACTGAAAAAATTGTATTTAAAAATGATTAAATTTGCAAAGGGCCCATAATTTTTATGTCTTGTATAAGTTTTTTTCTAATTTTTAAATTTTTTAAAAAGGGGGATTGGAAGTATCATGTCATTTTTTTAATAGGCCCGTCCAAAAGGGGGCTTCTAATCATTGTAACTGAAAACTGAAATTACTCGTGAAATGAGATTTGTGTTCAAACACGGGGAAAAACTGCCCCGGATCAAATTTTTAAGCAAAACATTTTTCAGAAAATTTGCATATATTGGCCTTTTATTTTTTTTGGAAAATCACGTTTTTTTTAATAACTAAAAAACCCTTTTAAAAAAAAAGTGGGGGAACATGAATTTGAAAAAGTACCTTTTGAAGTAGATAAGGGCATCATTTGATGTAAAAAAAAAAATTGATTTTTTAAAAAAACCCAAAATAAACAAATTCGTACATTTTAAAACAAAATATAAAAATTTCCCCAACAAAACCCCGATGGTTTTTACAACCCCAATTTCCTTTCCTTATGAAACACCTCAAGGGGGAAATTTTTTACTTCGAAAAAAAATAAAAAACGACTCATAGTTTTTTGGGGGCCAAAAAAAAAACAAAAACCCGGGTCGTCGGGCCAAATTTTTGGGAAAATTTTTGAGAAGCCAAAATCCGGGAAAGGTTTTTTTTGATAGTAAATTTAAATTTGGGAAATTTCCGTTTGGGTACAAAATTTAGATACCCTTCATTTACAATAACTTTTAAAGGGTAGTGTTGTTTTTGTGAGAAAAACCCCCCCCCCCAAAAGGGGTTTTAAAAAACTGAAAAAATTTCGTCAAAAAAAAGGAAGGTATATAATTGCGAACTCCCCTTTTTTAAAAATACGTGTTAAGTAATGGGGCTGGGAAGCTATTTAGAATAAAAAAAATTTAAGATAAATACTCTCTTTCTCCCCTCTCTCTATCTCTCCCCTTCCCCTCTCTCCCCTTTTCTCCCCTCCCCTCTCCCCCCTCTCTTCTCTCTCCTCTCCCCCTCTTCCCCTCCCCTCTCTCTTCCCCCCTCCCCCCCCCTCCCCCCTCCCCCTCTCTCTCTCTCTCCCCTCCTTTTCTCCCCCCTCCGTCTCCCCCCTTTCTCCTCTCCCCCTTTTCCCCCCTCTCTCTCCACTCTCCCCCCTCTCTCTTTCCCCCCTCCTTTTCTTCCCTCTCTCTCCTCCCCCCTCCCCTTTTCTCCTGTTTTTTCCCCTCCTCTTTTCTCTCTCTCTCTCTCCCTTCTTCTCTTCTCTTCCCCTTTTTTCTCCCTCTCTTTTTCTCCCCTCCCCCCTCTCTCTCTTTTCTCCCTCTCTCTCCCCCCTCTCTTTTCTCTCTCTCTTTTCTCTATTTTTATCCCCACTTCATTCTTCCTTTAACACCCCGCCCTCTTTAAATTTTGTTTTTTAACCCCCGGGTTGGGCCTCCCCCATTTCCTTCTTTCCCCCCCCCCTCCTTTTTCTTTTTTTTCCCCTTTTCCCCCCATTTTCCCGGCCTCTTTCCCCTCCCTCCGCCCTTCCCTTGGGCCCCCGGCCCCTTAATTCTTCCTTTTAACCCCCAAAATTAAACTGCTTGAACCCTTTTCCCCCAAATTTTACAAGGAAAAGCCCCGGGAAATTGGGCCCAAACTAAAATTAAGCCCTCCAAAAAAGAGGGTTTTTGGGGGGTCAAATTTTTCAGGCCCCAAATTTTTCCCCAAAACCAATTGGGGCCGTTATTTGGTTTTTAAGAATTTAGAGGGGGGGGGGGAATAAAAAATTTGGGAATGGCAATTTTTGGCTTTTCAAGGTGGTTTTTCGAAGGAAAGTTGGGGTTTTGGAAAAAATAGAAAGAGGGGAAATTTTTTGGGGGAAAAAAAAAAAATTGGTTCACAAATTTTGGGTGGTGAATGATTTAAATGGATTTTTGTGAAAGGAAATGGTCAGACTAAAAACATTCAACAGTCAACATCAAAGTGATTAATAATAAGTTGGTATCCCCTAAATATTTTAGTTATTAATAGACCGTCAACAAAAAAATGTATGACAGCCCTGACTCATTTAAAATTTTCTTGGTGTTTTATATCCTTCAAATCGGTTAAAAACACGTACAAGAGTGTACAGGGCTTCACAATTCGTCTTGTAATCGGTTCTTGCCACTATGTAGCTATGTATTTCAGCTTCTGTATATTGAATTAGAGCGTGCATTACAAATAAATGTCAAATAATATGCGTTTGTGGTGGGAATTTAGTGACAATATTCTGGCAAGAATATTGTCACCAACACGAATATGCTCGTGTTCATTAAGGTGCGGGTCACACGGACAATTTTTCTGGCAATATTACACCCGGCAA
The DNA here is from genome assembly GCA_016584305.1 of Chionoecetes opilio. Lineage (NCBI taxonomy): Eukaryota > Metazoa > Arthropoda > Malacostraca > Decapoda > Majidae > Chionoecetes > Chionoecetes opilio. Next base: position 60,552 of record JACEEZ010023219.1, read on the forward strand.
CGCAAACGCGGCCCAAACTCGGATATAATTGCGAGTTCTAATGATGACAAACGTGTCGGTCTTTCGGCAAGACATACTGCTGCAATATCCTTCCACCAATACATATTATTTGACATTAAGTTTTAATGCACGCTCTAATTCAATATACAGAAGCTGAAATACATAGCTACAAAGTGGCAAGAACCGATTACAAGACGAATTGTGAAGCCCTGTACAGTGTACACTCTTGTACGTGTTTTTAAGCGATTTGAAGGATACAAAACACCAAGAAAGATTTTAATGAGTTATGGCTGGTATACATTTTCTTTGTTGATGGTCTATTAATAACTAAAATATTTAGGGGATACCAACTTATTATTGATCACTCTGATGTTGAATGTTGAATGTTTTATGTCTGACGCACTTGCCATACACAAGAATCCATTTCAATCATTCACCACCCTATTTGTGAACCAGTTTCTCCCTATTTCTCCCTATTTTTCCAAAGACGCTTCTTCAGATACATCTTGAGCAAGCCAAAATTGCCATTCAAATTATTGCTACCTCTGAAAATCCGTGTGACCAAAACACGACAAGGTGTTGCCTTTGCGGAATAATTGCAGCCTGAATATTGACGGAAAAGCTGCTCATGTGACCGCGGCTTTGGTCGACAAGACTAAAGACTCTCTCTCTCTCTTCTCTCTCTCTCTCTCTCTCTCTCTCTCTCTCTCTCTCTCTCTCTCTCTCTCTCTCTCTCTCTCTCTCTCTCTCTCTCTCTCTCTCTCTCTCTCTCTCTTTCTCTCTCTCTCTACTTATGAATTCTTAGCGTCGACGAGTACAATAACGAATTATGTAACCAAGACTACGTACTCAGAATCCATTTGTGTTTCAAGTTTTCCATTGGTTACGGTTTACTCCCTTAATTTGAATGTGAATTGCATGTTGCCTAATGCGCATGTGCTGTTTTTTCCTCCTTGTAATTAGGTTTCTTCCCTGTTTTTTATTCCGTCTTCTTTTTAAGTCAGCGAAAGTTACTCGAAGACTTTTCTGAGTTTCTTTCTTTACGTCTTTATTTCTTGATCTACAAAGATTTGTATTTATTAATATTTTAATTTTCAATAGCTCTCATTTTGCTGTCATGTTTTTATTTATCTTGCAATCCAAAAATCTGCACTTGATTCCTGCTTTTTATATTATATATGTTTTTATTTAATTATGATCTATATACTATGACGTGTATTTTTTTTATATTCCAGTTATCAATGGTTCTCACTTTGTGGTATCAATGTTATTTATCTTGCAATCCAGAAATGTTCACTAGATTCCAGCTTTACGCTTATATTTACTAGATCAATAGACTTTTAATAGTTATTTAATCGTCAATTAATCTTGCATATATATTTCTTGCTCTGTCAATAACGTGTATTTGCCTTATATTCTAGTCGTTAATGGTTAATTGTCACTTTAAGTTTCGTTGTTATTTATTTTGCAATCCAGACATTTTCACTCGATTCCTGCTTTACGTATATATTTATATTCTGATCTATATACAAAGACGTGTATTTTGATGTATATTTAAGTCATCAATGGGATTCACTTTAGTCTCATTCTTATTATATTATCACTATCTTTTTATTATTTATCTCGCAATCCAGAAATCTGCGCTCGGCCGGTTCCCTGAGAGACCATTCCTTCACCGCCTCCTGTGATAGACCCGGTGTGGCGGTATAGAAGATCCGCCGTGACAAATGGTCCAGTGCATGCGCAGAACTCGGTGGATGTAAAAAAACCAGGCGACGCGAGCTGTTACTCTGACCAAATATCGCGTTTTAGGGTGGTATTTTAGGTTATTTTATATTAGGTAAATTAGGTTAGGTAAGTAAGGTAAGGTTAGATTAAAAAACCCCAAATTCTGCGCATGGGCTGGACCAACCGGCACGGCGGATCTTCTATACCGTCACACCGGGTACAAGGCAGCGTTACCTTTGGGAGCACCGCCAGATAGCTCGTTCCTCGCCCGGGCCGGAGTGAGTGTGAAGGGCGCGGCGGAGGGTGGGCCCGCTAACAACTCAACTTAATCATTACCACACTAGAAGCGGTAATTAAGAAGGCAATTAAGGGGGCTAATTACACCCGGCGACAAGGTAATTACTCAGCCTTCCCGGTGTTAATTTTGATCGCCACCTGAACGGTTCAGGCGTGTCGGGGCCTGTTTTGGGATCTTGATTACTATATAGGGCGCATTCCTACGTTTTTTTTTCCTTTCCCTCAGGTCTTCTATTTCTTTACAATATTTTTTTTAACCACTTTGAACCACTTAATTATTCATGCTTTATAATGATCGGAAAACTACGTAATATATCTCCTGTGTATTGAAAAAACTCGGAGGAATAAAATGAGATGTTTAAGGAAAGATAACATGTTCCTTGCTTGTTATATATCGTTTTCAAAAGTCTGACTATAGTTTATGGCGCATTCCTACGATTTTTTCTTCCCTCAGGTCTTCTATTGCTATACGATTATTTTTTTAACCCCCTTGAGTCACTTAATTAGTCTTGTTTTATAATTATCAGGAAATACACGCTCTATATAATGACCAAATAATATCTCTCCAGTGCAACAAGGAGGTTCGAAGGAATAAAATGAGATGTTAAAGAAAGATAACATGTTCCTTGCTTGTTATCTGTCGTATTTAAAAGTCTGACATTATACATTTTCTCCATTAAAGCGTTATAAAGACATCAATCGTTATTTTCTTTATAGTGTTAACTCTATCTACGTAAGAGTGTATCAGGTGAGGAATAGTGAGTAGTTTATACTGATAAACCTGTTCTATATATCTGTTTTATGTGATAAACAACATTACAGATGATTAAAAAAGACTGGATCACTACTATAGGATATCTTTATGCGATCTAATAATTGACGAGAATGAGGTATTAAATTCCCTTTGATATTGATACTGCCCGAGAGAGAGAGAGAGAGAGAGAGAGAGAGAGAGAGAGAGAGAGAGAGAGAGAGAGAGAGAGAGAGAGAGAGAGAGAGAGAGAGAGAGAGAGAGAGAGAGAGGAGAGAGAGAGAGAGAGAGAGAGAGAGAGAGAGAGGAGAGAGAGAGAGATAGGAGAGAGAGAGAGAGAGAGAGGAGAGAGAGAGAGAGGAGAGAGAGAGAGAGAGGAGATGAGAGAGAGAGAGAGGAGAGAGAGAAGAGAGAAGAGAAGAGAGAGAAGAGAGAGAGAGAGAGAGAGAGAGAGAGAGAGAGAGAGAGAGAGAGAGAGAGAGAGAGAGAGAGAGAGAGAGAGATCCATTTAAAATATATGTAAGTCTGTGAGTATGTAGTGATAGTGGCTAAGTATATCTTCCAAGTTATAATGAGGCGACGAATTATACTTTTCCCTCCACCACCGCGACCAACTACCACCATCACCACCACAGCTACAATCACAACAATACCATCACTACCTTAACATTACAACAACTACCACCACCACCACCGCCACCATCACCACCACCACCACTACCATCACCACCATGCATCACCACCACCACCACCACCACACCACCACCACCACCACCACCACCACCACCAGCCACCACCACCACCACCACCACAACCACCACCACCAACACTACCACCACCACCACCACCACCACCACCATCACCACCACCACCACCACTACCATCACCACCATGCATCACCACCACCAGAACTATCTCCATCTGTTGTTTTCGGTGTCCTGTGGCGGCAGTGCATTTGTCAGGCCATGTAACGAGAGTAATAACACGGCATAATGAAGAGGCGAGTTTACACAGTGACAGAAGCGAAGGCATTCCAGACACACACAAAAAAAAAGAAGAGAGAGAAGAGCGTGCCAAGCAATTTTCTTCAGTAAACCAACAAAATTTACGTAAATATAGTTATGTAGTTATATAGTTATGTTATGTAGTGTATAGTGAAAGGGGTGTGGGGTATTACTTTTCAAACACACAGACACACAAAAAAAAGAAAAATAATATGAGACAAAATTGCATGTCAAGCAATTTCCTTCATAAAAACAGGTATATAAATGTAAAGGAAAAGTATATAGTTAAAAAGGGAGGTGAGATAATGCATTCCAGACACACACACACACACACACACACACACAACACACACACACACACACACGGAGCTGGGGAACTCCGTAGTGTAAGGGATAGCACGCTCGGCTCACAACCGAGAAGTCGCGGGTTCGATCCCCAGGCGGAGCGAAGACAGACGGGCGGTCTTCTTAAAACCAGAGCCCCTGTCCACCCAGCAGTGAATGGGTACCGGGTGTTAGCCGGGGGATTGTGACCCCCCTCCTGGGGTGGTGGCTTCGGCCAACACTATGAACTATGGATGAATGATAAAATAAATGTTGATATGGAGACGGGGCCATACGAGCGTTGCTCGGGCCCTGTAAAATACAACTAGATGAATACAACTAGATGATTACACACACACACACACACACACACACACACACACAACACACACACACACACACACACACACACACACACACACACACACACACACACACACACACACACACACCACACACACACACACACACACACACACACACACACACGAAAAAAAGAGAAAGAATAGCATGCCAAGTAATGTTCTTCATATAACCAGTAAATATATGTAAAGGAGAAGTATATAGTTTAAAAGGGATGTGGTATTGCATTCCATACACACACACCCACACCCACACCCACACCCACACCCACACCCACACCCACACCCACACCCACACCCACCACCCACCCACCCACCCACCCACCCCACCACCCACCCACCCACCCACCCACCCACCCACCACCCAACCACCCCACCCGTCCACCCACCCACCCACACCACCCACCCACACACACACACAACACACACACACACACACACACACACACACACACACACACACACACACACACACACACACACACACACACACAACACACACACCACACACATACAAAAAGAAGAGAAAGTAAAGAATGCCAAGTAATTTCCTTCACAAAGCCAGCAAAATAAGCATAAAGAAGTAGTTAAAGAAAGATGAGGTAATGCAAGGATTTAACCGAATGAACCAACACAAGACTAAACTAAACGCGTCACTAAACCCTGCATTTTCATATGGTTTCCAAAGAGGTAGTTTAACCTCTTGGGGTCGACCTAAATACCACAGTCACCTCTCTGTTGCCCAAACAGTGCATGCAAAGAAGGAGCACGCGTGGAATTGCCTAACAAAAGGACTATATTGAGTTGTACTTTAGGCAGATTAGTTAGAGAGTTAGGAGGCCGGGGAAGTATTAGAGCGAATGAGAGGTTTAAGACAGACGTAGTATTGGTTCAGAGACAAAGTTCGAGGTGATAGGAAAGCGGCATGTGGAATAACGAGACAAGTATGTAGAAGGACGCAGAAGGGATTCGCAACCTGCGGTGTTAAAGAGCAGGAGAGAAGAGAAGGGAAGAGGGAGAGAGAGAGACGGACGAGATGAGAGTAGGGGAGAAGAGAGAGAAGAAAGAAGGGGGAAGATAGAGAGGAGAAGAGGAGAGAGGGACAAGCGAGGAGAGAAGAGAGAGAGAAGAGGAGAGGGAGAGAGAGAGAGAGAGAGAGAGAGAGGAGAGAGGAGCGAGAGGAAAGAGAGAGAGAGAGGAGCGAGAGAAGAGAGAGGAGAGAGAAGAGAGGAGAGAAAAGAGAGAGAGAGAGAGAGAGAGAGAGAAGAGAGAGAGAGAGAGAGAGAGAGAGAGAGGAGAGAGAGAGAGAGAGAGAGAGAGAGAGAGGAGAGAAGAAGAGGGGAAGAGAGAGAGAGAGAGAGAAGAGAAGAGGGGAGAGAGAGAGAGAGCGAGAGAGGAGAGAGAGAGAGAGAGAGAGAGAGAGAGAGAGAGAGAAGAGAGAGAGAGAGAGAGAGAGAGAGAAGGGGAGAGAGAGATGAGAGAGGAGAGAGGAGAGAGAGAGAGAGAGAGAGAGAAGAGAGAGAGAGAGGGGACGGAGGAGAGAGAGAGAGAGAGGAGGAGAGAGAGAGAGAGAGAGAGGAGAGAGGAGAGGAGAGAGAGAGAGAGAGAGAGAGAGAGAGAGAGAGAGAGAGAGAGAGGGGAGAGAGAGAGAGAAAAGAGAGGAGAGAGAGAGAAGAAAAGAGAGAGAGAAATTCAGTGTTAGTCTTCCTTTAAGCTTGATAATTTTTCTTCCCCCAATCACCACCAAAACGACTTCTTCTTCTTCTTTCTAGGTGGGGAGCTAAACCACGGTTTTCAGTCGCAGTTCAAAGCCTATTTTCCGGCTGGCTCCCTGAGGGCTTGTAGGATTTGGCCCTAACTCTCTGCTCTTTTTACCCAAGCCTTTTCTAGAAATACTTTAACCCCTTCAATGATTCTTCTATTGGTGTCCGTACCCTACTCAAACCTAAAAGAAATTCCATTATCCCATCTATGTTCCCCTCTGCCACTCTATCCCACTGATCCACGCTGATCCACGACACTCAATTCAATTCCACCGAAAGAAAATCACCGCGGATTGCTTCTTTAAAATTGAAATATAAATTTTCCTTAAACCTAACCTTTGCTTTTTATTCTCTCTCTCTCTCTCTCTCATCTCTCTCTCTCTCTCTCGTCTCTCTCTCTATCTCTCTCTCTCTCTCTCTCTCTCTCTCTCTCTCTTCTCTCTCTCTCTCTCTCTCTCTTCTCTCTCTCTCTCTCTCTCTCTCTCTCTCTCTCTCTCTCTATATATATATATATTATATATATATATATCACACACACACACACACACAGTCCTCCTCTAGCTTCTTATTCATATAGGCATGCAAATATATAATAAAAAGAAATTCGCAGCATCAGTAACGATTGTTTCCCTGTTAATGAGGCGAGGCGAACGAGGCACAGCGGCCCTTGCGTTCTGAGGGCGGTGCCGCGGGTGCTGGAGCGCGGGAACCTCTCTACAAATTATCCTGTCGTAATTGAATGCCAGAAGAAATTTTATCATTTCTATTTTTACTATTGGTAGGAGAAGTGCGTGGTGCCTTGAAATGATTTTTATTATCATTAATACACTAAAACCCTTATAACTCGACATTGTATAGCTCGGAATTTGATATAACACGGCAAGGCAAAGACAGTCGGCTAAAAATTATGTATCCCTATTTTTTTTTTTTTTTTTTTTTTTTTATGTTTTTACATCTTGGTCTATAGCGCCTGTAGACAGTGACCTCCAGGGGTGGGATGGTAGGCCCTGGAGGCTCACCTGAGGGCTGTGATGGTTGGCCCTCGCCCGTGGTGGCGCAGGCAGGAATTTTATAGTGACATCTGTAATTAGAGGCTCATGCCGCCCCCTTGTGTCCTCCGATGCACACGCAGTCAAAAGTAGAGTTAATGGGCAGGGTATGTGGGTGTTCTTAGGCCACTCGACGGTGCAGAAATATTTTAAGTGGATTTATGGGTCTCACTCGGGACCGAACTCGGGTCTTCCAGAACGCCACCCGGTGACGCTAACTACTCTGCTACCGCCTTCCCTGCGGTCTCTGCATCTCAGATCTGCATCTCTTGGTTTTCACTCGGCATATGATGCCCTCACAACCTCTTGTGTGAACATGTATACAGAAAGTCGGCAAAAACTAATGTATCTCGGCATATTGCCGAGTTAAGACTGCATCTCTTTGCTTACACTCGGCATATCCTCAGTCGCATAAAGTCGTGTTTTTGTTCTTTTGACCTTTTCCTGCAGGCTCAGGCTCTGCAATTTCATTCCCTTCCTGCTGGAGACATCCTTGCGTGATGGAGCTGACATCTTGAAATACAGTAGTGTATGATGTAATTCCAAAGCACGTAAAATAGGTGGCAAAGTAAAGCAAAGGTCGGGTACCAGCGTGTTGGCTGTTTTAGTCGTCCAAGCACCGTCTTGGATTACGAAGACCGTTTTTTGTCGCAATTGTAAAAGGATTGGTTTCTGAGACAAAAACACAAGCTTGGTAGGAGCCAAAATAATAATCAATGCAAAACATTGCAAATAATATCACAAAGTAGTATAACACACATTTCAGCAAGTGTTATTGGATTGGGATTCGAATTCCAAGACGGTGCTTGGACGACAAAAACATCTCTCAGCCTACGCGCTGGTACCCGAACTTTGCTTTACTTTGCCACCTATTTTACGTGTTTTGAGATTATGCTACCCGTTCACTGGTAAGTTTTGTATTTATGCTTTTACAGTACTGTATCTAGAATTTTTTTTTTTTTTTTTAACCCATATCAGGAGGGCATTTGCATAACTCAGCATATTGAATAAGTCGGCAAGGGACAGACTCCCTATCGTTCAGAGGTATAAGGGTTTTAGTATATTCAGTACCATTATCATCAGGGACATCATTTAGAGGGTCATTATTATTATAATTATTGTCATTATTATCATTATCTCTATTGCCACTATTTTTTTGTTCATTATTAGCTATTTCAGCAGCACCATTAACATCGGTGACATCATTTTCAGGGTTATCATTATCATTATTATCATCATTATTATCATCGTCACTATTTCTCTTATCATTATTAACTATTTTCCTATTCTTTTTACGATCAATACATGCGGCGATGGGTATAAAGATATCGGCTTAAATTTAAGGTGTGAGACCAGTTATCGCGCAGCCTTTACCGCTTTATAAAACTTCATTCCACAGATTATACAGTAAGTTCAGTAGCGAAGGGTTTTGGTAATGACACAGGGATGATGGACGCAACTATTTATGTAATACCAGGCATGTGGCGTCAAAATGTTAGGATATAACCTCACTCCGTCTCCTTTCTTTGTTCGCTGTCCAATTACCTAAATATTCCTTCCTTAACTGGTCTTTAATACTCTTCCTACATCTCCTGTTCCACCTCTTCTACAACAGATCAAGGAAGAGTCTTTAAGTGGGTCTTCGTCTACTCTTATGCTTATTTAGCCACAAAGCCGCCGCAGGGATTATTTTAAGAGATTACAAAGCATTTATCAAAATCCTAAGCGACCATCCCCGTCCTTGGCAACATCAAGAAATTTAACTGAAGAAAAAAGAGGCTCGCATGGTAAGGTAATATATATTTTTCTAAGTTTAAGCCTATAGTACATCATAGATTTCTTCACTAGATGTCTTTTAGCACAGGCCCGTGGTGGCGCAGACATAGTGACGCCTGTCATTAAAGGCTATGTCGCCACACACACACACACACACACATCTACAACACACACACACATACCACATCTACAACACACACACACACACACACACACACACACACAGACACACACACACACACACACACACACACACACACACACACACACCACACACACACACAAAGGAATACAAAGGAAACACAAACAACAACAGACCATTAGGTCCTTACATGGCTGTTTAATTTAACTACACTATACTAACTAGATAATAAGAGAGAAAGGATAGGAAAGTAGAAGGCTCCTAACACACACACCCAACCACCCACCCACCCACCCACCCACCCACACACACCACACACACACACACCACACACACACACACACACACACACACACACAAACCTACATAGGCTATACACACACAACAGACACACACACCAGCACCAAATAAAAGAATGACTTTCAATGTCGGCCTGGAAGGGAGGCAATCAGGCCATCAGCTGTGAGGTCGGTGGCAGCCAATCAGCGGCGGCGTGATACGAACAAGACAGATCGGACAGCCAATCGCTCTAAGCAGCCATGAGGACAGCGGACACGATCCAGACAAATGTCGCCGGAATGAGACACCGCGGTCTGTTGCTGGGTGTCGTTCGCTCGTAAATGGCGATCCACATTCGATCCCGCCGCCCGATATCCTCCAGAAAGTCACATAAATCGAGGCACTTGATCGTCTGCCCGGGCTGAGGTGTCAAGCGACATTACGTCATTTGCATATCGGTTAGAGAAGGGGACGGCGTGCCTCGGGGGGTGTCGCGAAGGCCTGGGTTTGGGCCTCGGCGGGACGATAAGCAGAGCGTC
>JACEEZ010023219.1:75565-110565 GCA_016584305.1 Chionoecetes opilio
CCGATCTCCGTAAAAATTATTTCAATGTTAGAGTCGTTGATCGATGGAACAAGTTATCAGCAAATGTTGTCGGAGCCAGCACAATAACTACATTTAAACACAGACTTGACGCGCACTGTAAAGTAAATGGGTATTGATAGTGCGAATTCATATCTACTCCCCCGTATCGATTAGTTGTAGTGGTAGTGGTAGTTGTAGTTAGTATTTTTCATATCTTATCGTTCTGCACTATGAAACTGCCATGTTTCTCTTTATCCTCTTTAGGGACATGGTATCATTTTCCAACCGTTTTCTTACAAGTAGTTGATAGTTACTAGTATGTAGTGCAGCAGATACCCTCGTTATGGACTAATAGGTTTCCTGGTGCCTGTTATTCCTATGTAATCCTATGTAATCCTCCTCCTCCTCCTCCTCCTCTTCTTCTTCTTCCTCCTAGATACCACTAAGTGTCGAAGAACAACCCATCACCTCCTTCCCACCTCTTCTTCTTCTTCTTCTTCTAATCCTCCTCCTCCTCCTCCTCCTCCTCCTCCTCCTCCTAAAAATTCTGCTGATAGAGAAGGTATGCGATTGCTTGATATGGTGAACGAGGTATATTTAAATCAGGTGGTCCGTGAGCCTACAAGGGATAATAGTATCCTAGATTTAGTTTTCACTACCGACATTGATCTGATTGATTACTGCGATATAGGTGAACATTTGGCAAACAGTGTTCACAGACTAATCAGATGTGGCATAAATTGCAATGTAGACATCACAGAAAATCGGTTACTAGTCCCATATTATAATAAAGCAGATTTCACGAAGATCAGCAGGGTACTAAGCGAAGTTGAACGGATTGATCTACTAAATGATAATAACGCCGAAAACAAGTGTAGTGTATTCACAAATAAACTCCAATCGGTGGTAGAAAAACATGTTCCCATGGTAAGAAAACGTTTGAATAACATAAACCGACCCAGTTGAATGAATAATGAGATCCAACAAATCATTGGCAGAAAGCGCCGAGCGTATAAAGTTTACAAACATAAAATTTAGACGCGATTTAGAAAAACAAGAGTAAAACGTCGCGAAAAGGAAAATTTAAGTCTAAAAAGCGGAGTATGAAGAAAAAATTGAAAGGGAAACCCAAATAAAACCCCGAAAAGGTTCTTTTAATACGTTCGAAGTAAGAAAAGTCTAAAAAATTTTGGGGGCCCTAAAAAAATAATAATAATATCTTGGTAAATGATAACACTGGGAACACCCAAAAAATCGTCAGGGGTTTCTCAGTTGATTTAGACTAATTTAGGTTTTATCCGAATTCACTTGATTTTGCTCTACGGGTAAAATTTTTTGAGTAAGCCTGGGCCTACCTGACGAGCTAAAATTGTAATACCCCGGGTTTTGATTTCAATATATTTTTCTTAAAGAAATATCAAATTTAAATGCCAGACACGAATAAAGGGAATTCCAAAATTTACCCAATCAAATCAATACCTGTCTCACCTTTACCCCTTCAAAATTTCTAAATTCAAAATTCAAATTTCATTGTCTACACTAGCGCATCTTTTTTTTTTCTTTCATTTTATTGTGTGGCTTGGCGCGCGGTCATGCGGGAAAAATCCTACTTTTTTCTGCTACTCTGCGGACAAACCGGTAGGGGACAGGAAGAACATCACAGTTTGTGAACGCGCCTAGGGGCTTACTTAAAGTCAAGCGGGGGTGGCCCAAAGAAAAGCCCCGGGGACCGCCCCGGGTGCAAGAGTGCGTGGAATCCCTCCGGCGGTGGAGAAGGGCGCGAAAATTTACAAAGTGGGATCCGATTTTTTGGGGGAGCCGTTTGCCCATGCATCGGTTGTTACTTTCGCCATCAATAAAAATGGCATCAACCGGAAGAATCCCCAAGCCTCCAGCCCCCCGCCCTTTCCATTCCCCGCCCCCCACTGGTCATGCGAAAAAATTCCGTCCCACGTTACAGAGCTTCCCGAAGCGACGACGGGGCCCACCATAGGGGACGAGCGAGGATATACAGAAAAAGGTTAAAGCAAAAGATAGTCCGCACCCTTTTCCAAAATGTGAGCTTAAGATCGGGTTTCGGGATTCAGCTTGTCAAAGACTTCCCCCCGGCGTTGGCCTCCAACTCAAGAAAAAAAAATTTTATTTGGCAAGGACGCGGTATCATTTTTCTTTCGTAGAAGGATGGGCCTACTGGGCTACTTCTGCCAGGAGGAAGCCCTGTGATGCCGAGATTCCCCCGGTCTTTTGTTAAAAACTCGGCGCTCCTCAATACGATGGGAGAATTGGCGACTTTTCATTGACGCTGAAAGCGCTCTTTGAAGGTGTGCTCCTCCAAAGGGAACCATTCGCCTAAACCTCTGCCACCCCACAACTCTCAAAGAGAAATATGAAGCAGGAAAGTACGTGCTCGACAAAATCCAAAGAGCGCACCAATGGATATCTCGTCGATTTAAAGATGGTGAAATTTTCTACGGGTCAGCAGTCCGGGTTCACAAAAGTACCCATGCTTTTTATGCATTGGACGTGAGACAGACCCCAGCACTATGTAAAGAAAGAGTGGCCGGCGCAGAGCATTAGACCTGGGGCGAAAAACATCAAACAAACCTCTTGTTGACCGGGAGAAGATTTGATCCCCCGTACACTTAACTTGGGTTAATAAAAACATTTCACGCGGCCGGGACAAGGATGGGAGGTGCTTCAACTACGTCCCGACCCTTTCCTGGACTGCCTTTGAGAAGTAAGGCCCCGGCATTTTCGATGGCCCCAGATACGGCAGCTCATAAAGGACACAGATTTCCAAAACTCCATGAACACGTAGAGTGGCCGCGTGGAAATCGTTTGTGCAGGTGGTGAAAACTTCCTGGGGAAAACGAAGGCAGCAAACCCCGCCAGACTCGTCAGCGCATGATAGAGGCCTTCCAAAAAATCGGTGTTTGATGAGTATTAAGATGCATTCCGTTCTCACACTGGAGAATTTCCCGAAAACTTTGGGGGGTGAGGACGGCAGGGAGAAAAAGGTTTTTTCCCGGACATGCGCCAAATGGAGGAGAGGTACCGGGGAGGGGGGACGCAGTCATGATGGCGGACTACTGCTGGTCGGAAAAGAGACAAAACCCAGCAGTGCTCACACCGGGAACGAAGAAACGCCGATTTTTCCGTAACTTGAACTTTTTTTGTCACGTAAAGTCATTCTTATATAAATTTGATAATTTAGTTTCAAAATTTTATGGACTAAATAAAAATGAAGAATTTGGTACGCGAATTTATTTTTTGGGGGAAAAGGAAAAAATATCAGGGGTTTTTAGCTGATGACCGCTTTTTTTTTTTTCGAAAAAACGAATTTTTTTTTTTAAAATTTTTGTAGCAAAAAAAACCCGACCTGATTGGCCCAAAACCAAAGGGCATTTTTGGACTCAGAGCATAAAATTAGTCAATTCAGCTGGGAAAACCCCGGACGATTTTTAAAACATTGTTTTGTTTCCCATGTAAAAGAGTATGGGGCTCGACCAAAAGAATACTTTGATGCGGTATTTTTTAAAAAAAACTTTTTTAAATTTCCCTTTCCAGAAACCGTAACCATGTATGCGGGACTCGAAAGGGAGAGACTGGTAATAGGGAGATAACGTAGACGAAATATCAAAGTATTTTCGAAAATTGACCCCGAAAATCCGGGGGGTGGACGAAATCTCGCCGCGACTCTTCGCGAAGTCCAGTCAGCTTCGTCCGAAAGATTATTTTCAAAAATCGCCAGTGACAAAAAAAGTTTTTGTATGTGGAAACTAGCTAATGTTACACCAAAATTCAAGAAAAGGGGGGTAGGAGCCCCCGCAATTAATTTACCCAATTGTCAACGTCCGTGATTTTTAAACTATTCGAGAAAAAATTGCGGGGTAAAATGGTGTCTTTTCTCGATGAAAAACTCAATACTAAAATCCAAAAATGGATTTTTAAAAAAGAGATCCTGCTTAACAAACCCCTGGGTTTTTTTTAAAGTCTTTTTTGAAAAAGGGGACCTAAAACTCCATCGGATGTAAAATACCTTTATTTTTAGAAAACCTTCTATACGTTCCCCCAACGACTGTTTCCAAGCTAGGGCACTAGTTGGAGAGCAATTATTTCTGGATTGGCGATTGGCTTTTTAAATCTAAAAAACGGGTAGTAATAAATGGCGCGGGGATCATTGGAGATGTTACATGGGTTGCCCAGGCTCGGTCTTTGGTTACTCTTTTTTTGATGTATATCAAAATATCGGAATGCGGATTGTACTGAAATATTGAAAAATTTACAGAGAACCAAAATTTGGGGTAAAGCATATATTAGGAAAACTGCGAACCATAAAAGTATCCGACAAACTATCAGATTGGATGATAAATACTATTAAAATTCAATTCCGTAAATATAAAATAATGAATAGGCAAAAGATACCCCAAAAATAACTATCAAATCCCCCCCCAAAAAAATCGTTAAATAAAAACGCAGGAAAAGGATTTAGGTGTCATCATCCTAATGATCTGAAAAACCAGTCCGCATTGCCTAGCTGCCAGTAAAAAGGCAAATATGATGTTGGGCTTTATTAAACGTAATTTTGAACATAAAACTGCGAAAGAATAACACAATTATACACGTCTTGGTTAGGCCGCACTTGGAATATGCCGTTCACTTCTGGTCGCCCTGTTTCGAAAAAGATCAAGCCAAATTGGAATCAATGCAAAGAAGAGCAACCCAAACAAATTAAATCTTGGCGAATTCATCTTATGAAGAGAGACTGCGGAAATTTAAATATGTTTTCCTTAAAAGTCGTAGAATCCGTGGGGACTTGAATCAAAACCTTTAAGATCCTAAAAGGTTTTGATGTCATTAATCAAGAGAACCTTTTCGAGCTTTCAACTCAAGTGACACAAGAAAAATGGTTTAAAACAAAACGGTCAACTTTTGCATCACCGATCTCCGAAAAAAATTATTTCAATGTTAGAGTCTTTGATCGATGGAACAAGTTCCCAGCAATGTTGTCGGAGCCAGCACAATACACAGCGCGCCAAAGTATTGTTCGCGACATCATAACACAGCGTTTCCCATACGGGAATTCAAAAAATGTACTCTATGGCAGCCTACTGACTTCCGAGAGAGATATCTTACATATGGCAGCTTGTTTAAGGCACGGGCAGCCCAAATCAAGACCGTTGAGGAATGTTCCTATGCCACTTGTCAATTATAGACGAAGCATTTAAAAAGTATCGCCTTCCTTCCCGCGAGTAATTTGAACCCGACGCGCATTGGTATAACTATCATTATTTTCATAATGATTTGGCAAGAAAGACCTAAAAAAGGGAGCAAATTAAAGTTTTTGTATCTCTACACAAGGCAGAGAGGCCAGTGGAAAAATATCAAGGATTGTGGATGTAACGAGATGTGTGATAAGTGGGTTGGAAAGTTTCAAGGGGGTTGCACCGTCGCGACAGCGCAACACCAAAAACTTTATAAGTGGCCAGGGTGAGGATGTAAAAGACATATCGCAATATTTTTCTTGCTCTTAATTGAGGATGGGCATCCACTTGACGTTTCATGACATTTAGGGTGCTTGCTGATGTTTTACATCCTCGCCCTGGCCACTTATAATGTTTTGGTGTTGCAGCTGTCGCGACGGTGCAACCCACCGTGAAACTTTCCACCCACTTATGCACACATCTTCTCGTAACATCCACAATCCTTGATGTTTCTTCCACTGGCCTCTCTGCCTTGTGTAGAGATATAATAACTTTAATTTGCTCCTTTGTTAGGTCTTTCTTGCCACTCATTATGAAAATAATGATAATTATACCAATGCGCGTCTGTTCAAATTACTCGCGGGAAGGAAGGAGACACTTTTTTAAATGCTTCGTCTTCAATTGACAAGTGGCATCTGAACATTCCTCAACGGTCTTGATGAACTGCCCGTGCCTTAAACAAGCTGCCATGTGTAAGATATCTCTCTCGGAAGTCAGTAGGCTGCCATAGAGTACAGTTTCTGAATTCCCGTATGGAAGCGCTGTGTTATGATGTCGCGAACAATACTTTGGCGCGCTGTGTAACTACATTCAAAAACAGACTTGACGCGCACTGTAAAGTAAAGGGGTATTGATAGTGCAAATTCGTATCTAGTCCCCCGTATCGATTAGTTGTAGTGGTAGTGGAAGTTGTAGTTAGTATTTTTCATATCCTATCATTCTGCACTATGAAACTTCCATGTTCCTCTTTAGGGACATGGTATCATTTTCCAACTGTTTTCTTACAAGCAGTTGATAGTTAGTAGTATGTAATTCAGCAGATACCCTCACTATGGACCAATAGGTCTCCTGGTGTCTGTTATTCCTATGTAATCCTATGTAATCCTCCTCCTCCTCCTCCTCCTCCTCCTCCTCCTCCTCCTCCTCCTCCTCCTCCTGCTCACCCTCCTCCCTCTCCTCCTTCTCCTCCTCCTCCTTCAACGGGAGATAAAGAAAGATATCAAAGATAACACTCATTTAAAACTACGGGACGAATTGCTGCGCTGATTTTTTTTTTTTTTTTTTTTTTTTTTTTTTTTACATTTGTGCCTATAACGCCTGTAGGCAGTGGTGGTGATCCAGGGCTCGGATGGTTATCTCTGGAGGCTCACTTGAGGGGTGTGATTTTTTTTAGTGACGCCTGTGATTAGACACATGGCTCATGCCGCCCCCCTGTGACCTCCGATGCACTCGCAATCGAAGGTAGAGTTGATGGGCAGGGCATGTGGGTGTTCTTAGGCCACTCGACGGTGCAGAAAGGTTTTGGATTTCTTCGGGGATCGAACTCGGGTCACTGAGAACGCCAGTCGGAGACGCTAACCAATCCTCTACCGCCTCCCCGAATTTGATAAGGTGGTTGCAATGTGACACATGCCTTGACTTGCGGCGGCCTCTTTAACCAGGTGAATTAGAACGTGCTAAAAAATTATCTATAAGACAGGAATGACGCAGGAGGAAAAAGTATATAGAGCGCAGAAAGGCAGAACGTAGTTAACTCCTTGAGACCCAGAACGAAATATCCATTGTAATATGACTACCATTAGACGATTTTTAGGGACTATAAGCAGAATAATATATTTTATAGATATGACCTGTTTAGTATCCTTGTCAACTAACTAATTTGGTATATTCAGTTACTTTTCGTAATTTTATGGCTCGACAACATATGATTTTTTATAGCAGAGGAAAGATCTGGGAGTGAAGGGGTTAAAATAAGAAAAAAACTAAAACATTATAAATACAAATATACTAAATAATTGTTATCTATAAAGGAATGACGTAGGAGGAAGAAGTAGAGCGCAGAAAGGTAGAACCAAGTTGGAAGATAAAAGAAAAACAAAAAACACGACTTTAGGATACGTTTTGAAGATATTGTGAACGAAGGATAAAAATGTGTTGTTGGTCATAATACATACGTGCGTGTGCAAAAATATCAGAAAAAACAGAAGAGCTCCCACACGCACACATAAAAGAAGAGATAAAAAAAGGGAAGGTAGTTTGTACGCCCACGCGGCATCGCAAACACATATGAAGAGAAGACCAACAGACACGCAACAGCCTGGAATAAATTGAAGTTAACTTAATGTTTTTATTTTCCAAATTGTTTGCACTATTTCTTTTACTCCATGGCACACACACAAACACACATACACAGACACAGACACACATACAAACACACACACACACATCGCCATTCCATTATAAGCACTTCTTGCTCTCATTTTGGGGAGGGGACCAGAAATATCCCCAGGTCGGACAGTCTTCAAGATGACGACTCCAGGTGTCATGATACTTCTTCTAGCCTTCTCTCCTTAAACTTCTGCAACATTCGCGGTCTTAGATATAACTTTCTCTCTGTTGAACATCATTCTTCATCTAAAACTCTCTTCTTTTNAAACTTCTAAACGGATTAACAATTCAGTTACTGTTTGATATCATGAGTAATATCTTTGCAATGAGTAATATGAGTTTAAATGGGAAGTATGTTTTGCTGCAGCCTTAGTAATATTTATATACATGTTTATGTATGTGTATATAAAAAAAAATATATATATAAAAAAAACGAAAACAACAACAACAACAGTGATAATGTATATTAAGTATGTGGTGTATATGTATATGTGTGTGTATGTATGTGTATGTGAATGTATGTATATGTATGTATATGTGTGTATTTGTATGCATATGTGTGTATGTGTATGTATGTATATGTGCATATGTATGTGTATTTGTATGTATACGTGCGCGTACGTGTATATGTGTTTGTATGTATATATTTGTATATGTGTTTGCGTGTATGGTTTGGGTTTGTGATTATGTGAATATGCGTATACGATACTTCTAACTCTTTATGAAAAACCAGATATGAGTTTACAGTATAAATAGGTACGTATGTATTATATTAGCTTATGTGCCCTAGGTAATTATTGAAATTTACGTAGATTATTTTTGGGAGCTCTTTAAAAATGTTTACATTAAAAGAGCTCTGCCTTGATATTTGTGATATGTTAATTTTCTTCGGGTTAAAGATGGGCAAATAAACAATTTTGACTTTGACTTTTGAGAGAGAGAGAGAGAGAGCCTGTCAGGTAAGCACCTGCTTATTTTTCAATCCATCCAATCCAAACCTCCATGCAGGTGGCCAATGAACACTAACCATCAGGCTGCACAACACTCCCTTATGAAATGTCTGTGGTCAGCGTCCCTCAGTACCACAAAACATGTGACTTGTACATGATTGGCAACATAGCACAGGCAGAGCTGGGCACTAAATACATTGAATGTATTTAAATACTAAATACTAAATACATTGGAGAAATGTATTTATAAGTACATTTCTAAATACACAAATGTATTTAAATACGTATTTAAATACAATTGTATTTATATACTGCCCAGCTCTGAGCACAGGTCACTCACATCTCTGTCCAAGAGGAACACAAACCTTGTTTCTGGTTTGACTGGAGTGACAGTTTGTTTGGTTTTCAGGTATAATTCTAATTCCTTTTTCCTTGTGTTACAGGTAGCAAAGGAGGTGTTGAAGGAGGTCAGTGTTATCGTAAACAAGTTGGAGTCCCGTCCACGTCACTGCAAGGATTTACTGGATTCTGGGGACACAGGAAGTGGCCTCCGCCTGGTGTATCCTTATCCCGGCCAACCCCACCATCAAGTGACTGTGTTCTGTGACCACACTGTCGATGGTGGAGGCTGGACGGTTTTTCAAAGACGCACCAACGATTCAATCCGCCAGGACTTTTATCGTACCTGGATTGAGTATCAGTTGGGCTTTGGTGACCTGAAGGGTGAATTTTGGTTGGGCCTTGACCTTATTCACGTCCTGACCTCTACCACTCTGCAGCAATTGCGGATTGACTTGGCAGATTACGAGGGAGAAGAACGATTGGCAAAGTATGGTTTCTTCAATGTTGGTTCACAAGAGACCAAGTACCGCCTGAGTGTTGGAAGGTGAGACCCCCAGACCTACCTACATCCCACCGACATCCTCTTAGAAATGTTCCAATCCACTGTCTTTTTTGTTCAGTCTGTTAAGCACTTCTTTCCATTGACCTCCCATAATTTTCTTATCTCTATTTTGTCCTGTTCAGTATCCACCTGTGGATCTACTCAAGTGGAAGTACTTCTGACATTATGTATCAACTAAGTGGAAGAATCTACTCTGGGGCTGTATTATTATGCTATCCCATGGAATAACTACCGTACTCTTTCCTTGTTAGACAACCTTCTCTCCATATACTGCTACATCTGACCTAAAAGTACCTGATATACTGTATACAAGCAGGGTGTAGCACTGAGGAAACACAATGCAAGGATGCTAGGTGGCAATGCATGCACCTTTTGCTTCTCAGTGTGACAAAGGGATCTGTGGTGGGGAAATGCATTCAATAAGTGTGTTCATTTAGTTTGGGCCAATTTATAAATTTTACTTTCTCAAAAACGGATGCAAAAGATGTCAGTATAGATAGAAGAAAAGGATCAGTATCATCATAGATTAAGCCACTGCATAATATAGCGCTTGACAAAAAGACTCGGCACCCCAGGGAAAGCAGCGAGACAATGCGGCGAATTCTGTGCATTGTATTCTTGAGGGTAATGTGAGACATATATATATTATAAGCCTATAAGGTTTGGGTGCCTGCATGACGTCACGGCAGCCACGACGCATGGCCTGGGGGTAGCAGAGTGCGTTAGTTGCTCGCAGACAGCCACCAAGGCTGATTCTGTGTTATCCCTGCTGCGCGTGAGCTGCCTTCAATTTACGTAGCTACAGCTGGGTTTATGGCTTTTCTGATTTAGTATAGCCTCTACCAGTCGAAACCATGCACACAAGATAGCCCAGATCATTGCTCTGAAGAAGGCAGGCCACAAAACCAAGGAAATAACCGAGTTGATTGGTCTAGCAATATCAAGAGTGCGACGGAATGGTGGACCACAATCACAGCCCTCACAGAAGTCTTCCACGAGTGGCCAGAGCTTTTCCTTGGCACAGATGGCAAACCACTATTTTCCTCTCGATGATGTCGCATTGTTGTTTGCTAGACCAACCCAAGGAAGGAGGCCCCTTCATCAATCCTGGCAAGGAGTCACAACTTATCTTGCAGGTAGTAGTTTTACTTATCACTTTACTTTAAAGTGTCATGCCCTTCCAGTTCTTTGAAGCCTTGGCTGCAGAAGCAGACATAGTGAAGCCAAGGTGTTTGTGTACCAAGTCACACAAACACCGAACAACTGCAAAACTAACTTTTTTCAAATGTTTTTTTCTAAAATTTGAAATGATTTTAATTATGAATATTTGCTAGCCATTACTACTTATCCATAATTCCGACTTATGGATGTTTTACTGTGTGTGTATATATATATATATATATATATATTTTATATAATATATATATATATATATATATATATATATAGATATATATATATATATTATATATATATATAGATATATATATATATTATATATATATATAATATATATATATACATATATATAATTATATATATATATATATATATATATCTAATATATATATATATATATATATATATATATATATATATATATATATATATATATATATATATATATATATATATATATATATATATATATATATATATATATATATATATATATTAATATATATATTATAAAAGCTTCATTTGATCACAATGTCACTTTAGCACACATATCACATAATCTAAATAACAAAGTTATTGTGTATGTATTATCTCCGGCATGTGATGGCAGGTACACTGGCGACGCAGGGGATGCCATGCAACACCACCATAATGCCAGCTTCACTACCCATGATCAGGACAACGACACTCGGGATAGATACAACTGTGCCGAAAGGTGAGTATTGTCAACTCCAAAGTGTGCAGGTTTAGTAGTCAGATCTCTCAGTTTTTGAAGTGACTTCCATATCTGTTGCCACATATCAATACAACGTCTTGCTCACATGTCTGGTCAAGCATTGCATAATGTGAAGAGCACTGATGGACTGTGTCAATTAGAATTATAAAAGCTTGTTGTTACCAAATCTGCTGCCAAATTTAAATTTGCAAGTTTAAAAAAAAAAATGAAAAGTATGGTTAGCTAAATCTTCAGTAAAGGACACGTATGTATCTTACATATAAGATATTTTCTAGTTTCTACAAACTTGAGGAGGTAAATGAATTTAAACAGCTTGGCTCTATCTCGTGCCAGTATTGTATGGGAGCACGGAAGGAGAGATAGAGAGGCCCCTACAAGGAAGAAAAGTAGTGGGATCTTTGAATCACACCATGAAAGAAAGGGCAGTGAGAAATCAAATACAGAAGGCACTAGAGAGCTTAATAGTCCTGACAGTGACATCAAGTGAGACTTGGACATGGAATAAATGCCAGAGATCTAAGATTCAAGCAGTGGAAATGAGTTACCTAGAGGTTGGATGTAGTGTGAGCCGAATGGATGGTGAGAGTATGAGAATGAATATGAAAGTTGTGGTATGAGCAGTAAGAAAGAAGGAGTGAATGGTGGAGTGGTGGAAATGGTGAAACGCAGCACTCAGAAATGGTTTGGACACCTGGAGAGGAAGGATGAGAGAGGAATGACAAGAAGGATATCTTAGAGGAAAAACGATGCTGGAAGTATGAGAGGACGACCTTATGTCAAGGCCCCGTCACACGATGCCTTTTTTCCCCCGGGGACAGCCACGGGCCGTTCTGCAAAATATCAAATCCTTGCCCCGCGCGTCACTATACACAGGATTCGTCAGTGGCTCGTCACCCCGAACACTGTTGGTTAAATATCGGGCCTCACAACGCCCCGCCGCCAAGCATCTGTCATTAAGTCTTAAATGATTAAGCTCCAGTGGCATCGTGAGGATGCTTGCCACTTACATCACTTTGTAGGAAATGTGGGCAATATAATTATGTAGTATAAGAAAAATATGAAAAATGTTGTAATTTAAGAAATATCGCAAAAAAAATTTTTAGTGTATAAACATGTTCTCACATTGTTGCTTCATCTCGCTGCATTTGTCAAGTATTGCTCCATAACATTTTTGATCACATGTTCAAAATTATCAAACTTTTCTGGTTCTGATGGTATAAGATCATTAGCAATACAAACATATATAGATGGTAAAAAATAGAGTGGTGAGCAATTAGGGCGGCGGCGCTGCTTATAGCCCTATTGATGACGCTATTTATTTAGTTAACGAAAACAATTTCATGGTGCTAATTCATGATCAGAAAACGATATATATCAATGGAAAGCTAATACCAATCCGCTTCTTTGATAATTCCATTCTAAAAGCCGTCTCACAACATTTTAAATGGTGTAGAGTTTAAACTGAAAAATACAACTGCATTTACTGTCATGCATATTTATTCATCTGATAATGGCACTTATTTAGTGTGTGTTAACGGTGTTTATGTGATAATGCACACAACCCTCGTTTTCCCGGACCTCCATTTCCCGGATATCGGATTTTCGGACAAAATTCGAGGTCCGGGGATATGTCAGAGTTCCGGACAAATGCCTGGTCCAGTCCGTAAATCGACAAAGTTGTCCGGCAGTCCGAGCGTCTCCTGTCACCCCTGGTCAGTGTCCGCAACTCCCGCCAGGTGGCCAGGATGGTCAGCGGTCCTAGTGTTTACATTTGGGCACAAGGACACTCACAGTTCACCTGCACCGCCTCCGTCAGTCCCATGACCTTACTGCCCCTGGTGCAGGAACGTCTCTGAGAGTATTGAACACTTTCTGCTGCAGTGTCCGCGCTTCCACTTCCACCCTGTAGTGCTACGCTCTCAACTCCTCACCCTGAATGTCGCCACCTGTGACCTGCCCACCTTGCTGGCGGCGGCTGGCGTCTACCCTGCCGGCAACACGCTGTATCTGCCTCACCTGTGCCTTCCTGAGGAAGACAGGTCAACTACAGCGCCTTGATAGCATCATAGGACATCACCAGGGCTCAAAGTGTTCCCCAAGGGATTCTCGCAGCCCTAAAAACAACAAACAAAGTGACGTAAAAGTCCGCGGCGGGTGTTGATATTGGCGGTTGCCGGACAGTAAATACTAGAGTAGGATAAACGTCCGGGGGTGGGTAATGGCCTCGGACTTTGCGATTCCCGGACGTTTGCGGTTTCGGACCAGTGCTCCCCCCTATTAGTCCGGGGAAAACGAGGTTTTGTGTGTATTACAGAACAAACATTTCCGAAGATAACAGAATATCCATCAGTACAGGACAGAATATTGATAAAAAGTATGTGGTAGAGGACAAATTACTCTGGCAAGTAATCTTATTCCTCTGAGTATGCCGGGGGCTTTGACACGACGCGCGCCTTAATTGTGTCTCCACGTGACCGCATCACACGCTTTGAGGCACGTCGGGCCGCCCCTCGCCGGGCCGCCCCGGGTGAAAAGAGGCATCGTGTGACGGGACCGTAGACGGGCAGCTAGAGTGCTTGGAGTATACGAGTGAAACATGTTATAATGAGTGAGAGGACTGAATAATGGGAGCATTGACATGTGGAAATAGAGACTTCTGCCTATGGCCACCTTCACCTTCCTTGAGGGAGTTTCAAATAGCAGGCATCCGTGTAACTAGACAACACAATAAAGAGGTGCATGTGTCTAAATGAGCTTTGCATTCATGCTTACCAGGTATCGTGGAGCTTGGTGTATGCTAAGCACTGCCACGGACTCCACCCTGAATGGCTACCAGCATCAGGGCAATCATTCAAGCTTCGCTGATGGCATCAATTGGAACCAATGGCGCGGCTACAATTACTCCCTGAGGCGAACCTCCATGATGATCCGGCCGGCCTTCTGATACTCCAGCCAATCCTCCTCCAATACTCCATGCCAAAAAATTTTGAGTGCCAAAAATTATGAATCCTTGCATAGTGTTTCCTCAGTGCTACACCATGCCTTGTTACAGTATATCAGGTACTTTTAGGTCAGATGTAGCAGTATATGGAGAGAAGGTTGTCTAACAAGGAAAGAGTACGGTAATAGTAATACCTAGTATATTTTATTTAATATGGTCAACATGGCCAGTGGTTACGTGCTGTTATGTAGTGAGGATAATAAGAGTAATCTGTACACATGTTGAACAGTGAGTGCACCAATCTGCTGCCCCGTAGAAAAGGGGGGGAAGGCAGGGGGCGTGGTTCTCCTTAGTGCATTTTGACCATATTAAATAAAATAGACTATAAATAAATCAACTTTAACCCCTTCACGCCCAGAGATTTCCTTGGCTATATAAAATTGTCTGTTGTTAACCATAAAATTACGAAAAGTGACGAAATATACCAAATTAACTAGTCAACAAGGATACTAAACAGATCATATCCATAAAATATGGCTCATATTCACTAAAAATGGTCTAATGGTAGCCAAATTACAATGGAAATTACGTTATGGGCCTCAAGGGGTTAAATAGCACAGAGATAACAGTGAAAAATTCCCCACCTGGATCTGTCACGGCCGTCATGGGATAGCCGGCCCGGGAATAGTCCGGCCTCGGGTTCCAGGAGAGGGAGTTGCAGGGAGGGAAGTGCCAGGCCTAGAGGAGGGCCGCCATGAGCCCGGCGCCGGCACTCACCTCCCCCACACAGCTGACCCAGCCTGGCACCGGGGGAATGGCACCCACTGCAACAAAGAGGACCACTTACTACACATACAGTCTTCCGGACCTTTCTCCCTTTTGTGTAACTTCCAAATATTTGTGTGTTTAGTGTATTTCAGTTTAGTTTTTTTGTGTAACTTCCAAATATTTGTGTGTTTAGTGAATTTCAGTATAATTTTTTTTTGTAACGGCAGGAAATGAAATATTAAAGAGGCAAGAAGAGGAGAGTCTTTCTTTGCCCTTTGTTTACATACCCTTATTGTGGCGCGAGCTGGCAACTCAGTGGCGATCCACCTCCCAGGGCTGTAATGTGGGGGCTTGTGCTAGGCATACTGTATGCCTACATCACCGTGCGCCTCCGTGTGTACCTGTGCGCGTTGCCTTACTCTCCCCGCTCATTTTTTAATGGTCCCATAATTCCCTACTTTGTTTTATAGACTTGAAAAAACAAAGACTAGGTGTTAGAGGGGGTTCAGCGAAAAGGCAGGCACTGCTCGGGGATTGAACCCGAGACCTTTCACTTGCCGGGCGGACGTGCTACCGTTACACTACGGTCGCCTCCCGGTGACAACCCACACACTAGGGAATTAGTGGAGCCATTAAAAAATGAGCAGGGAGAGATTGTAGGCACGGCTGAGGATATGTGTAAAATTTTAAATGATTATTTCTTAAGTGTTTTTGCTCAGGAGGAGAAACAGACGGTACCTGATAGAGAACAGATGTTTAGAGGAGAGGAGGATGAGAAACTCAAAGATTTTGTGATAACTAGGGAAATGGTAGAAGGTATAGACAGAATGAAGAATTTTAAGTCACCAGGACCAGATGAAGTTTATCCCAGATTATTAAAAGAATGCAAAGAGGTTGTTAGTGAGGCGTTAGTGCATATTTTTAGGAAATCGGTTGATACAGGGGAAGTGCCGTATGGCCTTGTGTGTGGCACAGGTGATTCACCGAGAAGCATGCCTAAGATCTACTCTTACTCTTAGAGTTTAAGTATAACGTTCATCGTAGATCTCAGGGCAGGAGTTAGTGGACCTATTCTAGGGTTCAAAAGACTACGAGATCAAAAGGTCAAAAAATAACTGGGAAGTCATTTGGAATGCATTTTTTCACCAAGACTGTATTAATTTTTATCTCAGTTTCTCCTTACTGTCCCAAGGACCATTCATCACAAGCCTGACAGCAAATGTCCTGCTTGGCGAGGCTAATGGAAAAGTCACGCATCAGAGCCTAATTAGCATGCCACTTCAACTTTTTGAGATCACTGAGGAATGGCATTTAGCGCCAAAAGGACCCCAAAGGGACTATCCATCATTCATGACTCCCAAATGACTTCCCAGTTATTTCTTGACGCTTTGATCTCGTAGTCTTTTGAACCCTCGAATGGGTCCACTAACTCCTGCCTTGAGGTCTACGATGAATGTTATACTTCAACTCTTAGAGTAAGAGTAGACCTTAGGCATGCTTCTCGGTGAATCACCTGTGCCACACACTCTAAGCCGGTGCCAAGAGTCAGGCACAATGGGAGCTTCATACATCATGTAAGTTGATAGTGTTTCCTGCATCTTTCCCTGGTGGAGGGCAGTGATGGCCGTGTATTCTTCAAGTTGTGTTCAGCGGGAATCAGGACAAAGTCATGACAAGCTGTAGGACTTGCGTGCCTCTCAAGACCCGGGGTTGGCTGATCAGCACCAGTGAGGCTCAGACCTGCGTGCCTCTCAAGACCCGGGGTTGGCTGATCAGCACCAGTGAGGCTCAGACCTGCGTGCCTCTCAAGACCCGGGGTTGGCTGATCAGCAGCAGTGAGGCTCAGTCCTGCGTGCCTCTCAAGACCCGGGGGTTGGCTGACCAGCAGCAGTGAGGCTCAGTCCTGCGTGCCTCTCAAGACACGGGGGTTGGCTGATCAGCAGCAGTGAGGCTCAGTCCTGCGTGCCTCTCAAGACCCGGGGGTTGGCTGATCAGCAGCAGTGAGGCTCAGTCCTGCGTGCCTCTCAAGACCCGGGGGTTGGCTGATCAGCAGCAGTGAGGCTCAGTTCTGCGTGCCTCTCAAGACCCGGGGGTTGGCTGATCAGCAGCAGTGAGGCTCAGACCTGCGTGCCTCTCAAGACCCGGGGGTTGGCTGATCAGCAGCAGTGAGGCTCAGACCTGCGTGCCTCTCAAGACCCGGGGTTGGCTGATCAGCAGCAGTGAGGCTCAGACCTGTGTGCCTCTCAAGACCCGGGGTTGGCTGACCAGCAGCAGTGAGGCTCAGACCTGCGTGCCTCTCAAGACCCGGGGTTGGCTTACCAGCAGCAGTGAGGCTCAGACCTGCGTGCCTCTCAAGACCCGGGGTTGGCTGACCAGCAGCAGTGAGGCTCAGACCTGAGTGCCTCTCAAGACCCGGGGGTTGGCTGACCAGCAGCAGTGAGGCTCAGACCTGCGTACCTCTCAAGACCCGGGGTTGGCTGACCAGCAGCAGTGAGGCTCAGACCTGCGTGCCTCTCAAGACCCGGGGGTTGGCTGACCAGCAGCAGTGAGGCTCAGACCTGCGTGCCTCTCAAGACCCGGGGTTGGCTGATCAGCAGCAGTGAGGCTCAGACCTGCGTGCCTCTCAAGACCCGGGGGTTGGCTGACCAGCAGCAGTGAGGCTCAGACCTGCGTGCCTCTCAAAACCCGGGGTTTGCTGACCAGCAGTAGTGAGGCTCAGACCTGCGTGCCTCTCAAGACCCGGGGGTTGGCTGACCTTTTTCTGTCTCCTCTTACTATCTCTATTCTCATTTTCAATCCAAAGCTGGCTGTTGCGTATATGTGCGCAATGACATCACTTCCTCTCGTGCCCACGGCCTTGAATCTTTCGAATTTTCTACCATCTGGCTTCGACTTCAATGTCACTCTCTTACTAAATTTATCTGTGCTGTATATCTCTCACCTAACTCCTCTGGCTATGCAAAATTCTTCGACTATTTAACATCACAAGTGGAGCACATCTCATCTCATTTTCCTTTAGCAGAAATTTCCATTCTTGGGGACTTCAATGTTCAACACCAGCTTTGGCTATCATCTCTTCACTGACCAACCTGGTGAACAAGCCTACAACTTTTCTATCCTCCAGGACCTAGAGCAGCTGGTGCAGCACCCTATCCGTATTCCTGACCGCCTTGGAGACACGCCCAACATTCTAGATCTTTTCCTAACTACTAACCCTTCTGCTTATTCTGTGAAACTATTCTCTCCGTTGGGTTCCTCCGATCACAATCTTATTTCTGTAACCTGTCCTATCGCTCCGGTACCGTCTCGGGACCCACCTAAGCGGAGGTGCTTCTGGCACTTCAACTCAGCTAAGTGGGAAGACCTAAGGCAGTACTACTCTGATTTTCCATGAAATGATTACTGCTTCCATGTCAAAGACCCATCTCTTTGTGCAGAGCGCATAGCTGAGGTCATAGTCTCTGGCATGGAGGCGTACATTCCACACACTTTCTCTAATCCTAAAGCCCGTCAACCTTGGTTTAACTCTGCTTGTTCTCATGCTGTCCGAGATAGAGAGGTGGCTCACAAACGGTACCGTAAACATCCATCTCCTGAAACTCATGCCCTATATATTCTGCCGTAATCATGCCAAATCTTTACTTCAACTTACAAAAACTCTTTCATTTATAGAAAATGTCAAAATCTTTCTGAATCAAATTCCTCTCGTGACTTTGGCATCTAGCTAATAACATCTCTAACAACTTTTCTTCTTCATTTTTCCCTCTTATGCTTCACCCAGAGGCTCCACAGCTGTTCATCTACTTCTAAAGCTGAACTCTTCGCTCAAACATTTGCTAAAAATTCCACTCTGGCTGATGAAGGGCTTGTTCCTCCTTCTCCTCCACCCTCTGACTATATTATGCCTGTCATTAAGATCCTTCGGAATGATGTTTTCTTTGCCCTTTCTGGCCTAGATCCTCGGAAGGCTTACGGTCCTGACGGAGTCCCTCCTATTGTTCTAAAAAAACTGTGCTTCTGTGCTTGCACCTTGTCTGGTCAAACTTTTCCGTCTTTGTCTATCTACTTCCCCCTTTTCCCTTCTTGCTGGAAGTTTGCTCACATCCAACCTGTTCCTAAGAAGGGTGACCGTTCTAATCCTTCAAAACTACCGTCCTATAGCTTTGACTTCCTGCCTTTCTAAAGTTTTTGAATCTATACTTAATAAGAAGATTTTTAAAGCATCTATTTTGCTCACAATCTTCTATCTGATCGTCAGTACGGTTTCCGTAAAGGGCGATCTACTGGCGATCTTCTAGCTTTCCTAACTGAATCTTGGTCATCCTCCTTCAGGGGTTTCGGTGAAACTTTTGCTGTTGCCCTTGACATATCAAAAGCTTTTGATAGAGTCAGGCACAAATCTTTAATTTCCAAACTACCCTCATTCGGTTTCTATCCTTCTCTCTGTACCTTCATTTTAAGTTTCCTTTCAAACCGTTCTATTGCAGCTACTGTAGACGGACATTGTTCTTCTCCCAAATCTATCAATAGTGGTGTTCATCAGGGTTCTGTCCTATCACCCACTCTCTTTCTATTATTTATTAATGATCTTCTAAGTCTAACTCAAAGCCCTATCCACTCCTGCGCTGATGATTCTACCCTGCATTTTTCAACGTCGTTTATTAGACGTCCAACTCAACTGGAACTAAGTGATTCACGGAGATGCCACCGAGCGCCTAACTTCTGATCTTTCTATAATTTCTGATTGGGGCAAAGCAAACCCTTGTTTTGTTCAATGCCTCAAAAACCCAAATTTCTTCACCTATCTACTCGACAAAACCTACCAGATAACTATCCCCTCTTCTTCAATGACACTCAACTGTCTCCTTTTTCTACAATGAACATTCTAGGACTATCCTTTACTAAAAATCTGAACTGGAAATCTCGCATCTCATCTCTTGCTAAAACAGCTTCTAAGAAGTTAGGTGTCCTGTGGCGTCTGCGTCCTTTTTTTTCTCCCTCCCAATTGCTTGCTCTCTACAGGGGCCTTATCCGCCCATGCATGGAGTATGTCTCACATGTTTGGGGAGGATCCACTCATACAGCTCTCCTAAACAGGGTTGAGTCAAAAGCTTTTCGTCTCATCAACTCCTCTCCTCTGACTGACTGTCTTCAATCTTTAAATCACCGCCGCAATGTTGCTTCTCCTGCTCTCTTCTACCGTTATTTTTATGCTCACTGCTCTTCTGAACTTGCTAACTGCATGCCTCCCCCCCTCTCGCGGCCTCGCTGCACAAGACTTTCTACTCATTCCCATCCCTATTCTGTCCATCTTCCTAATGCAAGAGTTAATCAGTGTCTTTACTCTTTCATCCCTTTCACTGGTAAACTCTGGAACTCTCTTCCTGTTTCTATTTTTCCACTTTCCTATGACTTAAGTCTTTTCAAAAGAGGAGGAACAAGACACCTCCCGAACTAAATTGACTCACCCCTCTTTTTTATTTTATTCTCTTACTGTCTTCTTTTTAGGGACTGGCAACTAAGCGGGCTTTGTGTTACCCATTTTTGTTGTACCCTTGGCCAGTTCTTTGTGATGTAAAAAAAAAAAAAAAAAAAAAAAAAAATACTTATAAAAGTATTTAAATACTGTATTTAAATACATGACAACCAACGTATTTATAAATACATTTCTAAATACACAAATGTATTTAAATGCGTATTTAAATACTGCCCAGCTCTGCCTATCTATACCTATGTTGGCTATAAATGGGGCAGAAGGATAGGTTATGCGACACTTGTAATTTTTGTTACTAGAGTGTGTAGTTATGTGAAGTGAAGATTATTTGAGCACGTCCAGACACCTTCCAGGTTATGTGACACTTGTAATACTGGTCTATGATGGCATGCTACTGTAGTGCGCGGTTGTGTTAGTATAGAGGACTGAAGGAGCAACTAAGCGTCCTGATATGATCTTTTGAGTAATTAGGGAGGTTAATAGATCTGCCCACATACTTGTCCCTCAACCAGTGCTTTGTGATATCAAGGTAGTGTTGTATGACTTTAGAATGACGCAATATCAAATACACAGTTCAGGCTCAGAATGCTACAACTAGGTAGGCTACACACACACACTCACGCTCACACTTTCTCTTTTTCTTTCTCTCTTTCTCTTTTTCTCTTTCTCTTTCTCTCTCTCTCTCTGAGGTCAAAGCCCCTACCAAAACCTAGCGATCACGATTCCAGTAAGTGATTCATACCATGGGTGAATAGCACAGAAGTTAAATAGAAATAAAATTGTCGACTATTAGGTTTTCTGCCTTGATCTCTGCTGCATAAAAGTGAATCAGTCTGATAGTACATTATTATGATTTACAAAAATATTCAACCATTGTTTTACTGTACTATAGAATGTCTTTTAGGTTATGATTTTTTTATAAATCACATAAATTTATCATACTGACAACGGCAGTTTTTAAAGTAAATGATTATATGGCTTCCCTAATTTTTTTCTTCTCAATGAATTGCTGTATTTCCAGATTTCTATTCAATCACCCAACTCAAATTCTCCCCCAGACCTCAGTTGTTGCTAGACACTCTTGCGTTCGGGACCTCTGTTCATCACTACTGCTAATAGCTGGACTTTACTAACTTACCATTACATAGCAATATATTAGTATTTTTTCTATGCTATTTACTTATATCTCATTAATTATGCCGCAAATTCATATCTAGTTTAACACTGTATCAAATTCAAACAACTAAAATATCCAACTATTAACCAATTATCAACTATTATCCACAATTATTATCTACATCTTTCTATAAATACTAAATGTAAGCTGGATGTAAACTTTTTTTGTGGTGAATTCCTGTATTTTATTATGTTCAACATTTACAGGTGGTGTCAGTTGTGCGCGGAGATGTGAAGCAGACACACACACTGATGAACACTGATGAAGCTCAAGTACAACGTTGGTCGTGGAGTAATGGAAAAAGACCCAGCTCGTGTGATCAGGTACATCACATCACACATGTATGTATGCAGTACCATGGCTGACAGTGTGCAGCTTATTTTATTTGTTGTTAATTTATTCATATATTGTAGCCTTTAGCACTTGTAGGCATTTATTTCATTGAGGGCACAGATGGTTGGTCCTTTAGAGTCTTATTTGAGGGCTCAGATGGTTGACTCTCGCTCTCTGTGACGCCGGAAGGATTTTTAAAGTGACTTTAAGATGAGGTTGAAAAGTTTAGCAAAGAAAATTATTGTGATGGCTGCAGAAGAAGTGGATGTGCTTGGATGCATTTGTGTTTAGGAGTGGTAAACAATTGACGGCGAAGGCGTGTGGCCAGGATTAAATTATGGCAGAAATTTAATTTTCAAAGATAATTATTGGAAAGGACCAAATTAAGTTATCCACTATTCTAAGATTATTGAGCATAATTGAAAGGGTAAAAAAAAATATAGTTTTGGTATAAGGTGGTTAGATATTTTATTTTATCAGTAAGCGTTGCAACAAAAAGGTAAGCAAATATAAATGGGGGTATACGCTATACTGTGCGTGGCCTCGGTGCTCCTCTCCGTCGCATTAGCCTTTGAGCCTGTGGTGGTTGAGAGCCATTACCCCGGGACACAGGGCTAGTGTGACATCCGGGTTACCACAGTTACCCATTTATCGACCATCCCCGAAAGGAAGGATGAACAGCTGGATGGGCTGGCCGCCGACTTGCACTGGCCAGGATTCGAACCAGCAGGGCCCGCAGATTCGTAGCGCAGCCATTACACTATGGAGGCGACTAAAAGCTCTTTCTGAAAACCAAAAAAAATGTATTGAACTTTGGCTTGACGTATCTTTTAGAGCACTGTGCCCTATACTTAAGCTAAAGAGTAATGGGGATTATAAAGATTGAATGTTGTGACTAAAGAATATATGTAAATGGCAGAAATGTATTGCTTGAAACCTGCTAAGTATGAGGCTGGAATATGCAAAGACATGTAGGGAGAGGAAAGTCGAGAAATAAAACTAGAATGTATTAAAGGACTTGAGAAAATAGACAAGTATGCTATGGCATCCTGTGATCCTCCTGAATAAGTTATAATGAACAGATGTCTAAATAATGCACTATCAACAATTTGCATTACTATATCTGCAGAATCATTGACAGAACACAAGATTTCAAAGAACTGCTCCTTGTAGATGTTGATATTATTTCTATCCCCGGGTGCCCGATGCTTCCTGAGACCTGAGGCACGGAGACCTGAACATAGGGAAGCTACAAGAGGCTGGGAGACCTGAACATAGGGAAGCTACAAGAGGCTGGGAGACCTGAACATAGGGAAGCTACAAGAGGCTGGGAGACCTGAACATAGGGAAGCTACAAGAGGCTGGGAGACCTGAACACAGGGAAGCTACAAGAGGCTGGGAGACCTGAACATAGGGAAGCTACAAGAGGCTGGGAGATCTGAACATAGGGAAGCTACAAGAGGCTGGGAGACCTGAACACAGGGAAGCTACAAGAGGCTGGGAGACCTGAACATAGGGAAGCTACAAGAGGCTGGGAGACCTGAACATAGGGAAGCTACAAGAGGCTGGGAGACCTGAACATAGGGAAGCTACAAGAGGCTGGGAGACCTGAACACAGGGAAGCTACAAGAGGCTGGGAGACCTGAACATAAGGAAGCTACAAGAGGCACGGAGACCTGAACATAGGGAAGCTACAAGAGGCTGGGAGACCTGAACATAGGGAAGCTACAAGAGGCTGGGAGACCTGAACATAGGAAACTACAAGAGGCTGAAGACCTGAACATAGGGAAGCTACAAGAGGCTGGAGACCTGAACCTAAGGAAGCTACAAGAGGCTGGAGACCTGAACATAGGGAAGCTACAAGAGGCTGGGAGACCTGAACATAGGGAAGCTACAAGAGGCTGGGAGACCTGAACATAGGAAGCTACAAGAGACTGGGAGACCTGAACACAGGGAAGCTACAAGAGGCTGGGAGACCTGAACCTAAGGAAGCTACAAGAGGCTGGGAGACCTGAACATAGGGAAGCTACAAGAGGCTGGGAGACCTGAACATAGGGAAGCTACAAGAGGCTGGGAGACCTGAACATAGGGAAGCTACAAGAGGCGGGGAGACCTGAACATAAGGAAGCTACAAGAGGCTGGGAGACCTGAACCTAAGGAAGCTACAAGAGGCTGGGAGACCTGAACCTAAGGAAGCTACAAGAGGCTGGGAGACCTGAACCTAAGGAAGCTACAAGAGGCTGGGAGACCTGAACATAGGGAAGCTACAAGAGGCTGGGAGACCTACACGTGGTAGTTCCTGAGGCACAACACCCCCCCAGCACAGGTATACTATTGACCTCTGTTACTGTATTAAAGGCTCAACATTTTACAGGATATATTGCCTGGACTTCAAATAATGGAGAAAAAGCTCTTAGGTTCAATGATTTTAGCCATATTACTAAGGATAAAAGATATTAGAAGGAAGATAAGGATGAAAGAAAGAGTAAGGGATATAAATGAAGTTGATGAAATATTTGGATAGAAGAGTGTTGAGAGAAAGAATGTGTGGAAGGAAGGTAGCTGGACTACTTGAAAAGTAATGAATGTAAGTAGTGAAAGTTAAGTCATTGTGACATGGATGGGAAGGATAGGTGGTGCTAGGAAGGAGCATCAAGATCAAAAGGGAGGAAGAAAATGATTGTTACTTTGAAGAATAGAATAATAGCAGGAGTGGATGTAATTACAGCCGAGATATAAAAGTATGGAGGAGAATCTATGGTTGAATGGATGCACAGGATGATATGTAGTAGTCTTATAGAAAGAATGAAGTGTAAGTAGATGGTGTGGGTACTTGAGGACGACCCCTGTGAAATGGGAGGACAGAGTATGTTAGATAAAGGGGTTAAAGAATGAAAGGATTAGACTAGAGTAAATAGCATAATGTAACATTGAGGATTAGTCAG
Organism: Chionoecetes opilio; assembly: GCA_016584305.1. Lineage (NCBI taxonomy): Eukaryota > Metazoa > Arthropoda > Malacostraca > Decapoda > Majidae > Chionoecetes > Chionoecetes opilio. The sequence goes on from JACEEZ010023219.1 coordinate 100,645, forward strand.
TTGTCAGTTCATTTCTTATTCATTCAGTGAGTCAGGTAGTCAAATGATTAGTTAGTCAGTGAATGAATTAGTCAGATTATCAGATCCGGTGATTAATGAAAGCAAGGACAGGAATAAATGAGAGACTTCTGATGCCTTGAGAGTGGGCATCTGAGGGATAGAATAGTGTGCAAATCTGATCTTAATAGACATCACTTCAAGATATTTTAATGAATTACTAAACACGATCCCTTACATTATCAAAGCTGGTATCTGTAATGAGTCACTGCCTTTGTATCCCTTCAAGTTTAACAGTGACATCAGCCTATCAGTGGCATGCTAATCATATTAAACTCTAAAAACTTTTACTTATTGCTACAGATTCACTAAAAACAAGTACAGGCTGTTCTGAGTTGGCCTCTACCCCGTGTTATTGGGAGACAAGACTAAGGGGTGAAAAGCTACTAGTGTACCTCCAAATTCACAAAACCCCCCAATTAGTGCGGTATGTAATGTTAGGAAAAGGGCTCCCGTAGGATTTTTGTGCTAAAATTGATTTTTTTGCAGTTCTGGCTACTATAGGTATCAGATTAACAGAAAAAGATGGGGTCCCAATTTTCAGACCCCTTACCCCCCCTTTTGGGGGTCACTTCCCTTTTGGGGCCCCCCGGCACTGACCATGCACCTATCTCCGCCGATAATTGACCGATTTTCATCATTTGAGTATCCTTTTGTAGGTTTTCAGGTATGCCGAGTCAATTTATAGCACTTAAAAAGCAACCGGAAGTGTCCTTATAGCACTTCCGGTTCAGATTTAGCACTTCCTGTTCAGAGTATAGGGTCTAACTCCATTTTTTCTTTTGCAGGCATGTTGAAGAAGCAGTTTTGAGCTCAGTCAGATATACCCTGTGAACTGAGATCGTGGTAGTATCGCCAATATGTCGGAGGAGGACGGAGTTTGCGTGATCTGTAAAGAAGGTGCCACATCAAAGAAGCGATTGGTGAACAATCCGGTCATGACAGATGAAAGTTTACAACACTGTCAAGAGAGAGTGTCTCTTGGTGATACTGAAAGTGACATTCATAGACTACTAAATTACTTGTCAGGTTTAAATGAAGTAGAACTCAAGTACGCTCGGTATCATAGTGAATGTCGGAAACCTATCGTCAACATGAACAAGATTGAACATCTTAGGAAGAGATCCCGAACCGATTCACCTGTCTGCGCTCCACGGGGCGACCTTCAAGTGCTGTGGGATCTGTTCGGCCAAAGCGGTCAAAGACTATTCCAAAGGAACAAGTGTGTCTTTTTTCCCAAACTGTGACTTCTGTCCAAGAATGACTCAGAGCCACTGCACCGTGTTCTTTCTGATCAATGGGTAAAAACACTCCTACAGATCAAGCAGAAAACCCCAGATGACCATGTTAGAGTTTCAGTAGCGGACCTTGAAGAACCCGGCAAAGCATAAAGCTCATGAAAAGCACTATCATCGGACAGGGTTTGCGCTCTGCACAGCGAATATCAACGAGGACAGATCACAGTAATGTCCCACTCTTTCGCTCAGTATGTGATGCACAATTGGTCCTCGCTATTTAAAAACACCTTGATGACGAGGATGTTACACTGAGCATGGATGAGGTAAATGATGCCTACTTGTAAAATTTTGAAAGATACCGTGTGAATGTAAATGAAGTGAGAAACTATGGGGAATACCTTTCAAAAGACTCATCAGCGAGCGCCTTCCAGAGGTAAAGTTTGTCACATCACTAAGACGGAATGAGCCTGACCGTCTTGTGCTCTCCACTGCAGTCACGATGGCCATGGATTACAGGTCCTAAATGATGAATGATGATGAGATAGTTGGTCACCTGAAGAATGTCGCCAACCTTCTGCGAGAAGAGATGCTGCAAAAAACGCAGTTGGTCTTTTACAGGCAGCTTCAGTAATTTTGAAAATCCGTCTTTACTCCAGTTCTTCATGAGTCACCTCCTCTTTGGTAGCCATGTTGTCAAATGTCCGGAATACGAGACCAGGAGGTGGAACAAAACTGTCGACGTTTTCATGCCAGTTCCTTGTCCAAAAATACTCGGACTGATCGCCAGGTGAAACATCAGACAAAGAAAGACAGTGCCTTCCGACAAAACAGTCCAGACCCCTCTGTCAATCGGTCTTCCCCCTTGCTGTTCATTCTAGAGTGCGTGACAAGAATCTTGTTGAAAACCTCTCAGCTGTGTATATTGGAAGTGACTACCTTCACATCATTGACTTAGAGAAACGAGTTGAGCAGAGTTTCTCCAGCGGATGAAGGAGGCTGGTGGATTTTGTCTCCCAAATTTTGTCAAGAAAGGCCTGAACACATGGTTTGCGATCGATAATTTTGGGACCTCCTGGAAGACACACCGACGGGGCAAGGAAACCTTCCATGGCACAGTGGTTGTCATGTTCCAGCAAGAAAAAGATGGAGAGTTCATGAACGACCATTTGAAATACCAGAAAAGCTTCTCTCATAAAGCCTCTGGCCTTTGACGTGAACATGGTGCAAGAACCAGTCATCAAAACCACTCCATTGAGATTATCGGTCTATGAAATGGGAAAGAGGAAGAATATTCTGAGAAAAGACTTCACTCACACCGGGGCACTTGCAAACTCCCTTTGGGAACTGATGATGGCACGGATTGAGTGTGGATTTCACTAAAACTGAGTCAGCAAAGGAACAAACACAGGACAGTGACATGCAAAGGAATCAGGAAGAGTGCCCCCATGAGAGCACTCCAGTCGACGCTATACTATCAGTAAAGGGAACAAGAAAACCAACCAGGGAAATTGGTCAAAAAAGATGTGAAGCAACTTGGGCTGCTACCAAATCTCTGCTGTTATCCCAGTCATCCGACAGCCCAACACGCACGAATGTAAGGTGATCGCTCCATACTCAAGACCACACCCACTGACTATGGGACTCTTTACACTGTTCTTCGGTTAGCCCAGGGAATCTCTGCCACTGTCTTTGGTCCACAGAAAAAAAACTTTGAAAACCCACTGGACCTGGACCTATATTCACGTGCTTTGAAAATTCAGCAGTCAGTTGGGGACACCAATTGGATCCTAAGGGCAGGAGCTCTCCATATTGCTTTGCTGCTTTACATGCTCTCGGGAAAACGATAGATGGCAGTGGCCGGGATGTATGTGCCGTGAAAGTGGTGCATACACATCAGCACCCCTTCGTGGGATCTTCAGTGGCAAAGCATACAAAAGGGGCCCATCAAATACCACATCACAATCAGTCTAGCAATTATGATGAGCGGTTTGATGTCATTTTATCCACTCTTTCAAAAGGCCCAGTTAGTGCCCGGGTGCAATGATTTCAAGGACAAGCTTCAATCACGTAACCCCGATATGACTGAAGACTATGAATTGTCAGATCATGGTACGCTGGAAATGTGAAGCCCTGGAGGAGGATGAAAACATTGGAGAGTTTGCAGAATTCCTTTCAGCATACCTCGTTCAAGTGGAAACCCTTCATTTCGTCACTCTTGCCGCTCAGGGGACTGGCAGAGTATCTTGTTTCCCTTGGAGAACCTGATCAAGTATTTCTTCGCAGGGGATTTTCTAAATACGCTCGACTGATGTCTGTCCATCTTGCACAAATGAATGCGCTGGAAGATAATGAGCCTGAAACAGGGAATGCATTGATGTCCGGTGACTTTGTTGTTGCAAAATCAGAGATACCCTTCACGATTCTCTCCCACAGATCAGGCACTCGAACAGGAAATCAAGAAACTAAAGGGACACGGTGGTATGGTAGGACTCAGCAGAGATGAAGCTGCTCTCAATCGACTCGTCACCACTACACCTTTCCTTGCCCGTATCGTTGACGAGTATCTTGAGAGCTTCCCAAAATTTCCAGGTCATCCGAACGCACAGAGCATTACCAGCTGTCCCGGACAGATTGCACTGAGGTCAAGAGAGAATGCCATAAAGATCCCTCAATCAATAGAGTTTTCACTGCACAGACAACCCCTTCAGAGTGGGAAGACACCATTGAAAAGTTTAGTTTCATCAGCTCTTGTGCCAAGGGGAGCAAAGCATGATATTCTGCATTATGCAGAAAAGGGTCAGAAGCGATTGAGGAGTTCGTTTGTGAACGTCTGACTACCACATCAAATCTTCGGTTTGGACAAGATGAAGAAGCTCAAGTTGAAGGCATTCTCAAGTAGGATGGATAAATAAAAGTACGCATTGGAGATAAAGTCATCAAATTGCGTGGGGGATGTAATTTACTGGGCAGATTTCTCATTGTTCAGGGAAGCCGACCAGGTCTAGTGCCCAAAATTTGAGGAAATAATTGGCAAGTAAAGAGATGTCAACAGTGCCCCGCCTCTCTGGTGCTGTTGATAGATCTTTGTACATCCCAATGGACAAGGCCCGTCTGATGCATGCAGTTTAAGATGCCACGGTTGAATCCCTTGATGTTCCCCAGTACCAGACATAGGGCAGGAAGATCCTCCAGTTAAAGTTCTCATCATTGATGCAATGGGTGTACTTCAGAGTATGACAAAAACGCCAAATATGCTGAAGATTTCACACCTTCAGATGCATTCAACAAACGCATAGAGACAAAAGATGACAAGCTATGATGAGGGGCGTGTTGTGTTTGATCGATCTTGGATCTGTCGTTGAAAAACAAGACTCGGCAGAAGCGATCAACCACATCCATTGAGTACGAAGTTCATCCGAAATGAAGTCACCATGTCCATTAAGGAGTTACTTTCAGCATCAAAAACAAAACGGAAGCTCACATGCTTGTTTGGCCAAGGACTGCTTTACTATTCGCAAGCAAAGATTCATTCGTGCTCGTTGTTGTGTACGTGATCATATCAAGGGACTAGGTTTTGAGTATGCTTCATACACATGAAGAGGCTGACACATTGATTCCAAACCAAGTACTTGCCCCTACAGCCTGTGGTGCTGTCAGAAAGATCGCGTAGGTCGCCCGACACTGACGTACTCCGCTCCTTCTTTATCTTACCGCTCCAGACAGATAGCATCTACTATATCCTTGAAGTTTCATACAGGCAAAGGAAAGAAGAAACGGGAAATAGGGCATCTTTGAAAGAGTGCAGGTTATTGGCCGTCGCAAATGTCAAGGACTTCTTGGACTCCACAACTTCTCAGGTGCTGATTTTGGAGGCAGATTTCATAGGAATTTCAAAGAAATCATGGGTAGATGCATACCCAAAAACTTGATGATGATGACCCCGCCATTGACTGCTTCAAACCATTAGGGGGCATTTCTATTCCTGCCGAGTTGGTCAATGACGAGCTTCCCACGCAGGTGAAAGCGTTGGAGACTTTTGTGTGTCATGTCTACAGTTCAAAAAGGGCCAGCAACCCTACCATCACTCAGGTGGGAGCTATTTCGGTCAAAGAACTTGGAAGGGAAATGCCTCCAAAAACTCGTGCTGCATTGCTTCCCCATATCATGCGTGCAAACTACATGACAATGCGGGACAAGTTCTACCCTGAAAATTGTCCAACCCTTTTCCCGCAATTGAAAAAATGGATGGAAATTGGAGAAAGGCGTGTATGTTCCACTGACATGTCTTGCCCTGCCCTGCCCCCCAAGCTGTAGTTTAAAATCGTCAAAAGTGGTTGGGAAAGTAGGATGCAAGGGAAATAGGTGTAGCTGCTTGAAGAATGGCCTTTCCCTGTACTCCCCTCTGTAAATGCTATGGCAGTGATTGCGCAAAAGCTATTCGGGAGGACATTTCAAATATGGACATTGATGAATAACTGATTGATTTACGTCCGATTTTGACAGTATCGCAAAATCGGACGTATCGCAAATACTAACGCGCTTTGGGGGGATGGTTGGGCGCAGGGGTGGTAACTCCGCCAGTGGGAAATCCACTGTCTGTCTCTAAGCCAGAATAAAGGAGGAAAGACAACCCTGTTAACATTATTTAAGTATGCCCAGCATAAAACGTGGCATGGAACAGTAGCTTAGACGGCTTTCGTAATAGAAGCGGGTGAGAAAACAACGAAAATAGAGGTTTCGGTTATACCAAATCTGGACGTGATAGAGAAATTTAGATATCACACCTGACATCAGCATCAGCAATTTAGTAGGAACAAATAGTTCACGTGTCTGTAACAAAGAAATGTTGAATTTGTTGCTTAGTGTTACCAGAGACCAATCCTGGGGTGTCAAAAGAGGAAAGACCCCCAGAAAGGGGGTGAAGGGTCTGAAAATTGGGACCCATCTTTTTCTGTTAATCTGATACCTATAGAAGCCAGAACTGCAAGAAAATCAATTTTAGCACAAAAAATCCTACGGGAATACATGGCATACCACAAATAAATCCTTTCACTTGACACTATTAAAAATGTTAGGACTTCAGTGTGCATTATTTTGAACTAAACTATAACACATCATAACACTAGTCGCCACTGCACTAATGTCGCCGGGCGTCATATATTACAAATTTTAGCATCACTGCAGACTTGTATGTGCCAACTAGAGAGGCATGCACAGTAGTTTATATTATGTACCCGTCTTCAGTGGCACATACGTCTGTAGTGATGGTAAAATTTTGTAATATATGGCGCCTGGCGACATTAGTGCAGTGGCGACTATAGTAAAGGGTTGTTAACCACTACTAAGAAGAGCTCAAGATACTTTGTATTTAACCACTTAACGCCCAGATATTTCCATGCTATATAAAATAGTCTGTTAGCCATAAATATAATTAACAAATTACGACAAATAACTTAAAATACCAAATTAACTAGTGGACAAGGATACTAAACAGTTCAATCTATAAATATATTGCTTATATTAACCAAAATTGTCTAATGGTACGGAAATTACTTTAATGGCTCAAAGGGTTAAAGTGATAGCATTCCGTTGAGTAAATTGTCTGTATAATTTGATGTCTAAGGCAAAGTAGCATTGACATCCTTAGGATGTGAGCATTGGTTAAAATTCTTTAGATAATTTCTGTACATAATTTTAATTTGTTTCCCCCACAGATCATGCCACCATCATGCATCTGAGAACCCCGCCCTGGCACCCCTGCTCTCGTCTGTCTGGCGGTGGCGTGTCACTCGGCAGCAAGACCCACACCCATCATGCTTGGCCTGCGCCCCCTCCATGCCCTGGCGTGGAGGGGCCGCCTTCCCTGCCCACTTATGCACTGGCCGTTTTTGCTGGTTAATAGTGTTGCGTTAAGAGTTCGAGAGACTCTTCACTTTAATTTTTTTTCTTTTTTTTTTTTTTATATTGACAAAAACTGATTTAACTTATATTTACAGTTTCAGTAAAATGAAAAATACTTCATGCAGGTTGGTTGTTTTGGACAGTAGAAAATTATGTGTCTGCAGGGTATATTTATGTAAAATAATGCAAATTCCCTAACATTGTTAACATGATTGAAATAAACTCTTTAAATGACAGTTTGTTTACACTTCCGAAGAGTCTTTAAAGTATTTATGACTTAACATCACAGCGGCGGGGCTAAAAATTGGGCAACCCAGTCGTCACCCACCACAGCTAATGCGATGAGCACCAAGGCAAAACGGTCTATTATTATGACATAAAAGATATTTTGATGAATTGTATTGTAGTATGGAGATTAAGGCCTTGAAATATTTCCTTTTAATCTTAAAGGGTCATAATAATAACGAATTTACAGTTTATTATCATGAGAAATATTGATGAATGTCGTCAGTGTGTATACCTCCAATATTGTCTTTAAGTATGTTAGACGCAGCATTCATCCACTTATCAATGTCTTTAATTTCTTATGATAGTTGATTAAAAAATTTTCCTTTTGAGATTTTAAAAGAAGAAATGTATTGATAAGTGGATGAATGCTGCGTCAACATACGTCACACTGACATTCATCAATATATCTCACGATAGACCATAAATTAGTTATCATTATCACCCTTTAAGATTAAAAGGAAAGATTTCAAAAGTGCCTTAAATTCCATATCAGTGTAAAACCTAAATCCGGCAGTGATTCAGGTGGTGATGAACAGGATTTAATTTAGCTCATGAGCTACTCGAGATTCTGGTTCCCTTTCTCCCTGGGTTTTAAATTGTTCTTTGATAACTAATGATACTAGTGTTTATTATTTAATTATGAGAGATCAACACACATCAGTTACTAAGATGCATAATATAAACAGGTCAAGTACGCCTAATAACTGAAACCTTATTATCATCTCGTTCCCTTCTGGTGGTCAGTCAGTCAGGGATTGTTTAAGTAGCTAAAACTAAATAAGCTCATTTTAATCAAGTAAACTGAACACAATAGTCTACCAATAATCAGTCAAATGTGTAATAGTCTACCTCATTTTAACCAAGTAAACTGAACACAATAGTCACCTCGTGATAGGAACGCTGCAGGCCGCTCCGTCAAGGCAGAGGTGTGTGACATCCGCCTCTTCAGTTGCTGCTACATTGCGGTGAAGCAAGAGACGTCCTCCCACATCAGCACGCTGGAGGATGCGACGCTGTACACGACACACAACGGCGGGACACACTGGCCTGGAAGAGGATTTTTTATTTAACCAAGGCTCCTGTTTGATAAGAGAGTGCTGCTTTTTGTGGAATGTCTCTCTTAACCCCTTCACACCCAGATCTTCCTTTGCTATAAAAAATTGTATGTTGTCGAGCCATGAAATTACGAAAAGGAACTGAATATACCAAATTAGTTAGTCGACAAGGATATTTAACAGGTCATATCTATAAAATATTGCTTATATTCACTAAAAATCATCTAATGGTGGCAAAATTACAATGGAAATTATGCGCTGGGTCTCAAGGGGTTAAACTTAACTTTAAACTAAACATCATGAACATGGTGAAAAATTATTCTGATAATACAAGTTCTGGCTCTTTTTGATCTGCAGAGATCAGTGGCACTTGCCCTGACAAGGAGGCTCTGGGCATGGAATGATATGAACTGGCAGATAAGGAGAAGTATCTGAGATAGCATAGACATATACAGATAATATATTAATACAAAGTGCTCAAGGGACAGATCAAGTAATACAAGCAAAAAATATATTAGGGACCTTTTCTTAGTATGGAATCAGGGAAAGGAACAATCAGTTGATGGCTGGGTTGTGTGCAGTGATGGGGCATGAATGAGTTACATGTAGGGAGGGTGACCACTCTCCACAGGGAGCCGACTTCTTCCATGGCTACTTCTAATCCTCTAGTGGTATCTACAGCAAACAAGGCATCATAGATAGTGACAGTGATGCAAAAATGTATAACACTATATACTGTAGAATAGGGTTGCCATATCTGAACAGCCAAAATTCCGGACGCCTCCACTGACACCTATGACCCCGACCAACACACACTTTGGCCCTTTGACGTTATGTAACTGAAGAGTATGAACAAAAACAAATTATATATATACACACAAACCTCGATTTCCCGGACCTCCATTTCCCGGATATCAGATTTGCCGGACAAAATCCGATATCCGATGGTCCGGGGATATGTCAGAGAATTTTTTTTTTTTTTTTTTTTTTTTTTTTTAAATATGTTGAAATGCCTGGTCCTGTTCGTAATTGACAAAGTTGTCCGGCAGTCCAAGCGTCTCCTGTCACCCTGGTCAATGTCCGTGCTCCCGCCAGGTGGCAGCATGCTCAGTGGTCGTATTGTCTACATTTTGGCACAAGACACTCACGGTTAACCTGCACAACCTCCGTCAGTCCCCTGACTCCCACTGCCCCTGGTGCAGGAAAAGTCTCTTGAGACTATTGAACACTTTCTGCTGCCTCCCACCAGGTGGCAGCATGCTCAGCGGACGTAAAACTCCGCGGCGGGGTAGTTGATATTGGCGGTTGCCGGACAGTAAATACTAGAGTAGGATAAACGTCCGGGGGTGGGTAATGGTAGGCGGCGGGGAGGGAGGTGGTAG
>JACEEZ010023219.1:115565-122734 GCA_016584305.1 Chionoecetes opilio
GCCGGACAAAATCCGATATCCGATGGTCCGGGGATATGTCAGATAATTTTTTTTTTTTTTTTTTTTTTTTTTTTTTTAAATATGTTGAAATGCCTGGTCTGTTCGTAAATTGACAAAGTTGTCCGGCAGTCCAAGCGTCTCCTGTCACCCTGGTCAATGTCCGTGCCTCCCGCCAGGTGGCAGCATGCTCAGTGGTCGTATTGTCTACATTTTGGCACAAGACACTCACGGTTAACCTGCACAACCTCCGTCAGTCCCCTGACTCCCACTGCCCCTGGTGCAGGAACGTCTCTTGAGACTATTGAACACTTCTGCTGCCTCCCACCAGTGGCAGCATGCTCAGCGGACGTAAAACTCCGCGGCGGGGTAGTTGATATTGGCGGTTGCCGGACAGTAAATACTAGAGTAGGATAAACGTCCGGGGTGGGTAATGGTAGGCGGCGGGGAGGGAGGTGGTAGCAGAGTGGTTAGCATCACCGGGTGGCATTCTCGAAGACCCGAGTTCGATCCAGAGTGAGTCCCATAAATCCACTTAAAATATTTCTGCACCGTTGAGTGGCCTAAGAACACCCACATGCCCTGCCCATTAACTCTACCTTCGATTGCGAGTGCATCGGAGGACACAGGGGGGCGACGTGAGCCTCTAATCACAGGCGTCACTATAAAAATCCTGCCTGCGCCACCACGGGCGAGGGCCAACCATCACAGCCCTCAAGTGAGCCTCCAGGGCCTACCATCCCATCCCTGGAGGTTACTGCCTACAGACCTATAGGCCAAGATGTAAAAAAGAATAAAAGAAAAAAAAATGGCATTGGACTTGTGATTCCCGGACTTTTGCGGTTCCCGGACCAGTCCTCCCCCCTATTAGTCCGGGAAAACGAGGTTTGTGTGTATACGGGGAGGTCCCGTTATACGAGCATTCGGTATACGAGAATCCGATGATACGAGATGTGTAAATTAGGGTCTATTTTCAATATACGAGATCGAAAATCCAATGATACGACATTCAAACTGGGGTGAGTAAAATTATCAAGTTCAAAATGCGCGCCCTACCACTCCCAGGCTAGACAAAGGGGGATTTGGTTGACCCCAGTGAGGTCACCCCTAGCAAGCCGTGACCTGAAGGGTAATTAAGCATATGGCGCGGCCTGACATTTAGGGGTAATTAGCAGGTGTGCGGCCCCAACCTTGGGACCCCAATCAGGTCACCCCTAGCAAGGCGTGACCTGAAGGGTAATTAAGCATATGGCGCGGCCTGACCTTTAGGGGTAATTAGCAGGTGTGCAACCCCAACTTTGGGACCGTACACTACCTTCTCTTGTATCACGCGGCGTCCCTACATTACAACGTCTTTTTGCTTGTTATGCATGTTTTATGTTTAATTAATGTGCAGTTATGTTATTTTGTGTGCTTTTTTCTCTTTCAGAATGCTTTTTCTACAGAATAGGTAGTACAGTGTGGTAATATAGACGCTGTGTGTTTGTTGTGTTTGCTATAGTTTATTTTAGCTTGAAAAACATGTCTTTTTTTTCTTTTTTTTTAATTGATGGGGTCCTGGAACCAACCTATATTTACCATGAGTATGTGTTTCGTTATACGAGATTTCGCTTTTTCGGGTATGCCAGGTGGAACCTAACTGCTCGTATCTTTGGGACCTCCCTGTATATATATATATAATATATATATAATATATTTTATATAATATAATATATATATATATATATATATATATATATATATATATATATTATATATATATATATATTATAATATAATATATATATATATATATATATATATTATATATATATATATATAAATTATATATATATATATATATATATATAAATTTTATATATATATATATAATATATATAGATATTATATATATATATTTATATAAATATATATATATATATATATTATTGATTATATATATATATTGATTATATATATATATATAATATATATACAGGGAGGTCCCATTACACTGGTCGACACCAAAAATGGTTCTGAGTTCATTGTGTGTGGGTTGGAAAGCATTTTCGCTGCTGATTTAAAAAATGGCATTGCTTTTTCTCTAGCACGTATAGTTTTTGAAATACGGGCATTTTAAATTTTAATAGCTATTATAATTATATACGTATATATAATTATATAATTAATCGAAACAATCCCCCTACGTTAATATATATTACTCGTAATTAAATTCTGGTGGTGCCTGCTGCTTTATTAGGACCTAATGTACATATCTGGCAAGAAATATACTTAAATTATGTTCCAAATATATCCGAAAATGTGCCACATCTTGGAAATATCCGAAAATATGCCAAATCACAGTAAATTTTGACTTTTATTATATATATATATAATATATATATATATATATATATATATATATATATATATATATATATATATATATATATAGTATATATATATATATATATATATAATATATATATATTATATATATATATATGTATTTTGGAACACAACTTCGAGATTTTTTTTGAGAAAGATGCGCTAGTTCGAAGAACAGTCAGATCTAGACTGTTCTTCAGAAGAACAGTCAAGATCTCAAATTGGTATTAAATATACATATGATCAAAACTATACCTAACACACAAAAGTACTCACCCTGCTCCATAGTACATCAGAAGTGTTTCTGTAGTTTGCTCTTTCGTTTGTAGGAGCAGCTACTTTCACGTTGTAGCGTCCAGCAATAGTCCCCTATCATGTTGGGACTGAATCGTCCTTGGTATCGGGTTTCCATGGTGGCAATGTCCTGGTGGAAACGTTCCCCCTGCTCATCACTGACCGCGCGCGCCAAGATTCGTTGGGAAGAAATCAAGATGTGAATGGAAAAAGTGGATTTTGAGTGACATCCGAGCCCCAAGTGCATGGTAACTCTTCAACATGTCATTAACAAGTTCCTCATAATTCGATGCTCGAACCTTACCTAGGTAGTTCTTTATAACAGCCAAAAAGCTCTTTCAAGCAGCTTTTTCCAGGGCAGTTAGGCTCTTTACAAAGTCATCATGATTGAGTAGTTGACGAATTTGAGGGCCATTGAAAACACCTGCCTTTACTTTGGCTTCAGATTCAAACTTTGCTAACAAATACTGAAAGCCAGCACCATTTTGATCCATGGCCTTCACAAAATTTTTCATTAACCCAAGTTTCAGATGCAATGGAGGTAAGTACACCTTTTCACTGTCAACAAGAGGTTTGTACATACAGTTGAACTTGCCAGGTAAGTCTTTCGGTCGTGCTGGCCATTCCTTTTGTTTGTAATGTTTGCTGTCCGCTCTAGAGTCCCACAAACAAAGAAAACACATGTGCTTAGTGTAACCTAACTGGAGTCCTAGAAGCAAAGAGATTACCTTCAGGTCCCCACACAGATTCCACTGATGTTCTTCATATTTAACAGCAGATAACAAAGTCTTCATAGTTTCACAAGTTTCACTCATTTCATGGCCATGCGCAATTGGAACACTCGGAAGCATATTTCCTTTATGCAGAAGAACGGCCTTTAGCGTGTTTTTTCCTGAATCTTTGAACAGCCGCCACTCACTCTTATCATAAGTGTGAGACTCACAAAGTTGTTCCATGAGTGTGTCAACATCAAAGCAGTAACAGAGCTTGTGTTCCATCTTGAAGAAGCTTGAAAGTTCTTTATGTCTACGACGAAACGTGGTGATGAGAACTCCTTCTTGTAGCAAATCCCATTCCTTGAGACGAGATCCAAGGACTTCACTTTTCTCCTTGGGTAGATCTAGGTCCCTAGCAAGGTCATGTAGCATTTCCTGACTGATGAATTTGGGCTCTCTGTTGTCTGCCATTTCTTGAAAGTCTGTATCCATGGGATTATCCTCCTCGTTCGAATCTGATTCACTTATAGCACTTGCAATTGGAACATTTGGAACTGGGAGATCAGGACCATGTGGCACAGGCCTGATGGCAGAAGGTACGTCAGGATACCTGATTTTAGCTCGGGTTTTTACTGAATATCCTTTGATGTTAGTGAGGCAGAAGTAGCAGTAAGTACTGTGATCCTTTTGTTCACGCCAAACCATTGGGATGCCGAATGCCATGCCTGATGGCCGTTTGCCACGCATCCATTCATTCAAGTGGTTCACACAGGGGTTGCAGTCTACGTGAGGGGCCCACTTCTTATCTTGATCACCTATACGGCACTTGAAGTAATGCAGATAAGCTGCTTTAACATTCTTTGTAAGAAGTTTCTTCAGACTGTCAGGGGTAAAAATTCCACATATGTAACAAAAAACTGTCCGATGCATTCACACAGTTACGGCGCTCCATCACAGCCCGGTACAAAGGTACTATATACGGTAAACCAACTAAAATTAGGACTCCACTAAATCAAACGCATCATATCTGCAAAGAAAATAAAATGTTTAAACATATGTCAATAGCGTACGATCATAGGTAAAAATGTACTACACAGCCTGCTAACCCCTCGCCAATACGCAGCGCGCACACCCTCCCTGCTCACTGCACAAACCACAACCGACTCAAAAACACTGCACTGCCCTAAATAGGCCTTGAGAAAAGAAAAGATTAAGATTTTAAAAATGAAAAACTTTGGTGAAACCTATTTCTGTTGATTTTACAAATATTTTTCATGAATTGCGTCTGGTTCTCAAAAACTGGACGTGATAAGAATTAATAAACATCAGATTCGAGTTCAGCAGGGTCGATTACCTATAACAGTTTTCTTTTAGTACAGAACCATATCTTCGATTTTTTTTTTGTCGACCAGTGTTATACGAGCATTCGGTATACGAGAATCCGATGATACGAGATGTGTAAATTAGGGTCTATTTTCAATATACGAGATCGAAAATCCAAGATATGACATTCAAACTGGGGTGAGTAAAATTATCAAGCTCAAAATGCGCGCCCTACCACTCCCAGGCAGACAAAGGGGAATTTGGTTGACCCCATTGAGGCACCCCTAGCAAGCCGTGACCTGAAGGGTAATTAAGCATATGGGGCGGCCTGACATTAGGGGTAATTAGCAGGTGTGCAGCCCCAAACTTGGGACCGCAGTCAGGTCACCCCTAGCAAGGCTTGACCTGAAGGGTAATTAAGTATATGGCGCAGCCTGCCCTTTAGGGGTAATTAGCAGGTGTGCGGCCCCCAACTTGGGACCCCTACACTACCTTCTCTTGTATCACGCGGCGTCCCCAAAATTTACAACGTTTTTCGCTTGTTAGCATGTTTATTTTTAAATTTAATGTGCAGTTATGTTTTGTGTGCTATTTCTCTTTCAGAATGCTTTTTTCTACAGAATAGGTAGTACAGTGTGGGTAATATAGACGCTGTGTGTTTGTTGTGTTTGCTATAGTTTATTTTAGTTTAAAAAAACATGTTTTTTTTTTTGTTTTTTTAAATTGATGGGGTCCTGGAAACCAACCTATATTTTACATGAGTTATGTGTTCGTTATACGAGATTTTACTTTACGAGTATGCCAGGTGGAACCTAACTGCTCGTATCTTCGGGACCTCCCCGTATATATATACATAATTTATAATATATATATATATATATATAATATATATATTATATTAATATAATATATAATATTATATATAATTATTAAAATATTATATATATATATAAATGCTACACTATACTGTGATCTGTATCTCTGCATGTTATTTACATTTTAGTTTGGGGATTTAGTCTGGGGCAAGTAGCAGTGTGGCTTTACAAACAGGTCAACAATTTCAAACACTGCAACAGCGCTCAAGACGGCGCGACGTGAGGCGACAGCAGGGGCAACGACTTACGTAGGAAGTGTTGCGACCGAATCCAGGATCAGGACGCGTCATTTAAGTCCCGTCGCGAAAACTGGCACCCTGCGAAATCCCTCCCCCACTGGCGTAGCTAGGTATCTATCAATTTAGTGGGGGCATAACTGAGTTTGGGGGGGCACTAGGCAAGCAGAGCTCCGGGGCATTTTTGATGCCACATAGAAGGGGATTCGGACATATCGTCAGTCTCAGGTCCAAGCAGATTACGGCAGCTAGGGGGGGTAGTGGGGGGGCACCTTGGGTGCTCCAGATTCTCAAGTGGGGGCACATAGCCACGCCACTGGCTATAGCCGATCTGACGTTATATAAGGTAGAAAATAACAGCCAACAGCTACCATGACTTGCAGGGAGGACTACAAAAAACCACAAATCACAGTAAGCTCTCCCCCCTCCCTCCCTCTCCCCTCACAGTAGCGCCCGCCAGAACATGGTGACTGGGGTGGCCAAGGTGACCCCAGATCTAGTAGGGGTGGCCATGGCATAACCATTGAAAAGAAATGGTGAATTTTCATTAGACCTCTGATCAAATCTGGGGTGGCCAATGAATGAGATACATTTTTCAGGGGTGGCCGTAGCCCCCCAGATCCGCCACTGTTTCCCCCCTTCCTCTTACTCCCTCCCTTTCTCTCTCTATACCTTACGCTGCACAAAATATGAAGTAAAGCAACAGAATAACGCGTTGTTTGGCCAAAAATCTTACTCTTCCTCCTCCCAGCTGCCTGCACACACGTCCTGCCTCCTCGCTGGCTCGCTCTCGACTGTCGCTTTGTCCCGGAATACTCAAGGAAAATCAACACTGCTTCTAAACTAAACCTTCCCTTATTCCTTCCCATGTCCTGACTTGTTGAGCTTTGGCCAATAATTCTTGACCCGTAACGTTATCCAAATCTTAAATGTTAGTAAATGGGAGTTAGTATTAGTGTTTGGGAGAGTTTTGAAGTAGATATTTTTAAAGCTTTTATTGATAGTGTTCGTTAGTGCTTTTGAACTCGTTAATGACGTCGCAAAAAGATTGTGGGGTAGGAATCATTTTTTTCTTCTTTTTTTGCTACGTAGTTTTTGGGTTGTTAACCCCTTCACTGCGGATATCAAAAATTTAAAAGGGCCTACCCCCCTGTGCGGCAGGTTTAATTAAAAATAAAATAATACTGATCATATTTAAAGTGCCGAAAATGAATAGGATGTCATTCCATACCAGAAAAATCTATGTTTGTCTGGTGGAGGTACCAGCTAATTGAAGAGTTACGTCAAAGTGCAGCACAAGGCGAGGGGGGTTGAAAAAAAAAACCGGGTGTTTTTCCTTTGGCCAAAAGAAAGACTTTAGC
>JACEEZ010023220.1:0-2500 GCA_016584305.1 Chionoecetes opilio
TAGTTAAAATTCCCGGTAGACCGCACGCTATGGTAAAATTCCGGTAGACCCGCGGAAAACGCTATAGTGAAATGTCCCGTAGACCGCCGCTTTAAATTGGGGGGTAAAAATGTACCGTTTGAAAAGAACCCACGCTATAGTTAAAATTCCCGGTAGACCGCATATTGAGGGTGCGCAGTGTGTAAAATCCCGTAACCGCACGCTATTGTAAATGTCCCCGGTAAAAGCACGCTATAGGAAATGTCCGTGACCGCACGCATAGTAAATGTCCCGGTAACCCACGTATGTGTAAAATTTCCCGGTAGCCCCGCACGGAAATAGTGCAAACAATGCTTGTGGCCCTTCGGACCATGTATTGGATGTTTGTAGTAGTAGTTATATTAGCCAACATGTGATTGCAAACTCCATCGTGTTGTTGCTGTCTTGGCCCACTGGTCAAGTGCCTCGGGGTAGACACTTCCGTGTGATTCCAACCCTTTGTGTTCCTGTGTTCAAACACAACACTCGGAACACACTCCGGGTTGATCTACTAGTTGTGGAAACCAATCACCGCAAAGTCCTGATCATACTCCAAAGTGTTTGGAAACCCGGCAAGACGTTACCGGCAGATTTTTTTCCTGAAATCTAATACTCCTAAAAGTGTTTTTAGCCCAAAACCCCCCCTTCAAAATTATTCAATCGACATGGGACCAAGCCGCTTACCCCCTTTACGATTTATTTGCGTTTTTTTTGAGCCTACTCTCATCAAAATTTGAATTTACAGTTTCGGCTACCCAAACAACAGCACACACACACACGGCTACTCCTATAGTATATTAGACAAGTGCCTGTGGGCCCTTGGGACCCATGTATTAATGTTTGTAGTAGTAGTATATATTGACAACATGTGATTGCAAACTCCAATCGTGTTTGTTTGCTGTCGTTGGTCACTGTCAAAGTGCCTCGGGTAGACCAAGTTCCGTGTGATTCCAACCCTTTGTGTTCCGTGTGATTCCAACACATACACGCACACAAACGTCCATGAGTCTACTGAGTTTGTGGAATGCGGCAAGACGTTACCGCAGAGTTTTTCTTGTAATCTAATACTCTTAAAGTGTTTTTAGCCCAAAACCCCCTTCAAAATTATTCAATCGACATGGGACCAAGCCGCTTACCACCTACGATTTATTTGCGATTTTTTTTGTTTACTCTCATCAAAATTGAATTTACAGTTTCGGCTACCCAAAACAGACAGACAGACACACAGACACACGGCTACTCCTATAGTATATTAGACAAGTGTTTGGGCCCTTCGGACCCATGTATTGATGTTTGTAGTAGTAGTATATTTTAAACAACAATGTGAGTGCAAACTCCAATTGTGTTGTTGCTGTCGTTGGTCACTGGTCAAAGTGCCTCGGGGTAGACCACCTACCACCACCGTAGCCTGCCACACCCCAGCCCCACGCTTGTCTCACCCCAGCCCCACGCCTGCCTCACCCCAGCCCCACGCCTGTCTCACTCCAGCCCCACGCCTGTCCTGCAAGCGCGCGCGCACACACACACACACACACACACACACACACACACACACACACACACACACACACACACACACACACACACACACACACACACATACAAACGGTAAGTCCATGAGTCTACGGAATTAGTGTAATGCGGCAAGACGTTACCGCAGAGTTCATTCCTGTAATATAATCTCTGAAAAGTGTTTTTAGCCCAAAATCCCCCTTCAAAATTATTCAATCGACATGGGACCAAGCCGCTTACCACCTACGATTTATTTGCGATTTTTTTGAGCCTACTCTCATCAAAATTGAATTTACAGTTTCGGCTACCCAAAACAGACAGACAGACAGACAGACACACACACACAGAGACACGGCTACTCCTATAGTATATTAGATGCCCGGTAGACCGCACGCTATAGTAGCACCAATTTTTCCATGTAAATCCTGTATATATATATATATATATATATATAATTATATATATTATATATATATATATAATATATATAATATATATATATATATATATATATATATATGATGTACCACCACCACCATCACCAGCACCACCTCGTCTCTTCCACTATACCTGTTTTAATATTCATAGATTATACAATTGTTATTTCTATTTTATTTTTCCCGCCACGTAAATCCTATATATTATGTACCACCACCTCACTACCCCCCCAACCTCCTCCACCACCACCACCTTCGTCTCTTCCACCACACCACCACTACACCACCACCACCACCCACCACCACCACCACCACCCACCACCACCACCACCACCACCACCACCACTACCTTCATCACCACCACCAACCACCCCCACCAACCACCACCACCACCACCACCACCTCCACCACCACCACCACCACCACACCACCACCACCACCACCACCACCACCACTACCTCCACTCTACCTGTTGTCACACCTTGAGGACTTAACAACTTGTATGGAAAGCATGTTTACTCCTACTTCATAAA
>JACEEZ010023220.1:7500-12500 GCA_016584305.1 Chionoecetes opilio
ATAAATTTTTTTTAGACTTTTTTACGGGAAAAAGGACTCTTCAGTTGTAAAAACATCAAAATAACCCAAACCTAACCATTAAACTAACTTAATCTAACCTAACACTCAAACTAACCTAACCTAACTCTCAAACTAACCTAACCTAACCTAACCCTCAAAGGCTAGGCTATATAATGGTTAGGTTAGGTTATTATTTGATGCTTTAACAACTGGAGAGTGCTTTTTCCCCTCAAACGTGTAATAAGTGTAGTGTTTTGACGCCCACCATTGCACACCTTTTTTAGGGGAAAAAAATTCGCCCCCCGACCGGCCCGCATATTCCCGTTTTCTGGAAGAGTAATGTGGCGTTTACTCTTGAACACATCAGGTTAGGTTACGGATAGGCTAGGTTATGTTTTCCTGGGCATTTTCAGGTAACTTTGCGTGGGAATCACAATGAGTGTATTTTTCTAGATTATCCTATAGTTAGTTTCGGAGTTACAGCCAAGCGTCTTCACTCGGAACCCACCACATACTCGCATTGAGAACGGGAATATTCAGCCCTCCCCGCACCTGTCCCCCGCCTGCCTCGGCCCAACCAGCCGCCAGGTGCCCCGATGACTAATTACCTGACTGTTTTGGGCGACGTGCAGACCCCCATTCAGGAGACGCATTAGAAAAGAGGCGTAAAGAGAACGAAGCTTGAAAGACTTAAAGCTGTTGTGCACAATTCTTGGTGTTTTGGGAAGCTTGGTGTAGAACTAGTGAGGTAATAAGATTGAGTGTGTCGTTTGTAGGTTTGCTAAAAGAATGTGTGTGGTTTGGTGGTTTGTGTTTGTGTTGGGTTTTGTGGTTGGGGGTGTGTGTGNTATTATTCTCATCAAAATTGAATTTTAACAGTTTCGGCTACCCAAAACAGACAGACAGACACACAGACACACGGCTACTCCTATAGTATATTAACAGTGTTTGGGCCCTTCGACCATGTATTGATGTTTGTAGTAGTAGTATTTTTAAACAACATGTGAGTGCAAACTCCAATTGTGTTGTTGCTGTCGTTGGTCACTGGTCAAAGTGCCTCGGGGTAGACCACCTACCACCACCGTAGCCTGCCACACCCCAGCCCCACGCTTGTCTCACCCCAGCCCCACGCCTGCCTCACCCCAGCCCCACGCCTGTCTCACTCCAGCCCCACGCCTGTCCTGCAAGCGCGCGCGCACACACACACACACACACACACACACACACACACACACACACACACACACACACACACACACACACACACAACACCACATACAAACGGTAAGTCCATGAGTCTACGGAATTAGTGTAATGCGGCAAGACGTTACCGCAGAGTTCATTCCTGTAATATAATCTCTGAAAAGTGTTTTTAGCCCAAAATCCCCCTTCAAAATTATTCAATCGACATGGGACCAAGCCGCTTACCACCTACGATTTATTTGCGATTTTTTGAGCCTACTCTCATCAAAATTGAATTTACAGTTTCGGCTACCCAAAACAGACAGACAGACAGACAGACACACACACACAGAGACACGGCTACTCCTATAGTATATTAGATGCCCCGGTAGACCGCACGCTATAGTAGCACCAATTTTTCCATGTAAATCCTGTATATATATATATATATATATATATATATATATATATATATATATATATATATATATATATATATATATATATATATATATATATATATATATGATGTACCACCACCACCATCACCAGCACCACCTCGTCTCTTCCACTATACCTGTTTTAATATTCATAGATTATACAATTGTTATTTCTATTTTATTTTTCCCGCCACGTAAATCCTATATATTATGTACCACCACCTTCACTACCTCCTCCACCACCACCACTTCGTCTCTTCCACCACCACCACCCACCACCACCACCACCACCACCACCACCACCCACCACCACCACCACCACCACCACCACCACCACTACCTTCATCACCACCACCACCACCACCACCACCACCACCACCACCACCACCACCTCCACCACCACCACCACCACCACCACCACCACCACCACCACCACCACCACCACTACCTCCACTCTACCTGTTGTCACACCTTGAGGACTTAACAACTTGTATGGAAAGCAGTGTTTACTCCTACCTTCATAAAGCATACAACGCTGAGGGACTCGGGGAAAAGGCCCAAACGGGACTCTTGGACTATTAGGACTATTTGTATGGCAGGCTTCGAGAGGGTACTTAGGGAATCCTGAAGGAGGCACAGAAGGGGCAGGAAAGTAGGTGGCCAGCCAAGGTTTTGAGTCAATATCTTACACAATATGGACGAGAAAAAGCAAGGATTGAAGGTGGTAATCATTTTTTTCTTTCTCTGTCTGTCTGTGTCTGTGTGTCTTTGTTTGTCTGTCTGTCTGTCTATCTTTGTCTGTCTGTCTCTCTGTCTGTTTCTCTGTCTGTCTGTCTGTCTGTTTCTCTCTGTCTCCTTCTCTTCCATCGTTTCTGTGAAGTAAAATAAAACTGTTTCTTTTCTTCTTTACGTTATTTTCTGCCCCTCAGTTTCTTCTTGGCATGTCCTCACCTTTTTCATGAGTGAGCAGACAGATGGCAGATGGAATTTAATATTGATAAATGCAGCGTTATGAATGTTGGTAGAAAAAACCCTGGTAATAGATACACCATAAGCAATGTATCGCTGAAAAGATCAGAAGGTGAAAAAGATCTTGGAGTGAGGGTGAGCCCAGACCTCCGACCTAGGAAACAATGTATTGAGGCCAGAAATAGAGCTAATAGAGTATTAGGATTCATTACCAGAAGTGTTAAAAGTAGAAGTGTGGAAGTTATTCTAAAGCTTTATCTGGCTCTAGTCAGGCCAGGCCTCACCTAAACTATGCGGTTCAGTTTTGGTCTCCATATTACAGGATGGATATAGCCTTGTTAGAAACAGTGCAGAGAAGGATGACCAAAATGATACAAGGGATGCGTAACTTTAGTTATGAGAGGAGATTGAAGTTATTAAAATTACACTCACTCGAGAGACGCAGAGTAAGGGGCGATCTGATAGAAGTTTTTAAGTGGATAAAGGGATTTAATAAAGGAGAGGTAGGAAAAGTTCTTAAGGCTTTTAACCAGGGTAGAACAAGAAGTAACGGATTCAAACTGGAAAAGCGTAGAATTAGAAAGGAAATAGGGAAAAACTGGTTCACAAATAGGGTGATGAATGATTGGAATGGTCTCAGTAGACATGTAGTTAGTGCGGAGTCATTAGGGAGCTTTAAAGAGGAGCTGGATAGGTTCATGGATGGGGATGAGAGGTGGATATAGGTAGTGTTAGGTGACAGGAACTACCACGTGTAGGCCTCGCGGCCTCTTGTAGCTTCCTTATTTTCTTATGTTCTTATGTTCTTATGTTCTCTTGCTCTCTCTCTCTCCCCTCCTCTCTCTCTCTCTCTCTCTCTCTCTCTCTTCCTCTCTCTCTCTCTCTCATCTCCCTCTCTCTCTCTCTTACCTCTCGCTCCTTCTCTCTCTCTCTCTCTCGTCTCCCCTCTCTCTCTCTCTCTTCTCTCTCTCCTCCTCTCTCTCTCTCTCCTCTCTCCTCTCCTCTCTCTCTCTCCTCTCTCTCTCTCTCTCCTCTCTCTCTCTCTCTCTCCCCTCTCCTCTCTCTCTCCTCTCTCTCTCTCTCTCTCCTACAGGACTTTGTTAGCATCACATAAATATTATGGTGTAAGTGTAAACCGCTGACCCTTTCCTCCTCCTCCTCCTCCTCCCCTCCTCCTCCTCCTCCTCCTCCTCCTCCTCTTCCTCCCTCCTCCTCCTCCTCCTCCTCCTCCTCCTCCTCCTCCTCCTCCTCCTCCTCCTCCTCCTCCTCCTCCTCCTCCTCCTCCTCCTCCTCCTTCCCTCCTCCTCCTCCTCCTCCTCCTCCTCCTCCTCCTCCTCTTCCTCCCTCCCCTCCTCCTCCTCCTCCTCCTCTCCTCCTCCTCCTCCTCCTCCTCCTCCTCCTCCTCCTCCACTAGCCTCACAAGCCTTAATGAATGATGTAGAATACTAAAGTAGACCACTTCATTAAAGACCCTTGCACGCTACCTTACCTATTACGTTACCTCTATAACCTCTACCACGTTTAGGTTAGTATAATCATCCCTATCTATTCCTATCTTATCCTTATCTTATCCTATCCTTATCCTATCCTATTTATTCTTATCCTTATATATTTATTCTATCCTACCTCCTCCTCCTCGTCAATATATCCTTTGTTTGGTCTATAGTCCAGTTTTTGTAGCATTATTTTTAACATGGGACAAGAAACAGCGATTAGTCAGATTGTTATAAGCGTAGAGTCCGTGTGTGTAGCATGTTAGCCTTGTATGTTACCCTTGTACACTAAGTTACCAGGGAAAGTAATTTGATTTATAATAAGTAACAAGTATAAAAGATTGTTATGAGCGCAATGTTTGGGTTATCCTTGTATCTTACCCTCAGTATGTTACCCTTGTACACTAAGTTATCTAGGACAGGAGAGGTGAAAGAGAGGGTTCGGGGATTTGATGAGGCGGGGAAGTGCTCGTCTGGTGTCAGGGAAAAGAGGGGAAACGCTTAAGGGGAATGAAGGGGAGGGTTAGAGGGGAGTTAAGGGGAAGAGCAGCATGGTGGGGAGTCATGGTGGTGAGAAGCAATCAGGAGTAGTGGTTGTGATGAGAGGTCAGCGTGACCCTTGAGCGAAGAATTCAGTTCAGTTGAGGTTCGGCTCTCTCTCTCTCTCTCCCCTCTCTCCCCTCTCTTCCCTCTCTCTCTCTCTCTCTCTCTCTCTCTCTCTCTCTCCCCTCTTCCTCTCTCCCCTCTCTCCTCTCTCTCTCTCTCCTCTCTCTCTCTTTTCATCTCTCTCTCTCTCTCTCTCTCTCTCTCTCTCTCTCTCTCTCTCTCTCTCTCTCTCTCTCTCTCTCTCTCTCTCTCTCTCTCTCTCTCTCTCTCTCTCTCTCTCTCTCTCTCCTCTCCTCTCTCCCCTTCTCTC
>JACEEZ010023220.1:22500-25000 GCA_016584305.1 Chionoecetes opilio
TGCACCTTTTTCCTCGAACCTCCAGTGTCCTCTCCCCTTCCCCCCTTCCCCCCCTTCCCTCTGACCCCTCCTCCCCTTCCCCCTCAACCTCCCCTCCTCTCTCCCTCCCCCGGGATTACGTATGCATCGCCTAGTGGTGCTCTCATACCCCCGTGGAATTATTCTGTGACACCGAGGAAAAGGAGGAGGACTTAGGTCGAAAAGAAAGGTAAAAAGAAAGACGAGGTGGTTTTAGAAATAGTTGTATAGGGTCAGAGAGAGAGAGAGAGAGAGAGAGAGAGGAGAGAGGAGAGAGAGAGAGAGAGAGAGAGAGAGAGAGAGAGAGAGAGAGAGGAGAGTGAGTAGAGAGTAGAGAGATTGTATAGGGTCAGAGAGAGAGAGAGAGAGAGAGAGAGAGAAGAGAGAGAGAGAGATAGAGAGAGAGAGAGAGAGGAGAGAGAGAGGAGAGAGAGAGATTGTATAGGTCAGAGAGAGAGAGAGAGAGAGAGAGAGAGAGAGATTGATATAGAGAAGATCAGAGAGAGAGAGATGGTTATAGGGTCAGAGAGAGAGAGGAGTGAGAGAGAGAGAGAGAGAGAGAGGAGAGAGAGAGAGAGAGAGAGAGAGAGAGAGAGGAGAGAGAGAGAGAGAGAGAGAGAGATTGTATAGGGTCAGAGAGAGAGAGATTGTATAGGGTCAGAGAGAGGAGAGAGATTGTATAGGGTCAGAGAGAGAGAGAGAGAGAGAGAGAGAGAGAGAGAGAGAGAGAGAGAGAGAGAGAGAGAGAGAGAGAGAGAGAGAGAGAGAGAGAACACACATTCTAATCCTTTCATCGCTTTTATCATAATCACAACACGATTTTAAAATGCATATAATAGCTTAACAACTGTCACGATCCTATCTCTTCAAAACAGCCTTTCGCAACGCTAATGCCACAACCAGCAAACACTTTTTCCGTCCTAAATCAAGTTTTATTTTTTTATTATTAACCTGAGATGGAGACTCGGGACAAACGCGAGACTAAGGCACCTGTACAGCTAACAGACAGCGGGGTAAACCTGACATGGCACCTGTCACGCTCAAGATCTCTCTCTAAAACAAAAAACAATCCAGCCACGACCACTGGAAAGAGAAAAGCGAGTATATGGATTATGGATGTCTTAGGGATATATTCTTCCTGTCTATATTCTGTTTTTTTTAACGAGGCGAAAAATCTTGACCCCTTGCTGCTTACTGACTGATATTTGATGCCAGGAGAAGGGAATAGTACGCGTCTTCTAAATTTCAGTTGTATTTTATCATAGTTAACCATATCATCAGGTAAACATAGGCATAATTTAAGCATGAGACCTTAAGATAGAACGGAATTTTTGCCTCGTGTTAAATTACAGCTGTAATTTATCATAGTTAACCATATCATCAGGTAAACATAGGCATAATTTAAGCATGAGACCTTAAGATAGAACGGAATTTTTGCCTCGTAAAAAAAAGAAAAAAAAGACTATAGTTACTCGGTGGGGTTTGAGGTGAAGGTATAGACAAGATTACTAGACATACTATCTATCTTTACTATTTTACCAGGGTTCTGTCCTATCACCCACTCTCTTTCTATTATTCATTAATGATCTTCTAAGTCTAACTCAAAGCCCTATCCACTCCTACGCTGATGATTCTACCCTGCATTTATTTAAGGTTCAAGGCAGGATTGGTAAACAAAGAACAGTATAACGTGATGGCGAGGACAGTGAAGAAATTAACTCGAGTTGCTAAGAACAATTATGAGATTAAAGTAGCAGAACAGGCGAACAGGGACCCAAAGGGGTTCTATCAGGTTTATAAAACAAAGACAAGGGAATTAGTTGGGCCGTTAAGGTCAGGACAGGGTGAGGTCTTAAATACGGATGAGGATATGTGTAGGAGTCTAAATGATTATTTCTTAAGTGTTTTTACGGAGGAGGATACACAGACGATACCTGATAGTGAACAGATGTTCAAAGGAAGCGATGAGGAGAAACTCAAAGATATTGTGATAACTAGGGAAATGGTGGAGGAGGGTATAGAAAAAATGAAAACATTTAAATCGCCAGGACCAGATGAGGTGTATCCCAGGATATTAAAGGAATGCAAGGAGGTTGTTAGTGAGTCGTTAGTGCACATTTTTAGGAAATCGGTTGAGATAGGCGATGTGTCATTATTGTGGAGGAAAGGAAATGTTGTTCCCATATTTAAGAAGGAAGACAGAGGACTAAAGTCAAATTATCGACCCGTAAGTCTAACATCAGTGGTGGGTAAATTATTGGAATCTATTATTGCAAAAAACATTAGAGAGCACTTAGATAAACATAGTTTGATCAATGATTCACAACATGGATTCACCAAGGGTAGGTCATGTCTCACCAATTTATTGAGTTTTTATAGGAAAGTTTATGAGACGGCAGATAATGATAAGGATTATGATATAATATATCTGGACTTTAGTAAGGTATTTGACAAAGTACCACACGAGCGACTCTTAAATAAG
>JACEEZ010023220.1:30000-190000 GCA_016584305.1 Chionoecetes opilio
GATGGCCTTTGAGATGACTGGAGATCTGTGGTTGAAGTATTATTATCATTCTGCTGACGCGGTCCTTGTATACGAGAAGGCGCTGTAGAAGGGAGTGAAGAGGGGTGGGAGGCGACACAAGGAGAGAGGAGAGAGAGTGAAATCCATCTTGTATGAGCGTAAAATTTGCTTAATGTTGAATAGGAGTTAGGTGGAGACAAAAATGTGGAATGAGAAGGAGAAGAGAAAAAAGAAAGAAAGAGAAAGAAATAAGAGAAAAAAGAGAATAAGAAAGAAAGAGAGAAAAGAGAAAAAGATGGAATAAGAAAATTAGGAACTTGAGTGTGCTTTCTCGTAATTATCGAGAGAGAGAGAGAGAGAGAGAGAGAGAGAGAGAGAGAGAGAGAGAGAGAGAGAGAGAGAGTTTATATTCTAGTCGTGTCTTTTGTGATCATATCCTCTTCACATTCTTTATTGAAGGACCTCTTATTTCAACTACTTTACCCCCTCTCTCTCTCTCTCTCTCTCTCTCTCTCTCTCTCTTTTCTCTTCTCTCTCCTTCTCTCTCTTCCTCCTCTCTCTCTCTCACACTACACACACACGCGCGCGCTCGCGCCGCACCACACACACAACACACACACAACACAAAAAACACACACACACACAACACACAACACACACACACACACACACACACACACACACACACACACACACAACACCACCGTTCAAGTCGTAAGTACCTCGCAAGTATCCACTAACCCGATGCTTGCTGCCTTAGTCGTACTACTCTCGTAAGTGCCACGTAAACCCCCTATGAACGTTTGAGAAGGAAGGGAAGGGAGGGAAGGGAAGGGAAAGAGCCAAGGTGAAGGGATTTACGACAGGTGATGAGGAGAGGGGAAAAAGGGGAAATCGAGAAGTTTAATGTTTTGTTGAGGGCTATAGGGAAAATATTGATGTGGTTTTAGTAGTATTGTCATTATTATTTTTATTATTTTGTTGTTTGTTGTAGTAGTAGTAGTAGTAGTAGTAATTGTTGTTCTAGTAATAGTAGTAGCAGTAGTAGTAGTAGTGGTAGTAGTAGTAGTAGTAGTTGTAGTAGTAGTAGTGGTAGTAGCAGTAGTAGTAAGCTAACAGCAGCAGTACGTAGTAGTAGTAGTAGTCGTAGTAGTAGTAGTAGTAGTAGTAGTAGTAGTAGTAGTAGTAGTAGTAGTATGGTGGTGATGGTGGTGGTAGCTATAGATATTTACAAGTGCTTGTGGGCTCTTCGGACCCATGTATTGATGTTTGTAGTAGTAGTATATTTTAAACAACAATGTGAGTGCAAACTCCAATCGTGTTGTTGCTGTCGTTGGTCACTGGTCAAAGTGCCTCGGGGTAGACCACCTACCACCACCGTAGCCTGCCACACCCCAGCCCCACGCTTGTCTCACCCCAGCCCCACGCCTGCCTCACCCCAGCCCCACGCCTGTCTCACTCCAGCCCCACGCCTGTCCTGCAAGCACACACACACATACACACACACACAAACAAACACACACAAACACACACACACACACACACACACACACACACACACACACACACACACACACACACACACACACACACACACACACACACACTCACTCACTCACTCACTCACTCACTCACTCACTCACTCACTCACTCACTCACTCACTCACTCACTCACTCACTCACTCACTCACTCACTCACTCACTCACTCACTCACTCACTCACTCACTCACTCACTCTTCACTCACTCACTCACTCACATAAACGGTAAGTCCATGAGTCTACGGAGTTAATGAAATGCGGCAAGACGTTACCGCAGAGTTTATTCCTGTAATTTAACCTCTGAAAAGTGTTTTTAGCCCAAAACCCCCCTTCAAAATTATTCAATCGACATGGGACCAAGCCCTTTACCACCTACGATTTATTTGCGATTTTTTGAGCCTACTCTCATCAAAATTGAATTTACAGTTTCGGCTACTGTATGAGGTAAGGGGTTCACCGAAAAAGCAGGCACCGCTCGGGGATCGAACCCGAGACCTTCCACTTGCCGGGCGGACGTGCTACCGTTACACTACGGTCGCCTCCCGGTGACAACCCACACAGCTACGCAAAACAGACAGACAGACACACACACACACACACACACACACACACACACACACACACACACACACACACACACACACACACACACACACACACACACGGCTACTCCTATAGTATATTAGATACATTTATGTAGAAAATTCATCACGATTTACCATGAGTTGTATACACACAGACAGACAGGTACACAGACAGACAGACAGACAGAACAGACAGACAGACAGACACAGCTATAGAGACATTTAGACAGATATATAATATAGAAAGACACATACATACAAACATACAGTCATACAACCACAAATTCAGTAAAAAAAAACCCAGTAGAATAGAGTTAGAAAAAAGGTTGTATGCATATAGAAAGACACACACAGACATGCATTGATATAAACACAAATTCAGTAAAAAAAAAATAATAATAATAATAATCTTATCAAATAGGCTTTTCAGGAACCTATTGTGGTTAGATGATGACAGACGCATAGAGAAAGTCACCTACATACAGACATGCATTCATAAAAAAAAAAAAAAAAGGACAGATTAAGTAAAAAACAAAGTAAAAAAAAAAAAAAAGAAAGAAAGAAGGAATTAAGAGTTAAAAAAAAAGTAGAGTTGAAAAGAATTAGAAAAAAAATCTTATCCAATAGGCTTTTTAGAACCTTTTGTGGGCTGAGATCGCTGCGTTCGGGATGACGACACTAGAATTTTGTCTCTTTAAGTGGGGGTGCGATGAGGAGACCTATTGTTCTAAACCCGCCTCGAGTGTTCACAGAGCGGCGAGAAGCACGGAGGTAGCAAGGAGAGTGTGTGTGGGGGGGGGGGGACATCTTCAGGAGGGTGGGGGGGAAAGGAGTAGAGTAATAGTGTGGGAAGGGTTGATGAAGAGTATGGAGTTAGAGCAGTGTTTCTTAACCTGTTCACCACCACGCCCCTTCAGTAGTGGGTCCTTGCCTCCATGCCCCCCTTCACCACCACGCCCCTTCAGTAGTGGGTCCTTGGCTCCATGCCCCCCTTCACCACCACGCCCCTTCAGTAGTGGTCCTTGCCTCCATGCCTCCTGTTCACTTCTTCAACAAGAATATTTAAAAATAATCCTGAATCAGAATAAAACAGAAAAAAGGCGTCTTTTTAACACTTACTGTGCACATAATTATTCATAAATGCATTGTATAAACCCAGCAGATTTAGTTATGATCACGTTTAGATATTAATATCAATGATAATAATAACTGATAATAGTAAAAGTACTAAAAAGAATACTATTACATAAAAGTCTAGAGTTAGTGAAGCGCGGCAAGGCGTCACCGCAGAGTTTTCAACCACACTTGCTGCTCAGTACCGAGCGACGCTCACCCTCGCGCGCGAGTTTCATGTTAAAGCGAAGGGCGAGCTTAAAATTAATACTTGACAGTTCTTCCTTTTTCTCTCTTGGCTCACGCCTCCTAGGTACCCACTACCCACGCTCCCCTAAGGGGCCGCGCCCCCCAGGTTAAGAATCGCTGTGATAGAGAATGGTGGATAACTAAAGAAAATGGGTTAGGAAAGGGGGGAGGTATTACCCTACTTGTCTGAATCCTTGGAAATGCCTAATGAACGGGGAACTGTCCTCCAAAAATGTGGAGAATTTTTAAGAAATTTGAGGGAGGACGAGGAGGAGGAGGATATAGGAAAAAGATTTTACGAGTGTAAAACAATGAACCGCTGATGATGAAAGGAATTAGTGAGAGAGAGAGAGAGAGAGAGAGAGAGAGAGAGAGAGAGAGAGAGAGAGAGAGAGAGAGAGAGAGAGAGAGAGAGAGAGAGAGAGAGAGAGTCTTCAGTATATAAATGATAAGCAAGCGATAATAATAGTGTAGATGGTAAGAGAAGAAAGCGGTAATAGCTAGGGGGGAGGGCAAGCGAAAGTAGCGATAGAAATGTACTATAAAAGCAATCTATTCTTAACCCACGTATTTATAAAGAGTAGCAGCTAGAGGAGATGTAGATTATGTAAGACAAAAAAATAAGAGAGAGAGAGAGAGAGAGAGAGAGAGAGAGAGAGAGAGAGAGAGAGAGAGAGAGAGAGAGAGAGAGAGAGAGAGAGAGAGAGAGAGAGAGAGAGAGATGAAGAAGCCTCGTTACTGCGCCTCTCTCTCTCCCCTCCCTCAGCTGTGGGGTTTCTGTGCCACGTAACATTAACCTCTATGTCAGTAATGATAAGAGGTTAATAAGGCATGTCAGGGTCGCATTAGTTATAGATTACTGATGGGTCAATACTGTGACTTAGGAGAGTATAGACATTTATAACTTACATACTTAGATAGATAGATATAGATAGATATTCCATAGATAGATAAAGGAATACGATTGATAGACATATGTACGTAAAATTAAAGGTACGATAAATAGATTGATAGGTTTACTAAGATTAACCCCTTGAGACCCAGAACGTAATTTCCATTGTAATTTAGCTACCATTAGACGATTTTTAGTGGGTATAAACAATATTTTTTTAGATATGACCTAGCTGTTTAGTATCCTTGTCCACTAACTAATGTGGTATATTCAGTTACTTTTCGTAATTTTATGGCTAACAACAGACTTTTTTTTATAGCAAAGGATAGATCTGGGTTTACTAAGATTAATGTTAGAAGATTAATATGGAATTAGATGTAGGAAAAAAATGAGAAGGTAGGAAAGGGACAGATTCAGTTAGTATGCAGAAGAAAAATGATGAAAATGGACAAAATCGAATAATTGAAATGATAGCAATTCTGAAAGTTCAAGAAATGGATATTTATTTACGAATTTTTTTATCTTTTTTTCTTCCTCTTCAGGTTTTTATGTATACAGTTTTTTCGTACTTTTTAAACATGAAACACAAAATAATGTGTCAAGAAATTAATCTGATTTTTTCCCCCGTAAATGTGGGGTTCTCTCTCTCTCTCTCTCTCTCTCTCTCTCTCTCTCTCTTCTCTCTCTCTCTCTCTCTCTCTCTCTCTCTCTCTCTCTCTCTCTTCTCTCCCTATATCTACATGTTGTTCTCTTTTCTTCTTCTGGTCTGTTTCGTGTGTGTGTTTTGTGTTTGTGTGTTTGTTGTCTGTTTGGTGCCAAACCTTAGACAGTTTAAGGAAAAATTCAGGGTTCTTAAGATAGTTGTTAGGGCCTGTGCTGTCGAACTTGTCTGTGTCTGGGAGTGTTTTTTTGTTGTGTTGTTGTGTTGTCTTGTGTGTTGTGTAGTTGTGTGTGTGTTTTTTTTTTGTTTGTTTGGAGGGGTGCAAGGAGACAAGTGGAGATTAAAGAAGAATAGCTGTGTCCAAGGCAGTTAGAACAATTTCAGAGGCAGCTATGCTGAACTTTAGTATCTCGGGAGATTCGTTATTATTGTATTGTCATTCATAGTATAGTACTTATATTTAGTATA
The DNA here is from genome assembly GCA_016584305.1 of Chionoecetes opilio. Classification (NCBI taxonomy): domain Eukaryota; kingdom Metazoa; phylum Arthropoda; class Malacostraca; order Decapoda; family Majidae; genus Chionoecetes; species Chionoecetes opilio. The sequence goes on from JACEEZ010023220.1 coordinate 35,508, forward strand.
ATTATTTATTTAGTTTAATATTAATTTAGCAGGGTGCGTGATAGTGTAGTAAAAATAATAGGTTGTCAGCATTAAGAAGTAGCAATATAGTAGTGAATATTAGTAGTAGAATAGTAGTAGTAGTAGTAGTAGTAGTAGTAGTAGTAAAAGTTGTAGTATGAGTAGGCTATTAGTAGAAGTAGCAATAGTAGTAGTAGAATATTAATAGTAGTAGTAGAATATTAATAGTAGTAGTAGTAGTAGTAGTAGTAAAAGTAGTAGGATGAGTAGGCTATTAGTAGAAGTAGCAATAGTAGTAGTAGAATATTAGTAGTAGAAATAGTAGTAGTAGTAATAGTAGTAGTAGTAGTAGTAGTAGTAAAAGTAGTAGGATGAGTAGGCTATTAGTAGAAGTAGCAATAGTAGTAGTAGAATATTAATAGTATATGGTAGTAGAATATTAATAGTAGTAGTAGTAGTAGTAGTAGTAAAAGTAGTAGGATGAGTAGGCTATTAGTAGAAGTAGCAATAGTAGTAGTAAAATATTAGTAGTAGAAATAGTTGTAGTAGAAATAGTTGTAGTTAGTAGTAGTAGTAGTAGTAGTAGTAGTAGTAGTAGTAGTAGTATATTAGCAGCAAGATGCAACAGATATAGCTACAACTACAGCAATCTTAAACACATTTGGATTTACACTGCTATGTTGGTTGTTCCTTGCCATGGCTTGGTGAGGGCTGTCTGGCATGTCACAGAGCAGCCATACGAGGCGCGTCTATGGCTCAGCAGTATTGGTAAGGCCACACCAATGCACATCACTCCCTCCTCACTCCCTCTCTGGGATAGTAAAAAAAAAAGAAAAAAAAAAGGAAAAACTGGTTCACAAATAGGATGGTAAATGATTGGAATGGACTCAGTCGTCAGGTAGTTAGTGCTGAGTCAATAGGGAGCTTTGAAAGGAGGCTAGATAATTTCATGGATGGGGATGAAAGGTGGATGTAGGTAGTATTAAGTAACAGGAACTACCTCGTGTATAGCTCCCGGCCTCTTGTAGCTTCCTTATTTTCTTATGTTATGTTTTTATAGCCACTAAAACTCCTCTCTGATGTCACACCAAGCCCTCTCCTTCCCCTACCCTGTTACCGTCAATAACACTATAGTCGCCACTGCACTAATGTCGCCAGGCGTCATATATTACGCATTTTAGCATCACTACAGATTTGTATGTGCCACTAAAGAGGCATGCACCGTAGTTTATATTATGTACGTGTCTTTATAATGGACCCATTTACTCACACCTAAAACACGGAGTATTATAAAGCTTTGGGTGCAATATAGGCTACATATCACTGTACTCATATTCTTTTTGCAGAGAAATGCACCATAAATGAAATATATGGCCTTTTTGGGGCCAAAATATCACAACACGGCGGAACGCGCTGTCATTGGTTGTGACGTAGTAACTGCAAACTCAGATCTCGCCTGATCAGCTGATCGGCTTGTTTTGGCTCAGCAAACCGCAAATTATAGTTTTATTTTACTAACCTAACTAACTTGCATTACCCCTACTACCGCAAGATGACCAGTAATCCTCCTTCAAGTGATGTAGTAGGTATTCACTGTGTTTGTGAATATGTAAGTTGTAGTTTATAAGGAAAAAGTGGATAGACAGAGCAAAGTGGCCCGTGACACCAGACAAGTGATGACTTCTGGGATCGGCATTCCTTATAGGGAGCTTAAATGAACCTGCAATGACATGTACAGCTAGACAGATAGACGAACTCATAGAGGAACAGGTAGAAATGTATGGCTTTCTTTCCCCACATAAGCAAAACATACACCCTTCGTCACTCTACTCACCACTACAACCTTTACTAACATTTCTACATACATACATTTCTACCTGTTCCTCTATGAGTTCGTCTATCTGTCTAGCTTTACATGTCATTGCAGGTTCATTTAAGCTCCCTATAAGGAATGCCGATCCCAGAAGTCGTCACTTGTCAGGTGTCACGGGCCACTTATCTCTGTCTATCCACTTTTTCCTTATAAACTACAACTTACATATTCACAAACACAGTGAATACCTACTACATCACTTGAAGGAGGATTACTGGTCATCTTGCGGTAGTAGGGGTAATGCAAGTTGGTGTATTAGTAGGTAGTACATAATAGTAGCGGCCGCTTGACAGCTGTTTTGCTCTGTTGTTTATGCTTATGACGTCACAACATGGCGCCAGTCGTTTTAGAGCGTATACATTTTCCTGCACTTAAATTGGCTGTATCATCAAAAATACTGTTCACATAGAAAAATCAACATCACTGCCCAACTATATGAGGCTTGAAGATGTCAAATCAATCCTTACCTCAAGTAGAGTAAATGGGTCCATTCCAATGATCTGAAACTCGAGAAATGCCAGTGGTCGCTGGCAGTTTTAACTCAAAGGTTGGTCTACTGTGTTTTGGCTCCGCGACTAATATTTTTCATAAATTAATTTCGCGATAAATATTGATGCACCGCATCTGAATACCAAAAAATATAGTTCTTCTGTTGTTCTACTAATTATATGGATGACATGCATTACGATGGAACGTTCTATAATAGCAATTTAATGCAAATTACTCGCCTCGGGTAGCAAAGCTTAATATATGTTTTACATGTATATTGTGGCATGTAAAATTTGGGCGATGTTCACACTGTTTTCTAAGACAGTACTGCTGCGTCTGGCAAACGCTTGTCAAAATACAATAAGCAATGCCTTGGAAAAACGAAGAATAAAGAATGCCGAAATCGGCTTGTTGCTGCGACAATGTAGGTTATAATTGTGGAGGCGACACGCCGCGGCGGGGAGTGGTGGCGGGGAGATTGTGGCGGGGAGATTGAATCAAAACATTGCAACTTCACGCGTCGACTCATTGCACTTCCAGGCTTTCTATCTGATTGATACACAATAATAACAGGAACATATGACTGCCTAGGTATAGATAACTTCTAAACATTCGTTATTGACTATATAATATCATAGAGTAGCATTTACCTCGCCTCCTCAACTATAACCAACTTGGTTATTTGGTTATATACAATGTTTTACAGAATCAGGCTTCTATACAATATACATAAAGAAGAAAATCGTTCTTAATATTATACATGTGTGTTTTAAGTGCAGTGGAATAAGCCCATATTTTTCTTTCAAGTTGACCAACTTTTCACCAAATTGTGAGTTAAAACTGCCAGCGACCACTGGCATTTCGGAGTTGCAGTTCTCTCTAATTAGTGGCACATACAAGTCTGTAGTGATGCTAAAATTCGTAATATTCGCCTGGCGACATTAGTGCAGTGGCGACTATAGTGTTATTGACGGTAGATGGCCAGCTGTGTCCCTTAACTCCCTTTGCTCACCTATAGACTGATCATTATATGTAAAAGGAGAGAAATTATGGAAGGGTCCGAAGGGGTTGAAAGGACGGGAAGACAATGGATGGAAGGTGTTGAAAGGACAGCTAGGGAGACAATGGATGTTGTTGCTTGGTGCGTCTACCGTCAATAACACTATAGTCGCCACCTGCACTAATGTCGCCAGGCGCCATATATAACGAATGTTAGCATCACTACAGACTTGTATGTGTCACTGCAGACAGGTACATAACATAAACTACTGTACATGCCTCTTCCGTGACACATAAAAGTCTGTAGTGATGCTTTAGTGGTGAAATACGTAATATATGGTGCCTGGCGACATTAGTGCAGTATGGCGACTATAGTGTTATCTACGGTAAAGATATGATTTTGGCAGATAAAAGAGTTCTTAAAGTTAATAAGTTTTGCAAGATGTATACAGAGAATAGTGTTGCAGAATTGGTATTTTAGAAGTTTTCTTTTTACATGAGTTACTGGCAAGGAAGCTAGAGTACAAGGAAATCCGACTCCACAGTAAAGTTTGAAACCCGTACGGTGCTGCCATCTATGTCGAACACAGGGTGTCTCTCTAGCTTCCTTGGTGGCGATGGTGGTGGTACTTGCCTCGCCGCAACCCAAAACCCTTGTGTTGCCTCAAAAAAATATTCATATTTCTTGGCTTTACTCATCTCTTACACAAGATAGGCCTATTTTGTTTGCATCAGTGAATCAGGCAGTGATTGTTCAACAACAACATACCATTCATAACTCAATAGGGTAAAAAATAAAGTCATGACTGACTATCACAGGAGTAGGCGAATTTTTAGGTTTTCAGTGCATTGAAATGTTGTACTCCTACCCGATATAACCAAGCTACCAGATTATATTTATGAAAGCTGAGCCTACCATCGTGTTCATAATACATTGCTGCATATCATGAACATAAAAAAGTTACACTAAGACTACACTAATATTAAGATAATTGAAGGAAAGTAAAAGTGTATAAACATTTTTCTTGCTTATTTTGCTTCAACTCGCTGTAACTCCATCAGATTTGGTCGCATTCAATTTTCAAGTACAGTTTCAAAATCCTTATACTTTTCCGCTTCCTGTGGGATGTAGCACGTACCAATAAGGAAAAGAGTAGGTGGTCAAAGCTAAGAGTTCCTCATGCAAACTGGCACGTGACGGGTGAGCATTGCTCTCCCAGAGAGAGCTCTGTTCGGGAGACTCAAGGCTCCACCCGTCACTGGTACCGTCACAGCCATTTTGACCCCTACCTTTTCCTTATTGGTACGTGCTACATACCACAGGAAGCGGAAAAGTATAAGGATTTTGAAACCTGTGCTTGAAAATTGAATGCGACCAAAACTTATGGAGTTACAGCGAGTTGAAGCAAAATAAGCAAGAAAAATATTTATACACTCTTTTACTTTCCTTCAATTATCTTAATATTAGTGTTGTCTTCCTGTAATTTTTTTATGTCATGATATGCAGCAATGTATTATGAACACGATGGTAGGCTCAGCTTTCATAAATATCATCTGGTAGCTTGGTTATATCGGGTAGGAGTACAACATTTCAATGCACTGAAAACCTAAAAATTCGCCTACTCCTGTGATAGTCAGTCATGACTTTATTTTTTACCCTATTGAGTTATGAATGGTATGTTGTTGTTGAACAATCACTGCCTGATTCACTGATGCAAACAAAATAGGCCTATCTTGTGTAAGAGATGAGTAAAGCCAAGAAATATGAATATTTTTTTGAGACAACACAAGGGTTTTGGGTTGCGGCGAGGCAAGTACCACCACCATCGCCACCAAGGAAGCTAGAGAGACACCCTGTGTTCGACATAGATGGCAGCACCGTACGGGTTTCAAACTTTACTGTGGAGTCGGATTTCCTTGTACTCTAGCTTCCTTGGTTACTGGTATAAAATTCAGTCATTTGTGCTCGAGGTACGTGTAAGCTCAGGGTTGAGATCGAGAATTCTGCCGAGACCAAATTGCATAAACAAGAAGAAATTAAGAAAAATCAGGGCGAATATCGTCGACTTCGACATCACTGCCCTTCAACAACAACAACAACAACAACAAATTAAGAAAACCAGCGATTGTAGACCCCATTGAGCCACTAGTATCAAGGCTACAGCTCCTTACTTACGTCTACATGTTGCCTACACTACGCTGTGGTCTCTTATCGGTAAGCAATGGCATGAGTTGTAGATTTTTTTTTTCTCACTTCTAATCGGTTACAGGGAGTTTCGTACACAAGTTGTTTCGTACCCAGGTTTTGTTAGTTGTTTCGTACACTGATTTTGAGTTTTTTCATACATACCTGGTGTCGAATCGTAACTCTAGTAATCAAGTTCAACTCTGAGATGAGTGTACGAAACGACTATGGTTTCATATAGACTACGAAAAAACTTTTTGGTGTACGAAACAACTTGTGTACGAACTGACTGCACCCCTTCTAATCTAATCTACTCTTAATTCTTCAGAACTACATTTTCCTGGACCTCTATTGTCTGTGTCTATTTTAATTATTCACTCCATAGAAACGGGTAGTTGGGTAGGAGAGGCAAATGCAACTGGGCAAGAATTTCAGATTGGCTTATAGTACAGACCCGAATCCTTAACTGCCGCGGCTAAAGATACGGCAGTCAAACTACTTCTAGTCCGCATTGCATATAATGACGAAACTTAAATGTGTTATAGCGTGTGAATTGAGCCTGTCTGTGATGTGGGGGCAAGCGTTCCTCAAAAAATTTTGAGTGCCAAAAATGTAACTTGTTTTCTTTTCTATAACTACAGTATGTGTACTAACATACACGGAATAGCTATACGTTACTTCATCCTGTTTGCTTTATCTATGTAGTATGCTGTGTAAAAATATTTTAAAGAATGGTATATCTTTTCATAAATAATTTTTTCCCTTTCTTCCCATTGCTGGCAGCACTCTGGTAAAGATAAGAAAAAGTTTGCAGGAAGAAATATGTTACTATTCTGGGGGTTTTCATAATACACCTTTTCACTCTCAAATTAGAACAACAGAACTTCAAAATAAAACAATTAATTTCAAAATATAATAAATGTGTGGCAGGTAAAGAAAGACATGTGATGATGACACAGTTTTTCTTCTTTTGCAGAAACCACTGTTGAGTTCGTGGCATAAAGCGGCGCAATGCATAGCCCCGGGAGCAGCAAGCCAAGGCCTCCACACCACACCCATGGCAAGGAAGGCTCAGGCAGGTCGCTACAGGGTGACAAGAAACAGATCCAGGCCTCTGACTTATGAGATGGCAAACCAACCCTTTCAGATTGCTCATCGAAAGGCCTGGAACAGCTGGAACACAAGTAAGTTTCCATCTATCAAGCAAAGTTAAGGTTTTGTATTTTTGCATCGCAAGACTTATTGTTCAGCAGCAGCACAGTGCTCATTTAGCTTCTACACCTGCAGGGGTAGTGTTGTGTCCAGTGACTGACTACCAAAGTCCACAGATACTATTGGTGTTACTAAAAAGAGGCACAAAATTATGTACAGTAATCTTATTTAATGGGTCCGTGCAAATACAGTAGTGCCAGAGAATGACATCAGAAAGAGATTGAAATGAGAACAACCTTAACAGTTCATACCTAAATGAAATTCAAATATATGGTTAAAGTTACGTTTAACAAAATATCTATAACATTATTAATATTTATGAACATTATGAAGCAGACACTTTGAAATTAGATTTGAAACAAAGATTTGTGGTGGTGAAAACAAAGCAAATACTTACGGTTCCTTACACTTCATCAAACTGGAAATATTTTGGATAGCAATGGTTATTTATATCTTGTCAAATTTTGAAGCTATTTTCAGGAGGTTTTTTTATATAGTGCACTGATTTCGTCTTACATGGGGAATCTTAAGTCATATGCATTGATTTTCTTATTTAGACTATTAGAGGGTACAGTAAACAATCATAAAAACAATAGTGCTATCCTTTACGAATGTAGCACCTTTTGACCCCGGATGTTTTGGTCACGGGCAAAAACTAACCGTCTCAATAATCCTAGGTCTCTAAAAAACCTAACCTGACCTAACCTAACCTAACCTAACCTAACCTCAGCCTAACCTAACCTAACCTAATGGCCAAAACGTCAGTGGCCGAAACTTTTGGTTACTATAATTTACACATGGCATTTGTTTACCCACTACAGCAACTTTGTACGAGGGAATGCGAGAGCCGGAGACTGTGGTGGAGGACATTTTCATCCGCAAGTTCATGACGGGAACGTGGCACAACCTGTTTGTGTCTGAGGTGAGTCTTGTTCTGGTTTTTATAACTACTTTTATTCATATTATTCATAGAGAAATAGGTATGTGTCAAAATAATCAATGTTGAGAATGGTTTATGTATGTACTATGATGTTTATTTTCTTTTTTTAACCACTTCACGCCCAGATCTTTCCTTTGCTATATAAAATCGTCTGTTGTTAGCCATAAAATTGCGAAAAGTGACTGAATAGACCAAATTAACTAGTGGACAAGGATACTAAACAGGTCATATCTCTAAAATATTGCTTGTATTCACTAAAAATCGTCTAATGGTGCCCAAATTTCAATGGAAATTACGTTCTGGGCCTCAAGGGGTTAAGTTGTTTTATCAATGGATCAACAGGCCTTCAACAGCAGTAATTTTGCATTGTCTTCTTCCTTTCGATTTTTGTATATACTTTTTCATCTCGTTTGTAGCAGATTGATTGATTGATTGATTGTTTTATTAGGCTTAACATAACATACATAAAGTTAATTGTACATTACTTATATACAAGCCACGATCCATTGAGCCGAGACTTTTATGGACCTGATGCAGAAAGGCAATGTGTAGCAAACTGCCAGGCTGCTTCTCACCGTCTGTTGAAATAGGTAGCTATAATCACTGCATCTATACTGCAAAGCTAACCCACTGACCAGTATCTTGTCCGGCAAATACATGCATCTCTTACCAGGATACTGTACCTCAGGCTGTTATTCTTCTTCCTGAGGAAAGTAACTTATTCCTTGCACACATAAAAAAGAAGAAAAAAGCCATTAATGCTTCCCCACACTAGGAAGAAATACACTGTAGTTACTTAATTTATACATAACTCTCTTGTTTTACATTGCATCTTCACATCCATTCTATCTTATAAGGTTCTGTTTTCTATCGCATGAAAAGTCCTAATTATACGATCCTTATTGTGTATCTGGAAAAGACATACGACAGAAATGGCAGGAAGGCACTTTGGATTGTGTTAGGCTGCTTTGAGTGGTTGGAATGTTTACTGAGGGATTGAGAGCTTTGTACACAGATGCAAATGCTCATGTTAACCCCTTCACACCCAGATCTTTCCTTTGCTATAAAAAAATGTCTGTTGTTAGCCATAAAATTACAAAAAGTAACTGAATCTACCAAATTAGTTAGTCGACAAGGATACTAAACAGGTCATATCTATAAAAAGTTGCTTATATCCACTAAAAATTGTCTAATTGTTCCCGAATTACAAAGGAAATTACGTTCTGGGCCTCAAGGAGTTAAAGTGATTGGCGAAGTGGATGAAAGCTGTAACGTCACTTTGATTTCAATAATTTTTGTGTGGATGGAGCTGTAACAGGGCTGAAAGTCTGGGTTGATAACACGAGAATGAAGCTACACAGACAGGGCTAAATGAAAGCTGAAAACAATGACATTTTACAGAGAGTATGTTAGTCGCAGATAATGAGAGGTATTTACTAAAAACTGGTGCATGTTTGATATTGTTTGTCAAGGTGGTAGAACAAACAGTACAGGGGTGGTTTTTAGAGGGAAAAAAATTGATAAAACTTAATTTAAAACTTCATGTAGCATGAGGAGAGTGTGAGAAGCATTATTAAACCAAACCTAATGGACATATTATAATGAAAGAAGTCAATGAATTTAAATACCTTGGTTCTGTCCAAAACAAGCACGAAGTATGGAGGGAGGAGTAGGAGAGAATCGCTTACAATAAAGGGAAGTGGTATGATCGTTGACATTTCTAATCACATTAACCCCTTGAAACCCACAATGTAATATTCATTGTAATATAACCACCATTAGACGATTTTAAGTAACATAAGCAACATTTTATAGCTATGACCTGTTTAGTATCCTTGTCCACTAGCTAATTTGGTATCTTAAGTTAGTTTTTCGTAATTTTTTGGCTAACAATAGACTTTTTTTTTATAGTAATGGAAAGATCTGGGCGTGAAGGGGTTAACCTTACACAGGAAATATAAAGATAACAAGAAATGAATACACTTTTATTCATGTGTTATATATGTCCCTGTATTTTCCTTCAAGGTGATAATCAAGAGACAGCACAACATGATCAGAATTGCGGGAATTGTCCAACAAAAGATTGCTGCCCAAAAAATGTATTTCCTAACTGGTTATTGTGAAGAACTTCTATCATACTGGCTGAAATGTCCTATTAAGCTGGAATTGCAGACAGTAAAAGATAAAGAGAATGTTATTTACAAGTATATATAACTGCTCATGCAATAATTACAATAGTATATACAGGTTAATAGAAAACAAATGTTTGCTTAATTTTTTTTTTAGTCTATGAATGGAAATGTGTACAAAGAAAATAAAAGTTTAATAATTGAAAACTTTTTATCTTAAAGTACATATCTCAGAACACAGGGTATTTGTTCCCTCCAGCAGCCTCTGGTTATTTATTTTGGTAAGTGAAATGTGCTCGTGGGTTTGATTGACTTCAGCCTCCCACATGTATTCCATTTATCCACAGTCAGGGGCGTATTTAGGGTCTTGAAACATTGGGGGCTTAGCCGAGGGCTTAGCCCAGCCAAGAGATCTTTACACTTTACAGGATAATTTTCAATTTATTTATGAGTATAATGAATATAAGATGTGAGACACTGTGCTCTGCCAAAAGGTTTCGGTAATTTGCTTAGGATAACTTTCGAAACATGAAATTAAAATGAAATTAAGATAATCTGAGTTGGGGTTCAACTTCGTTGTTATTTTTATTTTCAACAGTAGGAGTAAAACTAAGAAAAAGTAGGAGTAAAACCCTAAGAAAAAGAGAGCTTTGGCGTGATGAAGCAGTCATATAGATTGTATATTCCCAATGCTTTGTTCAATACTGAAATCTGACCAACCTCGGTATTATAACTACTTTTTTTTCACATCACAAAGGACTGACCAAGGACACAAAAATGCACTTCGCGAAAAAATTGCGCTTCTGTTAACTGTCTTGTCCATCTGATATTCTCTTCTTCACCTCTCCAAAAGGTCTTTGTTGTTGTCTGCAGTGACGGAACAAGGGGTGTAAAAATGGGGGGGGGGGGGGCACGCAGGGGGGCACCACCCTAAGATGGGGGGCACGTGCCCCCAGGCCCCCACGCAGTTCCGCCACTGCATATACCATCAGAATCTGGCGTATTAAAACAAAAATATGAAGGAAAAAAGAATATCAGAAAAAAAAGTTAATTACTTATCAAAATTGGAACCGAAAATAGAAAGAAGAGCAAAATTCTTGAAAAAGTCATATACCGTCAGAATTTGGTGTACAAAAACAAAAAAATAACGTGCCACTGGGGGCACGTTCCCCCCCAAGTCCCCCCCCGTATTTCCGCCACTGACAGTAGCTTTTCTTTCATTATATCTAAACTGCACATCGTTACTGGCGATGTCAGAGAATATACCAGTAAAAAGAAAAGCTTTATTACCCATTATCACTATGACATTATAGGGGACTAAATGTAAAGCAGACAAAAAGTACAATAAAAAGAAATCCGTTTGCTGTCAGTCCCCGTATGGAAGAAGGAAAAAGAGACCCGCCTTTGCGAACACCTGAGTTGGCAACACCTGTGATGAGCGAAGGGTGTTTGTTATGGAGGTGACGGCCAGGGAGGACCTCTCGGAACACTCTCCCAAGGGCCTGGAGACGGGAGAGGAAGACCCCGAGGCCCTGAGACATGAACTACTGCTGCGTGAGATCGAGGCCATTGATGAGTACTGGGGACCAACGCTCAGGTAATCTCTTAATGGTGATTCACTTTCGCTCACCTGTCAGTGTCAGGAGCAACAGGTGAGAGGTGTTAATAAGTTACTTTGCAGCATCTCGCCCGCTTCCAACACCAGATTTAGATGGAGTTATTTGCTTAACTATTGATGACTATGTCTCACTAAGTCTGGGTATGTTCAGGTATCAATGGTTTCCTAATTAAAGCTATGTTAGGCTGTGTTGAGGTGATCGAGGTAGTTGTGACGCGCTAACTGTTTACTTTTTGTGTGTGTGTTTGCCGTTTGGTACTTTGGTTAAGTTTGGTATTATTCCAAAGATGAACACCGAATTCACTTTGGTGGACGAAACTTTTTTTTCTGGTGAGTTTTGATGTGTTTTGAATTAATCTGATAAATGTTGCTGTCGCAATTTAAAAAAAAAAAATTTAGGCAAAGGTTAAGTTGAATTTTTTTTTTTTTTTTTTTTTTTTTTTTTTTTTTTTGCAAAAAATTATAAAAGTTATTTGCGGCAGAAACGGTTAGCAGATTAATTCAAAACACATCAAAACTCACCAGAATAAATAGTTTCGTCCACCAAAGGAAGTTCGGTGTTCATCTGGAAATTTACCCTTTTAGGATCTTAATCGTTGTTTCCATTGTTCCCCAAAATTTACGTTCAAGAATATTTCCCATTCAGCCAGGTTAGATGTTCATGCAGTCATTATACTGAAAATAATGTAAAACTGTACCTAGAAATTCTGAAAAGTGATCATTGAAGAGAGAAAAAAAAAAAATAAGGGAGCCGCTGAAAAGGCATATCCCACACAACTGCCTACAAATGAATATGGGAAGAAATCATCATTGGAGAATCTTGTTAGGCAATAAGTAAAGAGGAGACAAGAAGAAATTAATTACAGACTTCAGCAGATAAGCGAGAAGAAAAGAAAGAACCGGACATCAGAAATACAAATACAGCAAAACAGCCGATAACCAAAGCAGCACTGGGAGAAAAGGTTACAAATGCGGCAATGAATGAGAGTACGGATCGGAAAATCGACCATTATGTATTAAAGTTACTCCTGAAAAAGTTAAGGGAAGAGTTGATAAGCAAGATTGTTCCCTAAGGTCAAAGCAACATACAAGGTGGAGCTACGAAGCGATCCCCAGCGACACCGGTCACAAGAAGAAGAAGAGGAAGCAACAGTGAGTCAGGCCGAGCAGTGTTGCCAAGTGCAGGAGAAAGTTCCCCGCTGCAGGGATATTTTTACCTAATAAATGAAGAAAGCATATGAATAGGGAAATTTTTAGGTGATTTTTTTTCTTTATAAATGTGAGATTGAAATATAGTTGGATGGAGAGAAGGAGAAGGGTGTAGGAAACGCACTCCTTTATTTTTTATTTTTTTTTTTTATTATTTTATACATGGAAGCCTGTACATATAGCGCCTGTAGGCTATTATGTTTTATCCCTCTAGGGCAAATGTGTGATATACTTAATCCTTTTTAGATACGGTAGTGGAAATTTCAGCTATATTGTGGAAAGGAGAAGGGACGCGTCTTATACATGTCTTACACTAGTACATACACGATGGTCATCAGATAGCATCGTCAAATCAAGCAAAAAAAAAAATGAGCTGGGAAATGTTGTGATAGAGAAATTTGTAGTCAGGGAAATATTGCGTGTCAATCTGGCAACACTGATCGGTCCAGGCCACAAGAAGAAGAAGAAGAAGCTGTAGTGAGTCAGGCCGAGGGGAAGGGAGAGGGCAAGGCCGAGGGGAAATCAACCTCGGTACGCGGAACAACATATCCATGGGGTCCACTGGAGGGCCGAACACCTCCACAGCCCTAGACGAGGACCCCCACACCACCACCCATCTCCTCAATGAACTAGAAGGCCCTGACATAAGCCGCGTAGCACTAGTAATAAGGTAACGACAGATAACTCCTCTGCTTTACTTACTGCTGTCTGTATGTGAGGTTTCTGATATTCTTGGAGCCTGTATGCATGGTTATGTCACTAAATATTTTGCAGTGATAGGTGAGTGAGGTGTAAAGGCTTATCAAACGCGCTTCCGGAGTTAGTTTCACGATTTTTCACTACTAATGTGTTTTACCTGGTGGTGTCTGTATGTGAGGTTTCAGGTATTCTTGTGGCCATTACGAAGTCCTGTGTGAATGGCTATGTTTGGTAGTGATAGGTGAGTGAGGTACAAAGGCTTATCTATCTCGCATCCGGGGTAGCTTCACGTATGAGCGAGGGAACCAAAACAGGGAGGGAGTCTTTGGTATTTTGTCAAGGAGAGAGAGAGAGAGACATTTGTACCTGTTAAACGTTATTATAGTTAATTATGATGTGCAATGGGGATGACGAGTTTGAAGCCAGTGATATGGTGTCATGGTAAGCATAGGAAACATTTTTTTGGTGATTTTTTAAGCATTTTTTTGGTGATTTTTATTTTGATTATATTAAACATTTCTTTGATGATTTTATTTGGACATTTTGTATACACTTGTTGGTTATCTTTTGATGCAAGGTAACTTATATTTCCACAAGGTAAAGGAGTTTCTGCCTGTATATTCAGTACACACCTGCAGATCAATGCAATACAGGTAACAGTTTTAAGGCATTTCTGTACAGTCATGCCTCCAAACTAATCTGGAAAATATTTAGGTTAGATTAGGTCTGACAGACCTATACAAGTACAAGTACACTTAATACTAATAATAGTACGTAGTACTACCTCACCGAACGGCTGGTGGCTAGCTGAGGCGGTATGCTTCTTGCCTCCTCACAGTCAAGAGAAATATACACTTTAACTGGTTTCTGATAAAATACATTTTTTATTTTGTTTAGGAAGTTAATAATATGATAATATCTCCACTACATGCTGGAGCAACAATTATACAAAAAAAGTGACTGTTAAGGCCGGTAGAGAAAGCCCAGTTCTCTTCCATAATTACCGTCAACCTCTGTATTTATGCTCCTCCGTGGTGTAGTGGCTAGCACGCCTAGCTAAGTATCCGCAGGCCTGGCTTCAAATCCCGCCCAGGGCAGTCGCCGTGCTGCCCACCTAGCTGTTCATCCTTCCTTTCGGGGTTGGTCGATAAATCGGTACCCGGGGAAGGTAACTGGTAACCCGGATGTCACACTAGCCCTGTGTCCCGGGTTAGCGGGTGTCACCCACCACAGGGGCAAAGGCTAATGCGATGGAGATGAGCACCGAGGCCACGTGCAGCATAGCGTATGCCCCCATCTTTACCTTTACATCTGATATTTCAAGTCTGAAAGACCTATACAAGTACAAGTGATGCCTGTAGGCCAAATATTTGCCAGGAGTCGCATGTATTTCTCCTGCAGAAATATGTAATACTAAATATACTAATGTATCAGGCATGTTTCTTACTTCAAAGATAAAGAAAAATAACCTTGCTTCAAACTTGAAATATGATTTTCCTGATGTAGTTGCAAGTTCTGTTGAATTTTGTTCCTTCAAACATGAGTTTCACCATTGATGGGTATCTATGGTATTTAGATGGACCTCATCTCACTTAGTAAATGAAAATACACGTATAATGAATACAGTTGTTTTTATCCAGTATAAGCGATAGGTTTGTATGTGTACTAAACACACACTCACACACTGACTGCCAGCACTGGATTATCACAGTGTGCACTCAGAGCCATGTGTCCCCAGAGTTGCCAGTTACAGGTTCACTGGGTGGGTCTTATTCACTGGATATGTTTTGTGCACGATGATGCACGTGTTAAAGATGTAATGGCCTCCAAATACTTCTAATGTATATATATATATATATATATATATATATATATATATATATATATATATATATAATTATATATATATATAATATATATATACACACACACACATACACGTGGGTGGTCAGGTCCTTTTTGTCCAATGCCAATCAAACACCAAAATGTCCTGCTAGAAACCCTTGGCACCAGGACACTCTAGGTTGTGGCAGGCTGGCACCGCCCCCTTCATGGGTGCCGAGTGTCAGGTGGTCACATGACACCAGGACTCAGTAAAGGACCTGCACTCGAGGAAGCTATACCTGTGGCTTGGTAGAACTGTGGTGCAAACTAATTGTGATATTCTTTGTCATTGGTGGCACCCTCAAATTGTGGTGCATTCTCCATCAGTTGTGGTGCACCTGAATGATTGTTTAGGACTGTGTGTGTATTTTGGCACATGCAAACAGCTGCAATATTTATCCAATGGTGCACCCCAGTGTAAAAGCTTCATAACTTGAGAATTAGAGTTTGCCATTTATTTTATTAATCTACATATACATTTGTGATGATGGATGGTGCAGACACAGACTTTTGTGAATTAGATCATTTTGAAAAGATCTTTACAACATCATCACTCTATCAGGAGATAATGTATGTACATTGTATACAAGTACATATAGGTAGTCATATTTGTTAATATTGGTTGAAATGTTTTTTCCTTAGATGTGTTGAAGGTTTCTGTTGTACTATAACATGTAGAACTCTTTTATCTGTGATGCCGTGTTCTCTCTAGTATATATAGAAAGATAGATAATTAGGGATGCTGCAAAAAACTTCATTACTTCCTGGACCTTGTTCCTAGTATAGCATTTCTTCATTCTAGCATACATTGAAATGCATGTATTTTGGGATCATGTATTGCAGGTCATCAAGAAGGACTAAAGTTACTGCCCAACATAATCACTCAAACGCAAATATTAAGTCAAATATAAATACAGGAGAACCTCGTTTATCCGGCACCCTCGGGGGGGGGAGCGCATGCCGGATAACTCATTTTGCCGTTGTTTTGAGAGTTACTCTTATAAAATCGCCCAAAATCCTTTTTTTTTTTTTTTTTTTTTTTTTTTTTTTTTTTTTTTTTTTTTTTTTTCTCCATCACAAGGAACTGGCCAAGGGCACAACAAAAATGGGTAACACAAAGCCCGCTTAGTTGCCAGTCCCTATAAAGAAGACAGTAAGAGAATAAAATAAAAAAGAGGGGTGAGCCAATTTAGTTCGGGAGGTGTCTTGTTACTCTTCTTTTGAAAAGATGTAAGTCATAGGAAAGTGGAAAAATAGAATCAGGAAGAGAGTTCCAGAGTTTATCAGTGAAGAAAAAAAAGAAGAAAAAAAAAGGCCTGGGTCGATTAGTGCCGTTGTTTTGAGGCTGCCGTTGTTTTAAATGCCGGTTAAACGAGGTTCTCCTGTAATAACTTTATTAAAAATTTCATTCTTCACCTAGTGTGTACCATATCTGTTATTTTGATTATTAGTTCAGATGAGATTACAGTGTTTTCATTTTCTTTCAAAGTAGGAGTTGGAATGAAGAAAGTAGGTGGAGATTGATTGAAAGCCGAGCGAAGTGAGGCGCTGCTTGATAGGCCGGGGGTCCTGGGGCCACCTAGGCCCCCGGAAGCCCATGCCTTTGAAGGTGTTAAAATATACATTCTGGCTGTTTTTCAGGGTCAAATTCACTCCTTTCAACAATATTTATACAAATTTTAATATTTATATATTTCATACAATATTTTTTTTGGAAAGTAGGCGGCGCAAGTTTGCGAGTAGACCGGTAATTGCACCGTCCGCCGCCTTGTTTTGAAGACACTGAGATTAGATGAGAGAGAAAAAAAAGAGTGTGTTGTGGTTGGTGTAGCTTGTAGCAAGTTGATATCAGGGTAAGGCATTGAAAAAGTAGAGGCAATGGATAGAGATAGTTGGAAGCGTATCATCAGCCGTCTAACCTCATAAGATATGGGAAAATCTGACGTTAAACAGAAAGAAGAAGAAGAAAAAAGGTAGTGTCAGGTCCTCATCACCTCTACGTAGGTACTGCCGGAATCCTGTCTCGCACAACCATCAGTCTTTCTCTCTTCCTCCACTCACCCATTCACTTATCTATCATATGTTCCGTCTTTACCTACTACAGGGGTTTCTACTTTTGGGGTTCCCGGACCAGGTAACCCCCTAATAGTCCGGAAAATGGAGTGTCGAGTGTATATAGAAAAGTACTGTATGCAAGAGAAGTATATATGAAATTATCCGCAGGACTATTTACGATGGCGACGAACATGGCAATTTCATGGAGAAGCTGGACACGCGGATTCGGAACCACGACCGTGACATTGAGCGCATGTGTAACCACCACTACCAGGGCTTCATCGACTCCATCCGGGAGCTGCTGCAAGTCCGATCACAGGCACACAAGCTTAAGGTGAGGGAAATGCGTGTGTTTGTGTGTGTGTCTCTCTGTCTCTGTGTCTGTCTGTCTGTCTCTTTTCTCTTCTCTTTCTTTTCTCTCTTTTCTCTCTCTTTTCTCTCTCTTTTCTCTCTCTTTTCTCTCTCTTTTCTCTCTCTTTTCTCTCTCTTTTCTCTCTTTTCTCTCTTTTCTCTCTCTCTCTCTCTCTTCTCTCTCTCTCTCTCTCTCTCTCTTCTCTCTCTCTCTCTCTCTCTCTCTCTCTCTCTCTCTCTCCCTCTCTCTCTCCTCTCTCTCTCTCTCTCTCTCTCTCTCTCTCTCTCTCTCTCTCTCTCTCTCTCTCTTCTCTCTCTCTCTCTCTCTCTCTCTCTCTCTCTCTCTCCTCTCTCTCTCTCTCTCTATCTCTCTCCTCTCTCTCTCTCTTCTCCTCTCTCTCTTCTCTCTCTCTCTCTCTCTCTCTTCTCTCTTCTCTCTCTCTCTCTCTCTCTCTCTCTTTTTCTCTCTCAGTAACCCATTTCACCACTCATAAAAACACAGTATAGATGATCCAATTACTCCTTCACAATATATTCTCAGTGAAAAACATACAATATTTAGCATTATTAGTATCCTTTATTATCCTCTCATCCCAATATTTAGCATTTATTATTCTCCTTTCTTCCTACAGACGGAGGTTGTGAGGATAGATGAGGAGGCGCAGGAGTCGGCCAAGCAGCTCCTGGCCAAGAGTGAGGAGATGGTCAAGACAAGGAAGGTTCAGTCCAACATCTGTGCGGCGGTGGATGCACTCACCCTGTGTCTGCCGGTCCTCACCACCTACTCCAAGCTGCAGAGCCAAATGAAAGACAAGAGGTGGGTGAACACTTGAAAGAAACCCTATCCATATACCTTTATTTTCATGCAAAGAAATCCTATCCACCTATTTTTTCATCAAGAGGTTGGTAAATACTTGAAAGAAATCCTATCCACCTATTTTTTCATCAAGAGGTTGGTAAATACTTGAAAGAAATCCTATCCACCTATTTTTTCATCAAGAGGTTGGTAAAAACTTAAAAGAAACCCTATCCACATAGCTTTTTTTCCATGCAATTAGCTTTCTCCCAAACAAGCGGTATGGTGAAAACGAAAAGGGTTTTAGTCTTTATGGGAAATGACACTACTAAGGGAAAGATCACAACTCTGCATCCTCATCCCCTGTTATTCTCAAGGACACTTCCATAGAGGTATAATGAAGCTTCTATCCAACTTATGTGATTATTTGAAAGTAGTTTTATGATATAGTTCAAGAATTATTCATGTATTCTTGATGGCATTCATATTGTGTGGTTTTCAGATATTACCCCGCCTTGAAGACCCTGGAGCAGCTGGAGCACACCTACCTGCCCCGCGTCGCCAGCTACCGCTTTGCTCAACAGATGCGCGACAACATTCCCAGGGTGCGGGAAGACATCAAGCAGGCCTCCATGTCAGATATCAAGGACTTCCTGGAGGCTATTAGACGGTAAGCTTAACATTGACATTTTATCAAAAGAAAGAGTAGGTCAAAATATCGTGAAATCGAAGGTGAATATCGAAGTGCCTGTAAAAATAGGAAATAGGGCCTTAGGGAATAATATAAGGGTAGGTAAGGCTGAAAGAATAGGAAATACGGCCTTAGGGAATAATATAAGGGTAGGTAAGGCCGAAAGAATAGGAAATACGGCCTTAGGGAATAATATAAGGGTAGGTAAGGCCGAAAGAATAGGAAATACGGCCTTAGGGAATAATATAAGGGTAGGTGAGGCTCTTCTTTAACCCCTTCACACCCAGATCTTTCCTTTGCTATATAAAATTGTCTGTTGTCGAGCCATAAAATAATTAAAAGTAACTGAATATACCAAATTAGTTAGTGGACAAGGATACAAAACTGGTTATATCTATAAAATGTTGTTTATATTCCCTAAAAATCGTCTAATGGTAGCTAAATGACAATGGAAATTACGTTCTGGGCCTCAAGGGGTTAACATCAAAATTTTATCAAAAGAAAGAGTAAGTCAAAATAAAGTACCAAGAAAAGTATAAAAAAAAAAATCTTAAAGTAACCAGAGTTTCTTGTGATTATGTACCATTCAACTATCATGAAACTGATTAAACTAAATATTTTCTTTAAACTGACTTTGCACTAAATCAAAAGTATATTCCTCGTATCATGAAAATTATTTTCAAATACTTGAATAAACGTTATTTTTAAGATTAAATTTGATGGAAAAATAGCATGCAACAACATGTGTATAGCTATTCATTATCAAATTATAGATGTAACCAATATATAGGGATCAGAATGCACATTTAGCTGTCTCATATTTGTGGAGTTGATTTCACTTAATAAGCTTGCATGCTTATTGTCTTAATTGCCTTTTTATTGTCTATTCTGTCTATTATTTATTGCTTTACTGTCTCCGTGGCCCAGGGTGTCAACACGCATCGGCCAGGTGGCCATGAAGCACGCGGCCTTCCAGTACAACATGGACCCCAAGCTGGCCGTGACCCGGAACGAAAGGTTTGCTGGGCTACCGGCGAACCCATTTACAGGTGAGTCACGCCATGATTAACCCCTTCGCGCCCAGAACTTTCCTTAGCTATAAAAAATTGTATGTTGTCGAGCCATAAAATTACAAAAAGTAACTAAATAAACCAAATTAGTTAGTCGACAAGGATATTAAACAGGTATCTATAAAACATTGCTTAGTCACTAATTTTGTCTAATGGTACCCAGATTACAATGGAAATTACACTCTGGGTCTCAAGGGGTTAAGGTTAAGGACAGCATTAATTCACTGGTCTGTGGTATTAGATGAAAGATTGTAGCTCATTGATTTGATTTGCAACGATTATTTCCGTCACTACATCTTAAAAGCTTAAAAGTTGAATTAAACAGGAACTACCACGTGTAGGTCTTGCGGCCTCTTTTAGCTTCCTTATTTTCTTATGTTATGATCTGTGACTATTGATGGCGTGTTGACAGGGAAACATAGTGGGCACTACACATAAATTTCTTGTTCAAGGGAGAAACTTTACTGTTAATGGGAGGACAGAGTGCTGGAGTGAGTGAGAGAAAGGGTGAGAGAAGAATGGCAGGATTAGAGGCTACAAGGAAGGATTGCTAGGACAGAAATAAATGAAAATGAGAAAATAAGGAAGCTACAAGAGGCTGTGAGACCTACACGTGGTAGTTCCCGTAAAATGAGACTCTTGCCGTGACCATTCCCTTGTTAGAGTACACACAAACCTCGATTTCCCGGACCTCGATTTCCCGGATATCGGATTTGCCGGACAAAATCCGAGGTCCGGGGATATGTCAGTCTCAGACAATTTTTTTTTTTTTTTTTTTTTTTTTTTTTTTTTTTTTTTTTTTTTTTTTTTTTTTTTTTTTTTTTTTTTTTTTTTTTTTTTTTTTTTTTTTTTTTTTTTTATAAACGTTGAAATGCCTGGTCCTGTTCGTAAATTGACACAGTTGTCCGGCGGTCCGAGCGTCTCCTATCACCCCTGGTCAGTGTCCGCAACTCCCGCCAAGTGGCAGCATGCTCAGCGGTCGTATTGTTTACATTTGGGCACACAACATTCACGGTTCACCTGCACAGCCTCCGTCAGTCACCTGACTCCAACTGCCCCTGGTGCAAGAACATTTCTGAGACTATTGAACACTTTCTGCTGCCTCCCGCCAGGTGGCAGCATGCTCAGCGGTCGTATTGTTTACATTTGGGCACACGACACTCACGGTTCACCTGCACAGCCTCCGTTAGTCCCCTGACCCCCACTGCCCCTGGTGCAGGAACGTCTCTTGAGACTATTGAACACTTTCTGCTGCTTCCCGCCAGGTGGCTGCATGCTCAGCGGACGTAAAAGTCCGCTGCGGGGTAGTTGATATTGTCGGTTGCCGGACAGTAAATACTAGAGTAGGATAAACGTCCGGGGGTGGGTAAAGGCATCGGACTTTTTTTTTTTTTTTTTTTTTTTTCTTTTTTTTTACTTGCGATTCCCGGACTTTTGCGGTTCCCGGACCAGTGCTCCCCCCTATTAGTCCGGGAAATCGAGGTTTGTGTGTACTTAAGAACGGGCGTCAGATAGATGTATGGAGGAAAAATGGTCATAGGAGTGAAGGGGTTTGTAAATGTAAATAAGCCAGGGTAGAATAAGAAGTAACAGATTCAAGCTGGAAAAGTGTAAATTTAAAAAAGAAATAGGGAAAAACTGGTTCACAAATAGGGTGGTAAATGATTGGAATGGACTCAGTAGACAGGTAGTTAGTGCGGAATCATTAGAGAGCTTTAAAAGGAGGCTGGATACATTCATGGATGGGGATGAAAGGTGGATGTAGGTAGTGTTAAGTAACAGGAACTACCTCGTGTAGGTCTCGCAGCCTCTTGTAGCTTCCTTATTTTCGTTTGCTCTTATGTTCTTATGTAATATAATGTTTTGTTTCAGGGGAAAGCTATGAGGCTCAGGCCGAGGCTCTGAGTGATGAAGAGGAAGAGATGAGTGCTCAAGACCTGATCAACTTTGCCCCTGTGTACCGGTGTCTGCACATCTACACAGTGCTGGGGGCGAGGGATCAGTTCGAAACATATTACCGCCAACAGAGAAGAGAGCAAGCCAGACTAGCGCTCCAGCCACCTACTAATATGGTAGGTTTCGTATAAGAAAGTTTGCAATGTTTTACTATTATATTCACTAGCAGTAGTTTCCCTTAACCCCTTCATGCCCAGATCTTTCCTTTGCTATAAAAAATTGTATGTTGTTGAGCCATAAAATTAAGAAAAGTAACTGAATATACCAAATTTGTTAGTCGACAAGGATAATTAACAGGTCATATTTATAAAATATTGCTTATATTCACTAAAAATTGTCTAATGAAATTATTACAAATTACAATGGAAATTACGTTATGGGTCTCAAGGGGTTAATGACTTGACTTATGCCTTTTTTCCAGCATGAGAATTTGGAAGGTTACCGCCAGTACCTGTATGGCGTGGTAGGTTTCTTTGTGATAGAGGACCATGTGCTCAATACTGGCAATGGTCTTGTTACCAGGACCTATCTGGATGAGGTCTGGGATATGGCTTCTGGCAAGGTGAGCTGTTGATGTGGTAGGGTGTGTGTGTGGTAGGGTGTATGTGTGGTATGTGTGGTAGGATGTGTGTGTGGTAGGATGTGTTTGTGGTAGGGTGTGTGTGGTGGTAGGGTGTATGTGTGGTAGGGTGTATGTGTGGTAGGATGTGTGTGTGGTAGGGTGTATGTGTGGTAGGGTGTATGTGTGGTAGGATGTGTGTGTGGTAGGGTGTATGTGTGGCAGGGTGTGTGTTAGGCAAGGTGAGATGTTGAAGACTGATTATTATGGATCATTAATACAGGCTATCGTTGAGTGAGATAGGATATGGATGGACTTCATGCCACATCAAAGTGTTGTTTCATTGGCTTGAAATGAATAAGCATCTAACACTGAGGCGTGCTGGAGTATGTGCTGGAGTTTTCTTGTAGATATATTATTACTGACAGTGTTGAGTTGACAAAGGTTAAATTGCTTTAACATAACAACTTCCCTTCAACATGATGAGGAGACAGGTTAGTTGTTTTTTATATATACTAAGTCCCATAGGGTGTCTTTTTCCTTAGATATAACTTTAAATTGGAGTTTGTTTATATCTGTTCATAAGTTCAAAATTTAGTTCCTATCACCGTGTCTCTTCTTCCCAGGTGGTGAACAACATTCGCAATCACTCTTCGTACTGCACGGACACCTATCTCATGCTCAACATCAAGAACCTCATCATGCTCTTTGCACACACTCTACAGGTGAGGGAAGGATGCCCAGGCTCTCGTCTTATTGATATCTTTCACGTGATCTTTATTCTTTTCAGGTCTTTGATTTCTGCATAAATTTATACAACAACATCTTTGAATTTTTGATGTGTGTATATGTGTATCTGTTGGAGAGCTAATATCTTGCCCTAAGTATACCTAGATTGTATTGTTGTTATGTATTGACCTACCCCAGAGGTCGGCAACCCAGAATTCGAGAAAAGACAGTTTCTTCAAACTTGGCAGAAAAGCAGTGCTGATGGAGCCGCAGTGTACATTATGAATGGAAATTACGCAACAATAAAATGTTCCTCTTCCATAATATCATATGGGAGTCAAATATACCCACAGACAAGATAATCAAATGCACTTTAATAATAATAATAATGATGATGATAACAAAAACAATAATGATAATAATAGTAATAAGTACAAGAATTCATCCCAATATATTCCTAGAGACCTAGGACCTAGGTCACATACACACATTGTACTGCAGCTATCTATGCCTGTATTTTTTTTTTTTTTTTTTTTTTTTTTACATTTTTAAGTAGGTGGCAGGAGCCGCATAGGTCTCTTGAAAGAGCCACATGCGGCTCCGGAGCCGCAGGTTGCCGACCACTGAGGTCCTACCCGGTAGTTGTGATATACGGGAAATGAGCTACACTCGTGGGGTCCCGTCTCCGTATCTCATTTGGCCAATTTTATCCTTGTGTGTCTAATGAATCCCTTGTGTGTGTGCAGAACTATGGGTACACGGTGAACCCCTTGCATGAGCTGCTGCTGGAGGTGAAGGACCACTACAACGAGGTCCTCATGCAGAAGTGGGTCCAGGTAAGCGACTTCAGGGCAGAGCTAAAGTTGGAATTATTATCATATATTTTTTTTTTTCTTTCTTTTCTTTTTTCTTAAGCGACTCTTCATCAGTGTGACCAGATGCCGGGGATTGAATGATCGTGTTTGGGCCTAAATTATCGTATTGCATTAACCCCTCGAGTCCCAGAACGTAATTTCCATTGTAGTTTGGCTACCATTAGAAGAGTTTAAATGATTCTAAGCAATATTTTATAGATATGACCTGTTTAGTAATCCTTGTCCACTAGCTTATCTTGTATATTAAGTTACATTTTTTAATCTTATGGCTAACAACAGGCAATTTTATATAGCAAAGGAAAGGTCTGGGTTTGAAGGAGTTCAAAAACAATATTAGCGGTACGAACGTCATTTCAGTTCATTTATGGTCATTTACTTGTTTTAATGAGTCACAGTTAATGTTTCAATGAGTCTAATTAGAGTCACATATCAACTGACTTAAGTGTTCCATGTGTTTCAGGTGTTCAGGGATATATTTGAGAAGGACAAAATTTGAGTCATTGATCAACTGACTTAAGTTTCCATGGGTTTCAGGTATTCAGAGGTATATTTGAGGGCAAAATTTGAGTCATTGATCAACTGACTCAAGTGTTCCATGGGTTTCAGGTGTTCAGGGATATCTTTGAGAAGGAAAAAATTAGTCATAATACAACTGACTTACAAAATTTGAGTCATAATACAACTGACTTATACAATTTGAGTCATAATACAACTGACTTATAAAATTTGAGTCATAATACAACTGACTTATAAAATTTGAGTCATAATACAACTGACTTATAAAATTTGAGTCATTATACAACTGACTTATAAAATTTGAGTCATAATACAACTGACTTACAAAATTTGAGTCATAATACAACTGACTAAAGTTTTCACGAGTTTCTGGTATTCAGGGATATATATATATATATATATATATTTTTTTTTTTTTTTTTTTTTTTTTTTTTTTTTTTTTGAGTAGATTAGTCACATAATACAACTGACTCAAGTGTTCCATGTGTTTCAGGTGTTCAGGGATATCTTTGAGAAGGACAACTACCACCCAGTACAAGTGGAGACGCCTGAGGAGTACAGCCGCATCATCGAGGTGTTTCCCTACCACGACGCCAGCCTGGAGAAAGCCCAGTTCCCCAAGCCCTTCCCCTTCTCCATGATGGTGCCCAAGGTGTTCCAGGAGGTCAAGGTGTACATCTCGGCCTGCCTAGAGTTTTCTGAAGACTTGAATCTCAGGTAAGAGGAATGGAATCATGTCGTCTTAACCTTAATATATCGCTACATCAAAATATTTCCTCACCTCACACACTAACAGAAAATATATACTGTACTAACACGTGATTCATATTTCTATCCTTCAATTGAATTAACCCCTTGAGACCCAGAACGTAATTTCCATTGTATTTTGGCAACCATTAGACTATTTTAATGAATGTAAGCAATACTCTATAGATATGACCTGTTTAATACCCTTGTCCACTAGCTAATGTGGTATATTAAGCTACTTTTCGTAATGGCTAACAGACGATAATATATAGCAAAGGAAAGATCTGGGCGTGAAGGGGTTAATGGTTTTTTAATGGCATTGTGGGATCATATTTATAGTGTGTGAGTAGGAGACATCTTTTGGAAACTATTATGCTTCTATTCATCTCTATCAAGAAAATATTCACTATTATCTTGAGAGTTGCAATGTAGTCTTGTCTTTGTCACAGTCAGACGGAGAAGGAAGACATGGTTCGGAAGTCCACCAACCTCCTCCTGACCCGGACACTGAGCGGGTGTCTGGCCACCCTGATCAAGCGGCCGGGACTGCGACTGCTGCAGCTCATCCAGATCACCATCAACACCCTGCACCTGGAACACGCCAATGTCCTGCTGGAACACTATGTTGCCAAGCTGACTGGGTAAGATGACCTGGTGTTGACATCTGAATCACAGCCGTAGATAGGAAGAGCTTGGCCATGCTCGGACTAAACAGCGCCATATTGCCTCTACGCTCCATTGCTTTCACTTTTGTATATTGTAATGAAGATGTTACAAATAATTACAAAGTATCATTAGCATCTTAAATGAACATCTTATGAAGGCCAATGTGAACAGTCGCTGTGGCAACGTGGAATGGAAGGCATTGGAGGCAGGCTGCGAGCACGGGCATAGAGGAAAGATGGCGTCAAGGGGCCTAACTCCTTATCTACGCCTCTGATCTGAATAGGTATACGTCATTTACATGAATTTTGATATTCCCGTCATGGTTTGGTAAAGAAGTGTCTAGAAGTAAAGAAGTCTCTAGGTCATGATGGAATTATGGATGCTATTGCGGCATGAATAAGAACATAAGGAAGCTACAAGAGGCCTCGAGACCTACACATGGTAGTTCCTGTTACTTAATACTACCTACATCCACCTTTCATCCCCATCCATGAAATTGTCTAGCCTCCTTTTAAAACTCCCTAATGACTGCACTAACTACCTGACGACAGAGTCCATTCCAATCATTTACCACAAGTCATAACAACATAAGAAAATAAAGAAGCTACAAGAGGCTGTGAGACCTGCACGTGGTAGTTCCTGTAATTGATGGAATTACGGATGCTATTGCAACATAAATACTCAAAATATCTATCTTTTCTCCCTCACAGAAGCATAGAAGACAGCACTAAGCCTGGCCTGGGAAGACTGCAGGGGAAAGCCATGTTCAAAGACATCAGAGGAGAAGCCGAGGAACAAATCTACATTGCCTTGAGGCTGAAGATTGATGAGTTTTTGGATTTGGCCGCGTATGATTGGATGTTGGCCGAGCCTAAGGGAATGTCTTCATCCTTTGTCACAGACCTCATAGCCTTCCTCAACTCTACATTCACTGCCTTCACAAACTTGCCGGTAAGTTCAAAAGTTTCTTAACCCCTTCACACCCAGATCTTTCCTTTGCTAAATAAAATTGTCTGCTGTCGAGCCATAAGATTATTAAAACTAAAAAAAAGTAATCGTCAAGACCCATTTTTTCTTTGCATAATTATGTTGAATGTTCATTCAAAATACCTAATCCACAAAAAATAATTAATTTCCACACCTTATTTCCCTAAAAACATGACTTGTTAAAAGCACGGAAAAAACAACAGCCCCATTCCAGCCGTGGCATGAAACTTGCTGGTGACGTCACGGCAGGCAGCCTCCCAGCCCGGTGCTCATACAAATACATGTAAACTCAGAAAAAAATATAGTACACACAACCCTCGTTTTCCCGTACCTCCATTTCCCGGATATCGGATTTGCCAGACAAAATCCGAGGTCCGGGGATATGTCAGAGTCCCGAACAAATGCCTGGTACAGTCCGTAAATCGACAAAGTTGTCCGGCGGTCCGAGCTTCTCCTGTCACCCCTGGTCAGTGTCCGCGCCTCCCGCCAGGTGGCAGCATGCTCAGCGGTCGTATTGTTTACATTTGGGCACAAGACACTCAAGGTTCACCTGCACCGCCTCCGTCAGTCCCCTGACCCCCACTGCCCCTGGTGCAGGAACGTCTCTTGAGACTATTGAACACTTTCTGCTGCAGTGTTCGCGCTTCCACTCCCACCATGTAGTGCTAAGCTTTCAACTCCTCACCCTGAACGTCGCCACCTTTGACCTGCCCACCCTGCTGGCGGGGGCTGGCCTCCCGCCATGTGGCAGCATGCACAGTGGTCGTATTGTTTACATTTGGGCACACGACACTCACGGTTCACCTGCACTGCCTGACCGCCTCCGTCAGTCCCCTGACCCCCACGGCCCCTGGTGCAGGAACATCTCTTGAGACTATTGAACACTTTCTGCTGCAGTGTCCGCGCTTCCACTCCCACCGTGTAGTGCCACATTCTTAACTCCTCACCCTGAACGTCGCCACCTGTGACCTGCCCTCCCTGCTTACGGGGCTGGCGTCCACCCCTCCCGGCAACACGCTGTCATCCGCCTCCCCTGCGCCTTCCTGAGGAAGACAGGTCAACTACAGGGAGGTCCTGAAAATACGAGCAGTTAGGTTCCACCTGGCATACTCGTAAAGCGAAATCCCGTATAACGAAACACATAACTAATGGTAAAATATAGGTTTGGTTCCAGGACCATCAATTAAAAAAAGAAGAAAAAAAAAGGTGTTTTTCAAGCTAAAATAAACTATAGCAAACACAACAAACAAACAGCGTCTATATTACCTACACTGTACTACCTATTCTGTAGAAAAAGCATTCTGAAAGAGAAAATAGCACACAAAATAACATAACTGCACATTAATTAAACATAAAACATGCATAACAAGCAAAAAAGACGTTGTACTGTAGGGGATCCCGCGTGATACAAAAGAGGGTAGTGTAGAGTTCCCAAGAATGGGGCCGCACACCTGGCTAATTACCCCTAAGGATCAGGCCGCGCCATATGCTTAATTACCCTTCAGGTCACGCCTTGCTAGGGGTGACTTGACTGCGGTCCCAAGGTTGGAGCCGCACACCTGGCTAATTACCACTAAATGTCAGGCCGCGCCATATGCTTAATTACCCTTCAGGTCACGGCTTGCTAGGGGTGACCTGACTGGGGTCAACCAAATCCCCCTTTGTCCAGCCTGGGAGTGGTAGGGCGAGTATTTTGAACTTAATAATTTTACTCAACCCAGTTTGAATGTCGTAGCATTGGATTTTCGATCTCGTATATTGAAAATAGACCCTAATTTACACATCTCGTATCATCGGATTCTCGTATACCGAATGCTCGTATAACGGGACCTCCCTGTACAGCGCCTGTGATAGTATCATTGGACATCACCAGGGCTCATAGTGTTCCCAAGGTATCCTCGCAGCCCTAAAAACAACAACAAAGTGACGTAAAAGTTCGCGGCGGGGTGGTTGATATTTATGGTTGGTTGTAAATACTAGAGTAGGATAAACGTCCGGGGGTGGGTAATGGCCTCGGACTGTTGCGATTCCCGGACGTTTGTGGTTCCTGAACCAGTGCTCCCCCCTATTAGTCCGGGAAAACGAGGGTTGTGTGTACTTGTAGAATTTTGGGTGTTTCCGATATTTTTTTTTTGCGATATGGCATATACTTGCATCCTTTATGGATACAGCAAGAAAGCTGTGCCTTTCCAGAGAGCTTAGCACCCATTTCCGACCTACTTGGCCACTATACGTATGTGTGCAGCGCCGGGGAGAGGCGCGCGGTGTGAAGCATATTGTCTTGCTGCGCGCCTCTCGCCCGTCACTCCCCGGCGCTGCACACATATATCGTGGCCAAATAGGTCGGAAATGGGTGCTAAGCTCTCCGGAAAGGCACAGCTTTCTTGCTGTATCCATAAAGGATGCAAGTATATGCCATATCGCAAAAAAAAAATATCAGAAACACCCAAAATTCTTCATGTACTATATTTTTTTCTGAGTTTACGTGTATTTGTATGAGCACCGGGCTGTGAGGCCGCCTGCCGTGACGTCACCGAGCCGTGGTCCGTCGTCTGCTGGTCGTCAGTTGTGTTTTGAGAGCTCGGGGAATTTTCAGATTTTGAATGCGGATCATTGAAAAACGGGTGACTGGATGCAAAAAGTGACAACATATTGTTGATATACTCGATCATGGCTATATTTTGACTGCATTAAATCAGGAACGATGAAATGGTCTGGACGATTACTTTAATATACCAAATTTGCTAGAGGACAAGGAAACCAAACAAGTCATATCGATAAATATTGCTTATATTCATTAAGATCGTGTAGTGGTAGTCAAATTACAATGAAAATTGCGTTCTGGGATTAAGAAAAAATATACATTACTAGATCAGAATAGTGACTGTAATGCCAAAGAACTATAATTTTGTTCTGCTAATGATTATAATCCTCATCATTCTTGCATCTATCTTTATTTATTTCATTGCTCCCCATAATTCATCTTTCAGGACAATAGCTACACCCGCTCTCTTTAAAGATACAGTAAAACCTCTCATATTCGGACTAATTGGGCCAAGCAGTGGTCCGAGTAATGCAAGGATCCGAATAATGGGGGGATATGGAAAAAAAATAATAATTATAGGTGTAGTAGGCGTAATAATAGGTGTAATAGCTAGGAAATTTCGACCCCTAAAAAAAAAAAAAATCTAGGTGTATATATTAGCTAGGAAATTTTGACCCCCAAAAAAAAAAAAAAAAAAAAAAAAAATAGGAGGAGGAGGTCCGAATGATGTCAAAGTCCGAATACGAGAGGTTTTACTGTAAATGTTTATAAATATTCTATCTGAAAAATGTAGGCTTCATCTCATAGGATGAAAATGTTTGTTTTTTACGTCTTGTTAATGTTGTGTGTCTGGTCTTCCTTAGGGTGATTAATGATTGTGTATGTGTTTTTGTGTGTTTAACAGGAATTACCTCGTGTAGGTCTCACGGCCTCTTGTAGCTCCCAAATTTTCTTATGTTCTAAACTTCTAAGACGTACAGTAAAAATAAACATCATAATTATATAAACAGGAGTAAATGAACTTAAGTAGTGTACTGAAGCAAATAAAAGACACGTGGGCAATATATACATACACTAAATAAGCGACGGTGCGATTATTTTTATCTTTTCGACATTTAAGTTCTGTATAATCAGTCTATAGAGAGAAGTGGTAGACTATGTGTATCTTATGTAAATGAATGATGTGCAAACTATATTGATATTTTGTTTGGTTGTGTAATTTGAGTTATGTTCTTATGTTCTTATGTGTGTGTTGCAGGTCAGGGTGGCCCAGACTGCCTGTATGTCTGCCTGTCAGCATGTGGCCAAGTCCCTGATGGCCATGCTGCTGTGTGAGGACGTCAAGCAGATGTCCCTAGCGGCCCTGGAGCAAGTCAACCTCGATGTCATCCAGTGTGAACGTAACTATCCAGGACCAGTGTTGATGCCTGTGTTTACCTGATAATATGGTTCACTATGATAAAATACAGATGTAATTTAGAAGAACCGTACTATTCCCTTCTCCTGGCATCAAATATCAGTCAATTATGCCTGTGTTTACCTGATAATATGGTTCACTATGATAAAATATAGCGGTAATTTAGAAGAACCGTAGTATTCCCTTCTCCTGGCATCAAATATCAGTCGGTAAACAGCAAAGGATCAGGATTTTTCACCTCGTTTAAAAAAAGCAGTATAGTTCGGGAGGTGTCTCGTCACTCTTCTCTTGAAAAGTAACTATCCAGGACCAGTGTTTATGCAGTGCTTTTGTTTTGTTGTTGTTATTGTTTCTGACTTGTTACATTACCCTTCACGCCCAGATCTTTCCTTGGCTATAAAATAATTGTATGTTGACGAGCCATAAAATTACGAAAGGTAACTTAATGTACCAAATTAGTTAGTTGGCAAGGATAAAAAAACAAAATAAAACAAACAAAGACGAGGGAATTCCGTTATTCGGATAAAGCAATACATCCATGGAATAGTTTGCAAATAACATATCCCCCCATTATTCGTATCCTTGCATTACTCGGACCACTCCTTGGCCCAATTAGTCCGAATATGAGAGGTTTTACTGTACTAACACCATGCATTTTCTTGCCCCCAGAATTTGCCGCCTTTGAGCCGGTGGAAGGCTTTGAGGAGGGTGCGCTGCTCATGTGCTTTGCCGACCTCAGACAACTCCTGGACCTCTTCATGACGGAAGACTGGTCCACCTACTTCCACGATTACGGATCAGAAAATTCTAAATACCTCCGCGTCAGTCCTCATAACGCTATCATTGTTGTAGAAAAGTGAGTAGTTTTTATTTTCCACTTCTGTTTTGAGTGATATGCTCTATATATGTATATGGTATTAGATATCAAAACTATAATCTTTCATCCTATACGGAAAGTCTACCTACACTATATATATGTTTGGACTGCCAACTTAGTATGCTCTTTTTTTTTCTTTTTTTTTCTTTTTTTTTTATATACCAGTCTTTTGCGATGTAAAAAACAAAACTTAAATTAATGATGATGTAGATGTGATTATGTAGATAGATATGTTTACATAATCTTAATATTTTTTTCCAGATTAAGGGAAGGTGAGAAGAGAGGCATGTTCTCCATACTGAAGAGAAGCGATAAGAAGAAACTGCTGGAGACCGTTCTGAAGCAACTCAAACAACTGACTCAGCAGCAGCATGCCTCCTGAGCCTCCTGAGTCAGCAAGTCAGCAGTCTGGGTAGGCAAACCCAACACACTCATTCTTGGTTTGTAGTTTTGCTGTGCATGAATTCCTGGGCTTAAAATCAACATTAGCCTCAGGAGAAGAAAGAGCTACATGGATTGACCACACTACATTATTTATTTTGATTTTGTGTTTACCTTGATGCGACGAGCAGAGAGAGAGAGTGATCTGATAATGATAAATGACATACGTGATAAATTAATTGTAATACGGTAACTATTTTTCATATGTATTACAGAAAAACCTCTCTAATTCGAACTAATTGGGGGGAGACCTGGGTCGAATTAGCCGAAAGTCTGAATTATCCGATGGTTACCTCTAGCCCCTCCACACAATAAGAACTCACTCAAACATGCCAAAACATTGTGATTGTATTACAGGTTGCCCATCACCAATCCGGCAACCACGGGACCGTAGGACTGCCGGATTTTCGAAATTTCCGTATTATTGATGTTTTGTCCCATGACTATACATGCTGTATACAGGGCCCCGTCTTTCTGCTCTAGTCTCCTGTCCCACTCCTCTCTGCCTAGGACTGTTACTATTGACGCTATAAGCCTTTCCCTCATGACTCCTATACTTGTTGCATTCCACAATGACATGTTCTATCGTTTCTTTCTCTCCTACCCTGCAGCTACAATTCTAGTTCTCCAGTTCCCTGTTCCTTCCGTTGACTTCCAAGGTGCCTGTTCTTGCTTTATAGAGTAACTTACTCCCCCAGTCTCCTACATGCCAGGTCACCCCCTCTGGTTTCTGTTTCCACCTGTACCACTGCAACGTTGATTTCCTGTCAGAAGGTGAGCATACAGCTGATTCTGGGTACAGCGCCATCAAAACAAACGGCGCCAGGGAACAGGCGCCTTCCATTGGCAGGGAAAGAAAGGGCTACAGAGTGGCAAAGAAGGAAGATATGTGTCAAGCTCGAGCACGAGCTTGACAGACGACCTACAAAGCGATTCTAAACAGAAAAGGTCACAAGAAGAAGAAGAAGAAGCCTCCCGAAAACAGTGGCCTGCCAACCCGGGAAATTTGAAACTGCGCTCCGAAATTCATGCCGGAAAACTGATTGAACCGGAATATTGATTGCCGGATTAGTGATGGTCAACCTGTACTTGTACCAATCCCATCGTATTTATACAATAATTATCGTATATCTGGTCACGCTGGGCAGCTGCAGCATGCATCACATGGGAGAGGTCAGACTCGCACCAGTAAGGCCAGGATAATTCGAACTTCTGTTCGAATTATGGAAAGTTGTTGAAAAATTTGAGCTCGCCTGAAACGGGTCAAATTATCCAAAGTTTGAATTCTACGGGTTCGAATTAGAGAGAGTTTACTGTACTAGTATTCTAACAGATACTAGTGTTCTATTCCCTGTGTTGTTAAGGAATGTAACTCATATCTTGATTATTGTGACATGATGCTTTTCTTTTTTTCGATTATCTAGTAATGATACAGATTGATTTATATATACATATGATTTTTTTTTTCATGTTAATTTGCAAAGTATTATTTATCATATACTGTAAGGAGCTTTTCCTTTGTGATAGTCAATATGAATGTACACGACAGTACACGACACTGTATCATCAGGGTGCATATATTTCTTTAAAGTTCTTGTTATTGGCATTTCAATCTGAGCCTTGGGTTGTATTATAGTGAATGACAAGTTCAGATAATACATGTACTTATAAATTTGCCGTATATTACGGTGTATAAGTCGAGTTTTGAAGCCATTTATTTTTTGTCAACATGATTAGAGGGTTAAATGAGGGACAGACATATAACACACCTAAGAATCCTCCCGGCCAGAAGCAGCACACACGACATGACGGCCCGACATGCAGCACACCTGAACATTCTGTCTCAGCATCTTGTTAGTAAGACTCACCCGCCAGTGATATGTGATTTTTGCCTATATATCTTTTTTTGTGCGGCTATTTTTGTAGAAATAATAACTTATATCACCGAAGCTCTATCCAGCAGAGATAAACACCCTACCACGGGGCCCTTACTGAGTGTCTGGTGTGCTGGCTGGGGATTTCTGGGCCGAGCCTTTTTCGCAGTGCATAATGAACCTTGATATTTGGAATATTATAGCAGGTCATATTTACTCCGCCGACTGCCACATGATTTTGCTCTTGTTTCTTTCCCACCGCCAGCCAATTTTCAAATAATCTTCATTGACCCAAATTTTTCAAAATTATGCGTAATTTATGAAAATATTTCAGAGTGCATCAGAGGACTATAGATTAGTCCGAATCGTGATAATAAGTCACGATGGTACGTGAAAATTGGTGTTTTACATTCCGTAGACATTAAAAATATTGACAGGCGTTTGTTATGACAAATATATGTTAAGAAACTTGGTTTTGTTTCCAATGATAGGGATTTTATGTCTGATATATGTTGTGGATAGACAAAATCTACAAATAGTACACTTAAAATAAAGTGAAAAACATACATATCGTCTGCTTGTCAAGACTACTGAGAGAGGACGGTTGTTCACAGTCTCGGCGACGTCAGACTCATCCTGAGACACGTCAAAGAACTGCAACTCACAACAGCAGCTGGGCAGAGATGGCAGAATAAATGCAGGCTGGGTGTGTCATGATGCCCCTTCACAGCCGGGACAGTGGTGGCTGTGTCTCCTTACCACAGGGCACATGGTGAGGTGGCAGGCGGGGGTGTTAGTACCCTGGCACGGGAACCACACCCCAATACCGGGGTCAATTTTTGCACCGACATTTTGAGTTATTGTCAGCCATGATTTCTTTCTTTCTTTCAGTACGTTGATAGAGCAATATTATAGTTATCATCCGGCAGCTGACATTATGTACTTTATGTAAAACGAGCTGCAATATCTTCCCTTTTGATATGAATAGTATGAATCATGCGTTTCATTCCCATTCCCATTTACCAACTTATTTTCTAAGGAATGATTCTTATGCCTTATAATATTTGTGTCTTCATAGAACTCAAAAGTGTGAGGCAAATGTGTCCTGTGATCCTGTTTGCTAACCCCTTCATGCCCAGATCTTTCCTTTGCTGTATAAAATTGTCTGTTGTTAGCCATAAAATTACAAAAAAGTTACTTAATATACCAAATTAGCTAGTGGACAAGGGTATTAAACAGGTCATATCTATAAAATATTGCTTACATTAATTAAAATAGTAATAGTAGCCAAAATACAAAGGAAATTACGTTCTGGGCCTCAAGGGGTTAAAAAGGTTGCTTCCTGAAGTTGCGAATTTACCATGAAGTTGTGTATATAGCTACTTAATATCACTGCAATTATGCTATGTGTGTAAAAGATGTATTTGACATAATTGTTAATATTATGTGAGTGTACAGTTTCTTTTTTTTTAATAAATTGATTTATAAAGGTTTGACTTTGATTATTAATGCAACTCTTAACTACTTTAATGAACTAGTATTTTCTGACCTAAAAAATGATGGATGCCCTGTCCTCTTTGCTACTCCTCTCTTCCTTTCCAGTCTTTGTTTCTTCATCGTTACCCTCTTCTTGTGTTCTCTTGTTCTTCTTTGGTGCCAGGCTTCTCCTCCTGCAGATACTCTTCTTTGGTGCCAGGCTTCTCCTCCTGCAGATACTCTTCTTTGGTGCCAGGCTTCTCCTCCTGCAGATACTCTTCTTTGGTGCCAGGCTTCTCCTCCTGCAGATACTCTTCTCTTGTTTACAGGGGCAGTGTAGGCAGATGTCCAAACCGTGATCCATTGGGGCAAATAAGAACAAGAAATAAGGAAGCTGCAAGAGGCCGTGAGACCATAGCAGTATAGATCATAGCACAAATAGCAGCAGAGGACGCCACTGCACTGAACGTGAAGACTGAAGAAGAGATGAGAAAGTAAGTGTTGAAGCCTTAAGATGTGGATGGCTTAGGTCTTGAGGAGGTATTTAGGGTGGCATCTCTTAGTATGGGTTTTAAGAAGGTATTGTATGGGTTTTATGTTATGTTTATGTATGGGTACTACTGATATTGTCAGTAGTAGTGGTGGTGGTAGTCTTGTAGTAGTAGTACTGAAGACAAAAGTAGTACTCATAACATGTGTTGTAGTTCTTATTGCAGTAGAAGTAGAAATATTTGAGGATGAAGAGAAGAGCACTGACGATGAGTAGTGGAATAAACCAGAAAAAAAAACTGATAATGATAATAGCATGGGTTCCATATGATCATAAAGGAGGATATTAAATTAAACTCAGTTGCGAGGTTAACAGAGAGAGAGAGAGAGGCCCGTACCGAGAGTCATGATGAAGGTTGAGTGACGAACGACGAACGACAGAGGAAGGGTAGCGTAAAAGGGATATTTTTCAGAACCAAGAGCAGCGACGACGGTGGAAGGTGGGCACGAAGACACAGGGTACCCCTGTCGTTCGTCACTCAACCTTTATCATGACTCTCGGTATGGGCCAGAGGGTACGCAATACACTTTCCCCAGCAGCCCTTTAAAACCACGCGGGACATTTAAAAACTACGCCAGACATTTATATCGGCTCGGAACAGTTTTCTCTTGGTTTCCTATTGGGTTTTTCCTAATTTTGTCTGGTAAGGATTATCCATGGAGATCTCCTTGGTAATTCAGAAGAAAACAAACTTTGATTGCTGGTGAACTCATGCAGCAGCCATGAAAAGGATGATTTATATACGTAATTTGTATTCACGCTCACACATGATACTGACTGGTTACCCTTATTAGTAATTATTACATACAAAATAATCACTTAAAATAGATAGACAAGAAATAGAAAAGGTGGCGATGGGTCTGCCTTGGTGTTTCATTCCAAGGATCACTCGTTGCTTCACCAGCTGCTCAAGTGCTTCGTGGCCGGCGGGAGACTGTGCTTGGCGATAACTTGTGTTCCTAGCGATTCTACCCAGGGACGTATTTAGAATCTTGAAACATTGGGGGCTTAGCCCAGCCAAGAGATCTTTACATTTTTACAGGATAATGTTCAATTTATTTATGAGTATAATGAATATAAGAATATAAAAAAATGCACTTCTGTTAACTCTGTCTTTCTTGTCCATCTGATATTCTCTTCTTCACCTCTCCAAAAGGTGTTTTGGTGTCTCCTCTGTCATGCACTTCTCATCTTCTCTGTTCTCTCCTCCTCTCTCATGTCCTGCTCCTAAAAAGGATGCCATCAGCATACGCTAAGTAACATCTTACCAAATATCTTATTTTTACTATAATTTTATGTTGGCCCCAGTGAGAGCTTATCTTATTTTTGTGATTAAAAAAATATAATAATAAATTTAATTAACCCTCTGACGCACCAAAAGTTTAATAAGTTTCTCTTTCCACTGCGACATCCGTCTGGGGCTCCCTAAGGGGCCCCGTGGAATGGCCTGACTGTGCAGCGAATTTTTTTTTTGTTATCAATTTCACCCACGAGTATTCTTTTTTCCTGGCATTATTATATAACGTTGGTTTTGCAAGAGATTATTTTGCCTTATGAAAGAAAAAATAACAAGAAATGCAAATAAATAGCGAAGTTTACCGACTCCGAAAAAAACATTGAATAAAGAGAAATAAGAAATACTTACGTTCACCACTTCGTAGCTCGACACTTCCTGTGTCGACTTTTTATGGTTTATATGCCAATAAAAGCGGAATTTTATGAGGATTCCAACGCTACCATTAGAATTTTCATATGGCCAGTAGTTCTTGAGAAAATGGAGGAAAACTGAAACACATGTTGGAAGACGGATTAGGCTACAAGTATACAAGGGAGGCTGGCGGGGGTGGTAAATATGTCATCACTGGAGCCACTTTTTCCCCGCCAGTGACACAATCTGCTGGAGTTTTTTCACTTTTTCCATCATCACCATCACTTTCATGAGAATCATCATCATCCTCTTTACAAATGAGTCTCAAAATCTCTTCACTTGATATTTTCTTAGCCATATTTTCTAATAGTAACAGTCACTGGTCCCTGCTAATAGAAAACAAAATATTGTATCACGGCACCATCACTTTACATCGGAAGAAAGTATAAAATTCACCAATTTCCTCTGACAACTGTACTCCAGGCTTACCCGGCTCGCGACACGATTTAAAGGGACGACAGTCCGCGCTCACAGGCTGCCTGCTGAGAGGAAACTGGGACGCGGGCCCTTATCATTTCAAATCCTCCGGCACGAGAGTTGACAATTAGTTTATTTTATAGGTCTAGCGTGGATCTTTGACGCAGAAAATTACGACGCGATTCTGATAAATACTTTATTTTGGCTAATTTTTTTAAGTTTTTTGACACGATTCGCGTCAAAAGCTCAGGTGTAGACGATTCCGTTTTGACGCGAATTGCGTCATGGTGCGTGAGAGGGTTAAATAAAAAAAGGTATTTGAGATCCGGGGCTATTCATAAAACATTCGGGGCTGCAGCCCCCAATGCCCAGGCCTAACTACGCCCCTGAATTTCTACCCATCAAACTGCTCCCTATTGAAGGCAAACCTACTTGTAAGGATGCAAGAGAAGAAGGTAGAGGAAAGATAACGCCAGGAAGGAAGGTATGGACGAATTAGTGTGTTTGGTGAAGTAACCTTAGCCTATAGAGGCCGCCGTGCCTACACTGCCTATGGGTCTGGGGTTGCCTGACAGCATTACTAACAATGATTGCTTGTATGGTAAATTTTTACATTAGGACCAAAATTCCCTACACAATTAGGAGTGTGGTTTCTGTTCACCTTAATAGATTCTAAGAAACATTCTCTCTATGAGCTTCCGTCGCAAATCACTACTTTCAGAGATATAAGATGTTTTTAATAGGACGGAGTGTATATGAGATATGAAAATTAAACTAACCTAACCCCACCTTTTGACTCACTAACCAAACCTAATCTAACCTATTCCCACTCTTTAACCTCCTAACTAAAGCCAAATCTGCATTAAAAAAGTGTCCGCAGCAAGGGAAGAACAGAGGCGATGCAGGTCACAAGAGGAAGAAGAGTGTGGCAGATGTAAACACTTGTCTCGCCTCCCTATGAACAACATGTCATTATCTCCAAAAGTAATGATTTGCGACGGAAGCTCAGAGATAATGTTTCCTAGAATCCAATAAGGTAAACAGAAACCACACTCCCAATTGTGTAGGGAATTTCGGTCCTATTGTAAAATAATACCCAAATTTATGTTATTGAAACTTGTAAGGGTGAATCTAATATCTCTCGCCTCAGGGAACATAGGATGGGATGTCGAGTGGGAAATTATTACTTATTAGGTAATGTTAACGTGATAATTTGTTAGTTGCGGTATTATTTGATATTATTCCAGATGAACACTGAATTCACTTTGGTGGACGAAACTATTTTTATGGTGAGTTTTGATGTGCTTTGAATTAATCTGCTAACCGTTTCTGTCGCAAATAATTTTTTATTTATTTTTATTAGGTAAAGGTTAGGCTAGGTTAGGTTAGGTTTGATATAGATTATGCTACTAGGTTAAAGTTAGGTTAGGTATAGGTTCAGTTAGGTTAAAAAAAAAAATCAATTTTATTGCAAAAAAAAAAAGTGATTTGCGACAGAAACGGTTAGCAGATTAATTCAAAACACATCAAAACTCACCAGAAAAAAATTGTTTCGTCCACCAAAGGAAGTTCGGTGTTCATCTGGAGATTTACCCAATCCTCAACTTGTAGAGCTGACCATTAGCAGCATTTTTAACCCCTACAACACCCGTCGTAAATGAAAAATAACACAACGGGGGTCTGGGGGGGCGAATCCCCCCCAGAGAGGTAAGGTTACGTATTCCATGCCCAGGCAAGGGTAGTTAACTAGCGGGAGGGTCTGCCCCCTCAGTTATGTCAGGAAAGTATTGGTCGATTCAACTTGATAGGGAGTATTGTAGGGGAGAGCGGGGCAGGTTGCATCGAGGGTAGGTTGCATCATTGCCTCTAACTCGCATTAACTTTTTTTATTATTATTATTGTTGTAGTTGTAGTAGTAGTAGTTCATAGTAGTAGTAGTAGTAGTAGTATTAAGACGATGTACGTGTGATAACATGCGAGTTAGAGGCAATGATGCAACCTGCCCCGCTCTCCCCTACTAAGCTGCAGTTTTACCCGTCCTGCTGTTCAAAGGAGGAAACTATGTATTTTTTATTGATTTTGGTGTCATTATTGTTATCTGACCCTAATTTGCATTCTGAATCAATTTTGGGTGGCATGTATGAAGGTAATGATAAGCCTTAATTACTTACCTGCGTGGTTAGCCTCACACCGCTAGGTACTAATAACTCGTGTAGGCCCGAGGAACAACAGGTGAGGTACAGGCAGCTCAGACCCCAAGGAGGCGCCGGGCAGGCCACAGAACAACCACACACTATAGTAAGCTGCATGTATACCCTTTACTCTTACCCCATGATATTGCTTCAGTATTTAGGGTCTGATTATTATAAAAAAGTTTCAGGATAAGAATAGTTTTGCCTTTTGGAGTCTCAGAACACTGATTTAGGTCAGAAAAAGTTGCCTTATGCACTAAAATATATACAGTAATAATAAGAATAACCACTGAAAGTCTAGTTGAATAGTTCCACCTATTAATTTGTTTGACTTTGAATGTATTGTGTGCATGTATGTATACTGTTCTTACTTCACAATTTTGAGTCATTGAATATAGTAATAGAAGTTCAAAGGAAAGTCACATTTGGGCATCCATATTTTTGTCTACACATGTGAAGATGGCGCAACACTCACTAACCTTTGAGTTGCATGATGTCTAAATGCAGTGCGGTTTCTAGCCTTTTTGGGCCCTATGCGAAATGCTGTTTGGGGGCCCTATTTTGTAAAACTGTGGTGGGGGGATTCCAAGCCCTCTAAGGTGGTCCGGGGGCACACCTTGAATATTTACATGCATCAATCTGGTGCACTTTAATAGGAAAAGAGACTAGATTCTAAAAAATATATATAAAAAAGGCAGCATGGGGGCCCCTTGGTGGCTTCGGGGGCCCTGTGTAACCACGTAGTTCGCATATAGTAAGAAACGGCCCTTTCAGAATGGTTGTCTGTCATAGGAATTAAGAACACACACGGTCGTCTCACCACTGTATTCATCATATCTACAGCACTATATGGATCACCCATGGCATTATATATAGGTGGTACTTGTGACATGCAGAAGTGAAGTCAACATACTGACTCTCTACATGCATTTGATTACTGGTCCTATCTCTGCCATTCTTGTAACCTCATACTTAAGTCATTTAACTTTGCTATAGTGCGACCACTCCTAAATGGCGGCTAGGGTGCGGTCAGGCTGGGCCAACACCTGTGTACAGCGGTGCCACTTTTACCAAACATGCGATGCATAACTTCTGTGATATATGTAAAAGGCATCACAAATACGATAAACACACCAATACAATTTTAACGTAACATGGCAACGCTGTACACAGGCGTTGGTCAAGCCTGACCGCACCCTACCCGCCATTTAGGAGTGGTCGCACTATAGTGACAATGTTATGATAGATCTATCTTAACTATGAGCTGCCTGTATTATAGTACGGAGTAAATGTTAGTCAGTCGTTGCATTGAAAGCTAAAGAAAGAAAGAAATCTGAGCCATGTTAGTGGTTGTAAGGCTACACAGACATGGCTCATGCAACTGTTACATCGCTACGTCAGCATACAGCTCATGAGTGTGACAAGAATAACAGTCTGTTTATACATTGTATGACAGAAAATTGTAATGATGTCTTTGTAAGTCTAGATACCCTGGGCTAGAATGTGTTTATGAGATATAGGTACAAATTTAAGTCATTTTTCACCTCTTAAGATTATAAAGAAAAACCTAAAGATGAGATTTATTTCCTTACACTAAGTAACATCACGAGAATCCCACTTTCTGTGCACAGTAATTTACAAGGTAATGGCCGGAAATTCTTACCATGAAGGTAGTTACTGTTTTTACTTAAAAGTATTCAACTTAGTTTCAGTATGGAATTTTTTTCTGGACAGTGCAGGTATAACAGTAAGAAGAGTCATTGTAATATCTTCATTTAGAGTCCTTGCAGTAGACTACAGTTGAAGCATAGGTATATACACCACTTTAAACAATTCCATTAGAAGTAGAATGTGCCGAGTGATTAATGATAAGCCAAGATTAAAAATATCTCATTGATCTTTCCTTTGAATCAACTTCAAAAAGCTTTGAGCTTACAATATAAATTATTCAGTTTATAATAGAAAAATATAATTTCATGTAGGTACTGAGATTTTCAGAGAAACTCCACAACAGTTGAAACTTTGATTATTAATCTTAGATTCAGCAAACAGGGATTAATCTGGTGGCTGTGTTTGTGAAAGATAATTCATGATACTAATTGCTATGATGAAGATATGCAGTTGAATAACCATAGAATTTAAAGGGCAGAAAACAGACAGAAAGTAAAGAAGGGATCAAGCAAATAATAATCTCTAAGGGAAATATAGACACTCGCAGGAACATAGTTATGAAAGACGTGATGTTCTGCACGGCAGAGACATCACAGCTCAAACATCCTACATCTGCACATCCAAATATTGAACACTTCAAATACCCGACGTGTATTCCTGGAGTGTTGGCGCCGCTACTTCAGTATAAGAGTATAATTAGTATTGACTACTTTCTCTTTGCAGTTGTGTATCTGGAGGCTGGGCAGGACCAGAGGTGATGGCTCTAGGCTGTGTGTCTTACTCAAGCTTCATTCAGTCATTGATCAGGAACTTTGTGCCGCAGCGTATCAGCCACCAGTGTGATGTAAGGTAAGAAAATAGGTTGATGTGTCTTCATGGTAGCTTAGTTATCGTCATACAAAAGTAATTTGTTGAAATGTATTTCATCCTGCCCTGTGTAGAATT
The DNA here is from genome assembly GCA_016584305.1 of Chionoecetes opilio. Taxonomy (NCBI): domain Eukaryota; kingdom Metazoa; phylum Arthropoda; class Malacostraca; order Decapoda; family Majidae; genus Chionoecetes; species Chionoecetes opilio. The sequence goes on from JACEEZ010023220.1 coordinate 78,856, forward strand.
TTAAATGGAAAATAGTTTTCAATAGTTTAGTAATATATTTAAATGTACATATCTCAGTTTATGAGTATGGAGAACAAAGTGTTCTTTAGGTCGAAATGTCATCCGTTCAACATCAGCAATGACATCAGTGAACACACTAAACATGTGACTCAATATGCAGTCCACCACTCATGCAAACGAGGACCCAAACCAACCTGTCCCGTGATTAGTCTTACCATGGTATGCAGGAACAACTTTCCTGAATGATATTGTAAAATGGGAATACTACCTTCAAGGAAGAATGTAGAGAATTTAACAATAGATTTTCAGAGAAAACATGATGTGAAATCAGCAATGATAAGTGTCAATGAAAAAAGATCAGCCTCATAAATAGAGTGCTGCTGATTTACAGTAAACCTCCAGAACACATCAACACATGGAGCTATAGACTTGCTCCAATCTCTTATTTTTATCATACAGAAGAAAAAAATACATTGAATTTGGTTAAAAATAACCATTTCAAAGCTCAACTCACCTTGTTTGGGGTGGTGTGGATTTCCTAAGTGATGCGTCGAATGGCGTGTGAGGCTCAGAGAGATTGACTCCGCCGTCAGCTCAGGGTGAAGGATGGATGGTGCTGACTGGGACTTGAGCAATGGTTTCGTTAAAGTGAGGATGTTACACAAGAGGATGTTGCGGAAGGTAGAATATGAAGGTGGCCTGGATGGGAATGTCTTGAAAGGAATGAAAGAGACAAAAGAGGAGACTTGATAGCAGTGTACAGAGCAATGACAGAAATGGAAAGAATTGGTAAAAATGAAATGTTTGTGAGGGACGTAGGAGCCACGAGAGGCCATGGGAAGAAGCTGAAGACAATGCTTGAAGGCTGTTAAGCAGTACAGTTCCCTTTTGGTGTATTGAGGTGTGGAATGATCTGGACAATGACTGGTGTATGCCAAGCGTGTTCACGAGCTTAACCCCTTGAGACCTAGTACGTAATTTCCATTGTAATTCGGGTGCCATTAGACAATTTTTAGTGAATATAAGCATTAACTTATAGCTATGACCTGTTTAGTATCCTTGTCAACTAACTAATTTGGTATATTTAGTTAGTTTTCGTAATTTTATGGCTAAGAACAGATGATTTTTATATAGCAAAGGAAAGATCTGGGCGTGAAGGGGTTAAAGCCATGATCCACCAAATGAGATGCAGAGACGGGCCCCCAAGAGTATAACTCATTACCCATATATCACAACTAGGTAAATACACACAAGTATCGGTGTGTGTCACTTGATGCATGCAGGTTCGATCCCGGCTCACGGCTTGAAATCTTTTCCTGGAAATGCGGGCAGTTACTGTCCCCTTGAGCAAAAGGATGGGGGTGTGTGTTGTGTGAGGTCCCAGCATTACCCAAAGATCAGTCGGTATGAGCTCTAAGCTCTTTCCAGGAGGGTAACAGCTGGTGGTCACGTGTCCAGCACGTGATCAGGCCGTGGGTAAATAACACACGTGCATCACCACCAGTTTGAGGTGGTGGTGTGTGGTGCCTGGATGTGACGACACTGTCATAGAGGTGTGGGGTACACAGGTGACAGCCGCAGGGTTGGGTGATGGGTGGTGATGAAACAGCCGTGAATTGATCCCTGGGTCATTTAGATTGAAGCAACACTCATGGCTATCAGAACATTGAGCAATGTGTTATGATAATTTTGTCATAATAATGAAAGTTTCTGAATGTTAATACTGTGTGTGGAAAGATATGTAATTTGTAGATTTTATAGAAAGGATAATTATTCTATATTGCAACATTTGTCCTTGATCCACAAGATCTAAGGCTAAGGACTGCTAAAGAAGCTTTCCTATTTTTGTTTTCCTACGTTTGTGTACTCATAGACTTGTTCACAATAAGTCTAATGCATTTTATCTATTGAGCTATTTAGAAGAGCTTATTAAAGATATTCACCATCAAAAGCTTGTGTGGCACAGATACAGACACCCGCCTAGGTCAACATTATAGGGTGCAAGGTGGCTAGTCAACATTTGATATGGTGGCTTTTTACATATGATACTTCACTGAAAATGAGGATGATAAAATGAACATAAGTTTCGTCTACCTCACATAGAAAAATAAGGCTGAAGTTTTTTGATACTTTGAATATTTATTAGATTAGTACGATTTTTTCCCCCTTTTTTTATGTTGATGGTATGACGGATTACTGACATCTTGACCCGCCCAGCGCCAGGCACGTGCATCAACACCACAAAGTACACCCATCCATACTGCCATGCACGGAGCTCAACGTTCTAATAGACAAATAATAATTATGGTCTGAAATAACCCGGCATCTCCAATGATAACCAGCCCGCCAGCCTTCCACCTCACCCTACCGTAAAGAATAATAAAAAGAAGAAAAAGTAGAAGGGAAGAAGGGAAGTATGAATGAACATTAAGAAATTAAGGAAGAAATTAAGGAAGAAAATTAAGGAAGAAGTTAAGAAAAAAAATTAAGGAAGAAAATTAAGGAAGAAATTAAGGAAGAAAATTAAGGAAGAAGTTAAGAAAAAAAATTAAGGCAGAAAATTCAGGAAGAAATTAAGGAGAGAATTAAGGAAGAAATTCATTAAGAAAATTCAGAAAGAAATTCAGGAAGAAAATTAAGGAATAAATTCAGGAAGAAAATTCAGGAATAAATTAAGGAATAAACTAAGGAAGAAAATTCAGGAAGAAATTAAGGAAGAAAATTAAAGAAGAAAATTAGGGAAGAAATTTATAAAGAAATTCAGGAAGAAAATTCAGGAAGAAATTAGGAAGAAAATTCAGAAAGAAATTAAGGAAGAAAATTAAGGAAGAAATTACGGAAGAAAATTAAGGAAGAATATTAAGGAAGAAAATTCAGGAAGAAATTAAGGAAGAATATTAAGGAAGAAAATTCTGGAAGAAATTAAGGAAGAAATTCAGGAAGAAAGTTAAGGAAGAAATTAAGGAAGAAAATTCAGGAATAAAATTCAGGAAGAAATTCAGGAAGAAAATTAAGGTAGAAATTAAGGAAGAAAATTCAGGAATAGAATTCAGGAAGAAATTAAGGAAGAAACAGCCTCCTACCCATAGGTGGGCGTTATCGCGATAAATTATCGCAATAATTTATCGTGATAACGATATCGTGTTATCGGTTATCCGATAATTTTTTCCCCCGCGTTATCGATTCATCGGTATCGCCGATACTTTTGGTTCCAAACTAGCGATAATCGATAATTTTATTTTTTGGTTCCAGTTTAGCACAGGGGCGAGCTGCGCGTGCCTTGGAGGCAGAAATAGGTAGGTCCGAGCTGGGAACCGAACAACGGTCTAAACCCAGCTAACCGTCTTGACGTCTTCTCAAAACGTTCGCTCAGCTTCAGTCTCTCACCAGCTGTCGGACTGGGAGGTGTTGCTCCTGCGCGCTCCCGGTTTTACGCGTTCTTTGATGATTTTTTTCCCTATGTTCCCGTGCTTCTTCCGTTCTAATTTTTTGTGCACGTATATATGAATGTATATACTATTCGGTGCTATTCTTTGATATTCGTTTATTAATGTTTTGAACACTTATGCCCCTATTCTAAACTGATCCTATTTTTATTGTAATTTAGTAGTGCTTTACTATTTTATAGTATTATAGTATTGAATTAGTGATGGCGTCGCAAGAGAGAGACTGTGCCCGCATCAAGCCAAGGAGACTCAGCGGAGTCTATTGACTCTGAGCTCACTGAGGCTGAGCCTCAGTCACCCTGGCTATTCCTTGGCAAGTGGGTGAAGTACAAGAAGATGGTTGGCGACAGCTACATCTTCCAGTGCTTGTCCTGCCTCCCTGCAAAAGGTAAATGAAGGGTTTTCTAACAGTTTACTGATAGCATTTAAGATTTTTTATTTAAAATATCAATATCGTTATCGCTAGTATCGGAATTTTGGATTTATCGATTTATCGGTTATCGCCTTATTGGGCGATAAATTTATCGCCAGTTATCAATTATTAGTTATCGCCGATAAGGTTATCGTTATCGATTTATCGGTTATCGTGATAAATTTTTTCTTTATCGCGCCCACCTATGCTCCTACCTCACCCTACGTGCTGAGGAGAGAAAGCCACTGTCTTGGCTGTGAAGGGAACATGTAAGTCACCCATTCTGCCACTTCTACGCTGATGTGTGAGTTGAGAATGACTCCGAGACGAGTACATAAGAACATAGGAACATAAGACAATAAGGAAGCTACAAGAGGTTGGGAGCTATACACGTGGTAGTTCCTGTTACTTAATACTACCTACATCCACCTTTCATCCCCATCCATTAAATTGTCTAGCCTCCTTTCAAAACTCCCTATTGACTCTGCACTAACTACCCTATGACCGAGTCCATTCAAATTGAGTATTATGAGCAAGTGTCCTAGTCAGCAGTAGTGACGAGGAGAGGATATGTGACCAGACATTAGATTGTAGGTCATTGTCCATTATATCTATTCACAACATACATAAATATACAAACCCTTTAATGGGAAACAAGTCCAAGCTGTTATAGAGATCTGTCATAACAAACGCATCAAAAAGTTTCTGACGTCTGTTGGATGGGACACCAATTTTTACGCTCCATCGGGACGCATACATTCACGACCATGACTGCTTTATAGCCCTCTGATGCACTATGTATGTGCTTTTTCATAGATTTCACGTCAAAGCAAGCATCTTAGGCCGATGAAAAAAAAGGAAATCTGAGTTGTGCGTGAGTGGGGATGAGAGGGGACAGGTTCCGGCCTTGGGTGGGTCAAACAAGCAACAGTGGGCGAGGAAGAACACTGTACATTACATACATACATACATACATACATACATATATATATACTGTACATCATGTATTATCTTATTATATACACAAATACTCTCAACTGATTGATTGTTTCATTCATAGGTGTAAATATTTCAAATAACAGGTTTATTGCAAAAGTCAAAGACACTTTGTTCCTCCTGGTATCACATGTACATGAGCAAAGTAATGCAGATCTGCTGATTGATGGGCTGGACAATGACAACATGCTATAAGAAAACTGAACACGTGATTTCACTGTTAAGTAATAAAAGCAATCTATTAAACAAACAACACATAACTATGAGGAACAGTACATTGCTGACATTCTCAAAAATTGAGTTCTCTCAAATATTGCAAGTTTAAAACATAAAACAGCTCAGTTTGTATCATTTTGAATACAGGTGATTTCTTTTCTACACTACAAACTTTCTAATGGTGTTTGATCTTTGATTCTTTTCTGGGTGCCTTGCTGCAGCAGGAATGTATACATGGTGCCTGTTATATCTTTACGTTTTCAATGCATGTTTTTTAACTCAAAACATTATAGTTATTCATGCTGAAGCAGACTTGGCAAGCTCAGGTCCTATCTGTTGACTAAGACCAAAGGTTAGAAAATATATGTTGTTTTATTATGAAATTACTATTTTTATTTAACTTTTATATACTTGATATGTATAGACACTTTGATTACACAAAAGAACTTGGAATACATAGTCTTTATCGTTTTCATTAAGTTGCCTTCAACTATCAAACTCCCTACAAAGCACAAGTATACTGAGAGATTGGAATATTTCAGTGAGTGAATCCGTAAGTCATCAATGAAGGACAGAATCCAAATGTCAAAATATAAAGAAAAGCCAGAGAATAAGTGCATCTATTTTTGGCACTGTGCTGTCTGGAGATCGTGTGTGTGTGTGTGTGTGTGTGTGTGTGTGTGTGTGTGTGTGTGTGTGTGTGTGTGTGAGCGAGCAGAAATACAAAGAGTTTTCATTCTGGATTTATGTCGGAGCTCCTGAATTTACAGCTCTTTTAGTGTTTGCCTTTTACGTCTTGAAGCACATGTCAATAAGAACATAAGTGTGATGACAATATAATGATAGCAAGACTAGAGAAAGCACGTATTAGTATAGTTGACTAGATAAGCTGCTAAACTTGCTAAACAAAAATCACATTTGTTGTAGTATATCGCTAAAAAGAAAGATACAAAATTCAATTAGTTTAACAAATAAGAACATAAGAAAATAAGGAAGCTACAAGAGGCCGTGAGACCTACACGAGGTAGTTCCTGTACAAAATGGGACAAAATGTACAAATAAATTGGGATTGGTCGTACATCCTTGGTGGAAAAGAGTTTTGTGTTGCTCCCTATGATATAATGCAATGATCTAAAGTTAATGAGAAGGTAGGAGGTTATGGCTGGGTACGCTTCGTGAGTCCAGCTGCCACAGTGCACAATTCTTACTTAACCCCTTGAGGCCCACAACGTAATTTCCATTGTAATTTGGCTACCATTCGACAATTTTTAGTGAATATAAGCAACATTTTATAGATATGACCTGTTTATGATCCTTGTCGACTAACTAATATGGTGTATTCAGTTACCTTTTGTAATTTTATGACTCGACAACATACAATTTTCTATAGCAAAGGAAAGATCTGGGCGTGAAGGGGTTAAGACAGAGTAATACAGTATTCTTGTCTTGGCCACCTCCTTCCCTAATAAAGTTAACTATAGATTGAAAAATAAAAAGCATATTAAAGTCTCATACCATCTAGTAAGTTTTAAAAGGAGACTCATGATTTATAGATATTGCTCTTCATTACAGTACTAGATATCCCATGGCAGCATCAGAACAACAACAGATGATTCATGACATGTAAAGCACTGTATGGGAGGAGAAAACTTTATATCTTTTCTGTCTATGTCTATCTTTTATATCTATGTATGCTTGTGTATTTTGTTTCTATTATACAGGAGCTGAAACTGGTAAATATTGAAATACGATACAACACTACCTTTACGCTTGTCTTTGTGCTCTAAGAATGAAAGACTTAGTAACGGGGAAAGTGTCGGTGTTGTTTGAAAGCATCTCTCGTTACGGTGTTAGGCGTCGCTCATGCACGGCAACTAAGGTGGTGGTTCTCAGCAGCCAGAAGCTTATATAGTATGGGTCTTAATCCCCATAAGTCTACTACGGTACCTCTCCTAATGCATAACAAATTGTTCGACGTTACTGTCAGGCTGCTCATTACAATATCTATTCTATGTAGTGTACCCAGTGTCCTATTTCTTGAAGGGCAGCAAAGAGTCGCTTAAATTTGAATAGTAAATTTCTCTATGCGCCATTGAATAAGTAAATAGTACAGTACAATACAGTACAATAGTATGAATAAGTAAAACAGTAAATAAGGAATTTCATCACGTACAAATTTCGTCATTAGAAACAAAAAGATTGAAGAAAATAGGTCTGTTTTGACTTGAATTTACATAGATATTAAATGAGACAGATGAACACATGATATTTTCTTTGTTTCTATGTGACTTTCCATGGCTATGAATCCCCTATATTAATACCATCTTCAAAGCAATGTTGACTTTGAGTGAAAAAAAAGAAAAAAAGTTGAGCATAAGATGGATTGGTTGAGACTTGGGTGAAGTGCGTACCAGTTTTTACTCCTGGCAGCAACACCTTTTCTAGCGCATCACACACTGACTATATAGCATACCAGAAACTCTCTATGTTGAGCTTAAGTAAACAAACCAGTGATGGAGTTCAAGAGTGCAGGTTTTGGAAGAGCTGTAGTCTTTGCAGATGGTGTTATGATGTTGTCAATACGTATGTAGTAGTATTTTAGAACGCATCAGTGAATGGAATGATTCTATAAGAAATCAATCACTGTACAACCTGTAGGGCATTGCAGATAGATGTCACAGATACCACTCGGGTGCTGCCTTAAAGCTGCCACTAAGTCTGGCTCTTGAGAAGTCTCAGGAAAATCTGCCCCTAGGACACTAAAATTCCCTTCCAGGCAAATGACATCTTAGAAAGTACAGTAAACCCTCTCTAACTCAAACCCGTATAATTCGTACTTTGGATAATTCAACTGTATCAGGCAGATTTTGGCGAGTATAAGTACTACAATCAGTTCTATTTTGGCATATTTTAGACATTTAGTGAGTTCTTATTGTGTGGAGGAGCTAAAAGTAACCATCGGATCATTCAAACTTTTGGCTAACTGGACCCAGATCTCCCCCCAATTAGTTTGAATTAGAGAGGGTTTACTGTAGACCGATCTCTTATTGCTGCATCTCTTATTGTCTGTGAGGCCAGTCCCTTTGTAACACCTGTATGTTGTTACAAGATGTAGTACTCATGTGTCCTCCACTATGGAAAGACAAACTGACAATCCTATGAAAAACAATATTTACATAATCACACAAGAAACAAGATATGATCAGCTGACAGTAATTTTTCCTGTCTGGTGTCTGTGAGAAACATTCATATCAACAATGTTATCAAAGAGACTGAACTGAAAATGACCCTAACCATAGAAATGTAACTTTATAGAATGAATTAGAAGTCTTTGAGGCAAAATACGTATGGAAGTTTTTAGGCATGAACCTTGTGAGCACCTGATTCACACGTATGACCCGTGAACGATGATTATTGAATACCAGAATGAGGATAGATGACAACCTTTCCCTATCAAATGCAATCAACTTTCTTTGATGACTATAATGCTAGAACAATTTTTTTTTCCTTTTTCTAGATATTTGTTACTAACAGAATAATAAAATTTTCAGGTATGAGACAGAACATGACTGGTAATAACTGTTGTCTTTGTTACTCCGCTCATTTACAGAAAAAAAGAAAAAAAAATCTTAGCAAACTCAGTCTTAAATAAAAGAAATTGGAAAAAATATCATTTATAGCAAAAAGAAAAAAAAAATCTTAGGAAACTCAGGCTTAAAGAATTTTTTTGGGGGGGAAATCAAAACCATACGTTGAAGTTTACATATCTTGTGAGTCATTTGTAGGTAGCGGCGGTGGGTGGGTGGGTGACTGTGTGTCGTGGCTGGCATGTAGTGTCGGTGACGGCGGTTGCGTGATGGCGCGGAGAGTCTAGACCCACCACTGTTCGTGAGTCCCGGGAAGCACCACCTGGGGATATAAGACACCCCTTCAAGCCCTTGCTCCTACCTAACAGTCACACACAAACTGATGCAAACAACCCCGCCCCCCCCCAAAAAAAAAAAGACCAACTAAAAAACTGTAAAACATCTCATCTCGACATTTCCCAAAGCAATATTACTCATAGCATAACTCTGGTCTTCCTAAGAATAGTTGTAGGTACAGTCAACCCTCGATTTAACGGACCTCGGTTTAACGGATTTTGGCTTCAACGGACTCCATTCGCTGGCGGACAAGCGGACTAAACCATTCCAAAAGTCCGCTGCTTGAAGAATGTGTCCGTTAGGTCAGAGCTTAAATGTAAAATGTGTCCGAACAGTGCCGGTGTTCTTGCCAAATCCCGCATGTAGCGCCAGTCACTGTTTGCCCTACCTAGCTACTCTGTCTGGTTGTGTTTGTGATTATTTCTCATTTACTTCACAATTTTTCCTGTTTTTTCTATATTTTCACACCCTTGGGAAAATACCCTGGCACTAACGGACACTCGGCTCTGACGGACCACTTCTCCCCCATTTTATCGTTAATAAATCGAGGATCGACTATATAAGATAAAATATATGAGATGATGGGTATGGAGAGTTGGCTTTAGGAATATAGTGTGGGGTAATTGATAGGGTAAGGCGGAATACCCTGAGATCCTGTGGTTTGATGAGGCTATGTTGTGTTGTTAGTGCATAGTATTAGTGTAGTTAGCTGTGTAGTTAGTGTGGTGCTCAAGGAAGTGTGTCGCGATAAAGGAGCAAATGGTGCAGTGTGAGGTTAGTGATGTACTATGGGTAAAACAAGTATCGGTGCACAGGGGTCCCATGAATACTGTAAACATTCGGTCAAATGCTGATGATAGGGGAGGGTTTTAGATTTTTTTCGTTCCGTATTGTCAGAATGTTTCACGCATATAGTGCACTGATACTTGTTTTACCCATAGTACAAGGTAAAGAATTTTGTAGAGGTATTTCTTTCAGAGATTCTAGGTATAGGGTGGCTGCCTCGATAGATCAGGTCTTAACCCCTTGAGGCCCAGAACGTAATTTCCATTGTAATTTGGCTACCATTAGACGATTTTTAGTGAATATAAGCAATATTTTATAGATATGACCTGTTTAATACCCTTGTCCACTAGCTAATTTGGTATATTAAGCTACTTTTTGTAATGGCTAACAGACGATAATATATAGCGAAGGAAGGATCTGGGCGTGAAGGGGTTAAATGTGAGAAGGAACAAGGAACCTCAAATACAGGATGGCACAAAACACAGAGCGTTCTCCAATCACATTTTGTCATTTGTTTAGATTTCTTTAGATTTTTTATTTCTTTTAATTTCTCTTCTTTACTAGTTTCCAAGCTCATGTTAATTATCTCTGCTGTTCCTTCTTCCATTGTCACTTTAATCTATGACAACTTTTCTGCTATTAACACTCCACTTCTTCCCTTGTTGGTTCTCTCTTCACAGATTATATTTTCCATCACCCATTTGTAATTCAACCTCTTCGCTCTATTTTAGCTCATAAGAACATAAGAACATAAGAAAATAAGGAAGCTACAAGAGGTCGCAAGGCCTACACGTGGTAGTTCCTGTCACCTAACACTACCTACATCCACCTTTCATCCCCATCCATGAACCTATCCAGCTCCTCTTTAAAGCTCCCTAATGACTCCGCACTAACTACCTGTCTACTGAGACCATTCCATTCATTCACCACCCTATTTGTGAACCAGTTTTTCCCTATTTCCTTAATAAATCTACGCTTTTCCAGCTTGAATCCGTTACTTCTTGTTCTACCCTGGTTAAAAGCCGTAAGAACTTTTCCTACCTCTCCTTTATTAAATCCCTTTATCCACTTAAAAACTTCTATCAGATCGCCCCTTACTCTGCGTCTCTCTCCAAAGCTCCACCAAACACAATGCATTTGGTTCCTAGTTCGTCACGAAATCACTAATATCTCATTTGCCTTAACCCCTTCACGCCCAGATCTTTCCTTTGCTATAAAAAATTGTCAGTTTTTAGCCATAAAATTACAAAAAGTAACTGAATATACCAAATTAGCTAGTGGACAAGGGTACTAAACAGGTCATATCTATAAAATATTGCTTATATTCACTAAAAATCGTCTAATGGTACCCAAATTACAATGAAAATTACGTTCTGGGCCTCAAGGGGTTAACATGAAACCATCCACGTTGGCGTAATACTGTATTTCTAAACTTTTTCCGCTGCATCTTGACTCATAACTCCTCACTCCTTTTCTTGGCAGACACCATTTCCTGATGCTCAGATCCATCACTCTTTAGAAAAATCTTATCTTTTCCTCTATCATTAGGTCTTTTTTTCTAGTAAGTTTAGTAGATTCTAGTCTTTTCCTCCATTGTTAGGGCTTTTTTATTTTTTGTCATCTCGTAATAGTATCGGCCTTTGCCCTTTCCTCTTCATTTGCATCTCTCCTTATCTGTACTTTATAATAACTTGTCTTTTCCTGCTATTCACGCCTTATTAAACACCTCATCAACTGTAACGTGGGATCAATAATTAGCCTTTAATGGTCATGCTCTTCCTCTCGCAGATTTTCTCATCCTGTGTATTTCTTCAATTTCTTCTTGAACTTTGCACGCTCCTCCAAAACAGACATACTTTCCGTTGTCTCTCCAGTTCTTCCTTCCCCTCTCTTCCTTCTTCTCTTCCTTCCTTCTTCTTCTCTTCCTTCTTCTTCCCCTCCTCTTCCTTCCTCTGTATCCTTACTGGCTTCGGGCATCCTTGCGGGCTTCTCTTTCAGCCCTGTGATAATTACGCGCCTCTCTTTGTCAGCTGCATCCCTTGCTAAGTTTTCCTTGGTCTTTGATATCTTAACCTCTTCTTTCTCCCTATTCATTTGATTTTCCATTATTTGCTGTTTCGGAATCTCTCTTAATCCCTCCTTCTCCGCCTCATGCGTCTTTCTCCATCCTTTCTGTTATTTTTTTTCATCTCATCTAGTTGCTTCTGGTGCAGTAAATTCTTGGCCCCATTTTGTAAGAATGTTGTGTGGATAACATAGACTAAGATAAAAGATAAATAGTTATAACAAAATGCGTTAGAGATTAAATGTGAGGGCAAGGAGAGTGTGTGTGAAAAGTATTGCCAAGGATTTGTAAATGTAATGTTTTTTATGCCTTATGAAATTTGTCATCTTGAAATTTAGTGTTTTTCTAAATTCAGTATTTGTTTGGGGAAGATTTATTTCATTTTGTGGAATCTATTGCTTTTTATAAAAAAATGTGTCGTCATAAAATTGGTATGAGTGTTTAGGACGTGCCAGGTGTTTGTACATAAGAAAATAAGGAAGCTACAAAAAGTTGTGAGATCTACTAGTGGTATTTCCTGTCTGTGAGTGAAGAGCTCTGTGTTGCGTGCCGCCCTGTTTGGGAGACGACCTTATGTATACAGAATATATACATACTTACATAAGTATATGTATAAGACATTTTTCTTTGCTTTCAAGTTTTCATGTCAAATAGCTAATTATGGTTAACACACCAATCCCAATTTCTGTACTGGAAAATGTTCCTTTATTGAGAAGTGAACAATGACAGGAGAAGAAGACACATGCAAGCAAGGGTTCTGTTCTTATGGCTTTGATAGAGACACTGTGAGACTTGAGGGCAATATACTTTTTCACTGACTTATTCAGTATTGTTATAGGTACTTACATTTTCTTATTTAAGTGTAAGCATTGTTCTGGTACTCTACATTTTCCAATTACAAAATGTGTGTAGGCTTTGTAGGCTACAGGCTGTCACTGACGGTTACACTGAAGTCTCAGCGCTCACAATAGAACCCTTCTTTTGATGGTGTGGCTCCTCAACCTGAAATAAAACCCTTTTTAATACACTATTATCGTACATAAAGAGTCTATGAGGCGTTAGCAGTCAATCCAATCATAGTTTCTTATTATTAGTGTCCACTGTCCAGGGAACCTCTACAGTGGGACATTACTGAATGGAGGGTTTAGCATGGATTTACACACCACACAGAAGGGATAACCACACAACTAGCACAGAATTCAGAAGAGGCACAACCACAACCACAACCAACATAGACACACAGAGTCATCCCTCTGCTCTGTGCTGAGGCGTCACCCTACCTTGTCATGTAGGGCCGGGCCGCCATGTCTCCCGGGCCCTTGGTCTCGCCATAGGTAGCTACCGTGTGCTCACATATATTTTGTTATTTTTCTATATGCTTCGCTGATATAACCAGCTTTCACTTTGCTTGAAGCACGGTTCTCCCGAGAGACTTCCTCAACACGCTCTTAGTTGTCGACAGAAGCAACAAGTGTTACAGACACAGAGTTGTTTTGGCATTGGGCCACGACGGGCCAGCAGTTATGTTTTTTTTTTTTTAGCGTCTGTAGGCTATTCTTTTCCTTGAGGGCTCAGGTGGTAGGCCCCGCAAATTCTGGCGGGCTGTGAGGATAGGCCCTCGCCCGTGGTGGCGCAGGCTGGATTTTTATAGTGACACCTGTGATGGTGATGTATGGTGCAAAAACACTGCTCACCCGGGTCACTGCACCCATGTCGCTGATGAACTACTGTCTTATTGTCCCGTGGATGTATTACCAAACCTTGGCAGCAGAGGGACTGATGTATTTACCGAGTTGTATTTACCGAGGAGTGATATACGGGGAAGGAGTTGTACTCATAAGGTCCCATCTCCTACTTTAAACATTTATATATTTCTATATTTCACTATTTTGTTGTTCAGATTATTCCACGTAGCAACACACCGATAAGGAAAACTTTCTTAATATCCTTCAAGCATCTTGTCTTCTTCCTCTTCTTTCCATGTCCTCTTGTGGCTCCTATATCCCTCACACACATGTCTTCCCTGTCAATGCTTTCCATGTGCACATGTGGATTTCCATGTGCATGTGATGCTGTGCACTTCATCTACCATTAATTACACCCTGCAGTCCTTCAACATTCATTCAGCAATGCCAGGACCTGAAGTCTTTCTTATACCTTGAGTTTTCAGCAGTTTTAGAATGCCTCTGAAACGGATCTTTCTTTGGTTGGCTCTTTTGTTTCTAAGGCTTTGAATTATCTCTTACATAGCCAGACTGATTATTTTTAAGCATACCATCTCATTATCTCTTTATATATATATATACATATGTATTTCTATGTGCATTTCTTACTATTTTCATGTGACACCCATTGATATTCCCAAAATATTTCCTATAAGCATCAATGTTAGCTTTTCCTCAGTCATATCTGAATCTCTTATGTGCTTTCATCTCTTTTAAAACTTTGTGACAAGTGCATAAATATCCTGACTGCCTCACAATGAAGGGTAGAATTTAGTGCTCTATTGTGTGCGACGGCTGGTATTAAATGGCACTTACAGACTCTTGCTTGAGGTCTGAATGCCATTTAAATGTACCTTTGCATACTGCACCACACCATCTCTTTTTGTATCCATACTTAACAATGGTTTGGGTGTGAATTTATGTTTCTTTTAGTATTGCACATCAGGAGTCTTGGTTTGGCAGTGTCAATGTTTCAACTGTTTTGGATATGATAATTAGGCCATAAAGCTTTTTTTGATATGATAATTAACCATAAAGCTTTTTTGGGTATGATAATTAGACCATAAAGCTTTTTTTGATATGATAATTAGACCATAAATCTTTTTTTGGTATGATAATTAACCATAAAGCATTTTTGGGTATGATAGTTAGACCATAAAGCTTTTTTGGGTATGATAATTAACCATAAAGCTTTTTTTGGTATGATAGTTAACCATAAAGCTTTTTTGGGTATGATAATTAGACCATAAAGCTTTTTTTTATATGATAATTAGACCATAAAGCTTTTTTTGGTATGATAATTAGACCATAAAGCTTTTTTTGGTATGATAATTAGACCAAAAAGCTTTTTTGGGTATGATAATTAGACCATAAAGCTTTTTTGGGTATGATAATTAGACCATAAAGCTTTTTTGGGTATGATAATTAGACCATAAAGCTTTTTTTGGTATGATAATTAACCATAAAGCTTTTTTTGGTATGATAATTAACCATAAAGCTTTTTTTGGTATGATAATTAACCATAAAGCTTTTTTTGGTATGATATAATTAAACCATAAAGCTTTTTTTGGTATGATAATTAACCATAAAGCTTTTTTTGGTATGATAATTAACCATAAAGCTGTTCAGGAATCCATCAACCCAGCTTACCTTGATTTGTATTATTTCCAGGATGTTAAGCTGACCTACTACTAAGCTGGCGGCCCATCACTGGAGAGACGTGAGAGGCATGCAGCACATGAGAGGGGAAGCAGCATGCAGCATTGGGAGGTAAGAGCAGGGTGAGGGCAGCGGGATCTACTGGTTTGCACAGGATTGCTTTGTACGTATAATCATGACAGGTCGTATTTTCTACACGTATAAGAGACTGGCTAAACACTTATAAAAACTATGTGTGAAAAGCACATTTAACTCCTTCACGCCCAGGTCTTTCCTTTGCTATAAAAAATTGTCTGTTGTTGAGCTATAAAATTACGACAACTAACTGAATATACCAAATTAGTTAGTCGACAAGGATATTAAACAGGTTATATCTATAAAATATTGCTTATATTCACTAAAAATTGTCTAATGGTAGCCAAATTACAATGGAAATTACGTTCTGGGCCTCAAGGGGTTAAAGAGTAGGCGTGTGTACCTCAAGTTGTGTCTCAATGCTCCTCTCTGTACAACGCAGGACATGACAGGACACGTGAGCCCAGCCTACGTTGGCGAATCTTTATATAGATTATTGGCAGGAATATTATTTTATTTTTTTATTTTTTTACATTTGTGCCTATAGCGCCTGTAGGCAGTGACCTCCAGGGGTGGGATGGCAAGCCCTAGAGGTTTACTGGTTCACTTGAGGGCTGTGATGGTTGGCCCTCGCCCGTGGTGGCACAGGCAGGATTTTATAGTGACGCCTGTGACTAGAGGCTCATGCCGCCCCCCTGTGTCCTCCGATGCACTCGCAATCGAAGGTAGAGTTAATGGGCAGCATGTGGGTGTTCTTAGGCCACTCGACGGTGCAGAAAGATCGTAAGTGGATTAATGGTTCTCATCGGGGATCGAACTTGGGTTACCAAGAATGCCACTCAGAGACGCTAACCACTCTGCTACCGCCTCCCCTAAAATGAAGTCCATTGAGTCTAAAACGAAGGAGAGTCACATCCGGTCTTATTCACCGAGTTGTAGAAGTGGTCTTGATACGCATTTATTATATAACTTCAACGTACCGACATCATTAATAGTATCC
This sequence comes from Chionoecetes opilio, assembly GCA_016584305.1. Lineage (NCBI taxonomy): Eukaryota > Metazoa > Arthropoda > Malacostraca > Decapoda > Majidae > Chionoecetes > Chionoecetes opilio. Next base: position 95,158 of record JACEEZ010023220.1, read on the forward strand.
CACTCAAAACAGATGCTAAGTGACAAAATTGAAGTTATCATGCTGACATCAGTGTTAGATAGTGTTGAAGAGTGGTCAAGAGAGTGGTGAAGAGGGCTCAGGACTCGAGAGGTGTGAAGGCAGTGGTGGAGTGAGGCATGAGGGGTCAGAGAAGGATGAGATAGCAGTGTGGTGGAGTGAGGCGTGAGGGTCAGAGAAGGATGAGATAGCAGTGTGGTGGAGTGAGGCGTGAGGGTCAGAGAAGGATGAGATGGCAGTGTGGTGGAGTGAGGCATGAGGGGTCAGAGAAGGATGAGATGGCAGTGTGGTGGAGTGAGGCGTGGGGGTCAGAGAAGGATGAGATGGCAGTGTGGTGGAGTGAGGCGTGGGGGTCAGAGAAGGATGAGATGGCAGTGTGGTGGAGTGAGTGGTGAGGCTGCAGGTATAAGGAGTCTGAATGGTGGTGGACCGGGCATATTTTGCTTACTGGTGTTCCAGATCATGTAGCTCTCGGAGCCTTCCCTTCTTCACCGCCGTTGAGCCTTTATATGGAATCAGGCTCACCGCTCCCCGCCACTCTCTCGCCGTCGCGCTGCCCTCCTCTCCCTCCGACGCTAGGCTAGGCTTCATCACTCCTCCACGCCAGAGGTTTACCTTCCCGAACCTCTCCTACTGAGTTTGCCTGTCTATCTAAAGTTTGCTCACACCCAAACCTTCCGTGTCTTTCCCCTCATTGTATGAACATCCTACTCAGGGAAGGGAAAAAAAGTGCATAAATCAAATTAAAGGTCAAGAGAGAGATAGAGAGAGAGATGAGGCTCGTGCTTCATGTACACAGGTGTGTCACTACATTTTTTGTTATTCATGTTGTGTGATGCATGTTATGTTTGGCAAGTTTTACTGATGTAGAATTTTCGTAGTTTCCTTGTTTATCTGCCAGTTATTTCAGTACAGTAAACCCTCACTTTAACGAACCAATTGGGGGAAGGAGGTGACATTATATCCCAGGGATTCGAACTTGGTGCATATAACAAACTTTGATACGAGGTGAAAGTTCGCCATCTCCGACCATTTCCGTGTATAATTAACTTTGTTATTTACGTTAGATGAAAGTTTGTATACTTCCGTACATGCAGCCATCACAAATACTACACGGAGGCGTTTATAATCGGGCGGACAAAGCTAGATGATCGGCGTTGCCCGTTTCCATTGCCACCGACCGACCAGTGTGTACATGTTCGGCCGGCCCACCACTGAACCGAACCCCGCATTTACCGAAGTTATTAGGTAAATCCCCACATACATCGAACTGGCAGAAAAAGTTAGTTAAGGCCGAAATTTGTTATATAGAGTTCCGTAAAAGCGAGGGTTTACTGTACAGTAGTCAAGCATCCCATGGCGCCATCCAATGTTTATCCAAATTCTCATCTCACGATACACTGCACACATCCCACGGGTGTGCACGCACCGCGCCTCATGGAGAGCACTGGTGGGTGGCCGTGTTGACGTTTTCAGATTAGTCCCGCTCTCATGCGTGTGCTCGATTATCTGGCCTTTTCTTCTATCTCCCCAAGGTGGCTAGCAATTAACCTCCCAAAGAATATTAATTTTTAAGGCTGTGAAGGAATGGTGTGGGAGGTGGAGGTAGATGCAGTAGTGCACAGTGGTGTAGGACAAAAGAGTCAAAGAATTGTGTAAGGTCTGGGAGAAGTCTGTCGAGTATTTAAGCGTGAAGCCATGTTGTGAGGGTCCTGGGGAATGTGTGGCGTGACCTGGCTTAGGGCGAGACATTCCATGACTTGGGAAGGAGTACAGAGTAGTGTGAGGAATGTTGTGTGGGGTGAGAGTAGTGTGAGGAAGGTCTGGGGTCTTTTGTCGGGTTTGGTGATGATAGTACAGTGCTGTTGGGTGTTGTGTTGTGTGAGTGGATGTATTGTGCTGTGTTGATGATTGGCTGAACACCCTGCAGTCTGAGGTGACCAAGACGTTACTTGTGTTATCTAGGCCACAGGTGGGTGGGTGCGTGTGGTGGAGGGGAGACAGGGTGGTGTGTATCATCCACACGCTCTAGTAAGCTCACCGGGAAGTGGCTGCTCACCCTAAATGATGATAACTGTGTGACATTTGCAAGATTCTTAGAGACTGTCTTGGTTATGACTGACTGCAATATGATACTAACGAGGTTCTTGATCATGAGTATTTTAATTCTCATTTGCATACTTAGTTTATTAGGACAAAGTAATTGCATAAAAAGCATTGATAAGTCATTATTGAAATGTTCAAGACCGATATTATTCATTTATTAAATACTCTAAAACCCAGATACTTCCAGAATTGAAGTGGAATAATCAGTATGATCGTATTTGCATCAGATTAATTTCCATTGCCACTGAAAATTTACTTCAAAGATATGATGCATAAACTTTCCTTTGAAGTGTCACCTCAGATAGACTTTCTAGTAAGATATAGACTTTCAAGTATGAATTCAAAGCCTTGAGCTTCATCCTGTGGCGGAAAAATGATCAGCGCGTCACCAGTCAGTGTGGTCGGACTCCTTCCTTGTCTTGGTACTAAATAGAGTATCCTTGGTACTAAATAGAGTATCCTTGGTACTAAATAGAGTATCCTTGGTACTAAATAGAGTATCCTTATGTTACTTTGAGTCTTGAGTTTGAGTCTTTTATTCTTTCTTGTCTCATTTGTTTTTTCTCTGATCCGTAGGAGGAGCTCCTGAGGTACACAATTATCCTGTGTATAATGAAGACATCCACTTCTTGCCATTCAAAGCCTGTGCACTCGGTATTCTTTACTCCTTTATTGCATATCTATACAAAACCTGAATTTAAATATTCTGCAGAGAACCACTGAGTACATGACCTCCAGCACTAGAGAGACACCACCTGATGTTTAAATAAGTTAGTTTCATAATATCTATTTTGACAAACTAATGTAGTATGTATTTATTGCTATCATCATTCCACCAGTGTATGAACAGATATGGAAAACATGCAGGAAGCTCCATGTCATTATCAAGGATTTATAGTCTGGACTAATGCAGAAATACTGATTCCCAACTCTTTATCATAATATATCAGTAAGTGAGAGAAGTATACTGCTATTATAGTAACACTGAACCTCCACGAAGGATACTGCTACTGAGGTGGGACTGTATTTCTCATTAACCCTGAAATCACAGTAACTAAACAATAACATATAAATAAAGAAAATTGCAAGTTCTACACAGTGATTACAGAACCAAAGAGTGTAAACAGTACATCAAGACTAACGTCTCAGTATTGCACCAGTCTAAATCCAAAACCAGGAGCAAATTATGTACATGCCTAGGAAATACTAAAAACAGATCAATAGTAGCGATACATAACATAAAATATAATAAATTAGAAATCTGCTGATAAAATCAAGACAATGAGTCTAGGACTGGGGGCAACTTTACTCCTGGTTGATGGAAAGGACTATAACATGTGTGCCATTAGTATAATACACATAACTGAACTGCAAGGGCATGGGCGCGGACCACCATCACAGTCTCATGGCTGTCTCAGCAGTCATGAGTGAAGTGAAATTTTTACAAAATTCAACACCTCACTTTAACGATTGATAGTAATGAATTGTCTTGTTACAAGCACTCTTATCATCACAAGTGACAATGTGTTCCATGTCAGTGGTCACAGCCATGCCGTGCCTCAGCTATATGTCTTACAACTGCACTTGTGACTAGATCAGCCAACAGAAGCCTTAATGGTGGCTTGAGGTGGAGGCTTCATTACATAAATTAACAGGCATTTGTCCCTTGTGATGTCATAAATTTTACAAGGCAGAGTATGCCTTGTTCATAGTCACCATCACCTTGCTGGTGCACCAACTACAATACAAAGTTAGCTGATTCTGCCACAGTTTATGACTTGGTCACCTTGATTGTTATCCCCTCGTCCTCCTCGTCCTCTTCAGCCATCATGCTGAGACGCTTCTTCTCGTCTTCATTGAGGGCATCCTTTTTGTTGCCACGTTTTTTTGCACTGTAGGTGAAGGAAAGTTTTGTGAATGCTGAACATACAAATGCATCAAATTGTTCAAAACAGCCACCCAGGGAGTGCGAGAGTATTAATACATTGAGCTTCCTCCTAACGGTATTGGGGAGATTAATGATATGCACGCAGAGTTATCCCCACAACAACATGGGACGAAGCAGTAGTACTTCATTCCTGTCGTTTCAACACCAGTCTTCCTCAGAGAGAATGAGATAGGTACACAGTTACAGCTCCTTAAGATATCCTCTCGGTGGATCATCTGGCAGGTCACCTTAGGATGCAGCGTAGTGATTGGTTCTTCAGTAGCTTCCTAGTCGACGCGATGACTACCCTCGCTGGGACGCAAGACAGGCTGTTGAATCCCTCCCTGCGATTGGTGGTCTGTGCCATCGTTATGTGCGCTGCCTCTACCATCATCCTCAAAATTCCCTGCAAAAGTTCTACATGTTCCGGATGAGGCAGACGGCTCAATCTTCAGCACGGACCAATAATGATTCAAGGTCCTGTGGTGGCGCAGGTCACTCTGGTGCTCTTGTTTATATGCTTCCCTGTGGTGGGTTCTCTGCAGCCATACTTTGGTGAAATGTCACGGGTTATAGAGAAGACGTCATACAAGCACAAGAGTGGCCTACACCGCCACAGCACCTTGAACTCATTAGTGGTCCGTGCTGATGATTGAGCTATCTGCCTCATTGGGAACATGTAGAAATTTTGCAGGAAATATTGAGGAAAACGGTAGATTGATGATTTAATGCCTAAAGGAAGACGGTAGAGTCAGTGCACATTACGACAGCACAGACAACCAATCACGGAGTTCAACAGCCTGTCTTGCGTCCCAGCTAGGGTAGTTATCGCATCAACCGGGAAGCTACAGAGGAACCAGTAAGGGCGCTCCATTCTGAAGTGACCTGTTAGATGATACGCCGAGAGGATATTCAAGGAGCTGTGTCTGTGTGGCTATCATATTCTTTCTTTGGAAATCTGGTGGAGTAGTTTTTAAAGGATTATAAAGTACTACTTACTGCTTCATCCAGTGTTTTTCCTGTGCCACTATATAAAACAAAATAAATATATAAGGCCCCTCCTCAACAATGTAGCAAGGGGGTCTAGTTCTTTTGAAGCAGGTGGGTTTTGAAAGCAACCGTGATTTTAATTATTCAGCTTTTGCTACACCTTTTCTGAGTAGTATTAACACTTTTTATGGTAGATTAGGCTCTCAGAAGTTCCCTAAAATTAAAGTTGTAGGCAATGTTTTGTTCCGTCTCTGGGAACACGTGGCCAGTGAGATTTGCTTTGGGCTGGGCCTCTGATTACTTGTACAGCTACAAGAAGAAGCCAACCCCAGACCTATTCGCCGAGATGTTCCCTGAGACGGAACTAAAAGTTTCCTTCAACATTAATTTTGGAGAGCTCCTCAGTGCTTTACCCACTGTATAAACTTATAGCAAGACTCTCAGAAACAAAAGAAGCTGAATAATGCTGAAGTTGCAGTTACTTTCAACCTAGTCTCTTAGAAAGAGAATATTATTTGTTATCCTATTTTTTTTTGGTGTAATATAATAATATAGGAAAAATAACCATGTAGTATAAGTAGATTCTTATTCATGTAATGTGAAAATTCCCTTTAACATAATGTTGAAAAAGAAAAAATTGGCAGCGACAATATTTTGGTTATTCTCAAATTTCTGTAGCAGTTCACCAAGGACTGGGCGAATGTTTTGAACAATATGTACTATCTACATACATTGAATCAGGCATTCGGTGGTTATAGTTAAGTGATCTCTAGCATAAACTTCCCAACTGAACATGACAGTTACTATGTACGTACATGTTGCATGCATAGACTCAAATATACTAACAATCAAATGCATGCCAACATTTTGAAACTAAATATTCATATTGACTTCATCATTGCATCATTGAAAGATATTTTACAAGCAGGTGCTTCGTAAGTGAAATTTGATTTGCAGTTCTTTAAATTATTGTGAATATAGTGTTCTTTAAATTATTGTGACTATATTGTGTTCTTTAAATTATTGTGACTATATTGTGTTCTTTAAATTATTGTGACTATATTGTGTTCTTTAAATTATTGTGACTATATTGTGTTCTTTAAATTATTGTGACTATATTGTGTTCTTTAAATTATAATCCTGTGATATTTCTTCTCTGCCTATTTTCTACTGGCTCTTCAGCTTCAACTGTGATGTCAATTGCAGAGTTTCTTAAGAGCCTGCCTGTAAAATAGCTAAGACATCATGTTCATATGTCCTGATAATCAGTAAAGTAATTAAATGTAGAGAAAATAGAAGTAAAAAATATATACACTTTAAAAAATTAAATCAGAAGTAGATAGGAGCAAGATGTGTAAATAGAACACTTCAACATAAAACATGTAGTGCCAGACTGAAGCCATGCGACGCAAGCAACACACATGCAGTACACACACACACAACACAAACACGTTATGCATGCAAGACTTTTGTTCAAGAGTATACCATTCAGTGTATGCTGTTCATAAAGACTCAAGATGCACATCACATTATATATATGGAAATAATTTTCATTCGAAGTAGAGGGTAAGTAATAATTGTCTATAGTAATATTAACTTTTGTTATCATTTATGAACAGCCACATTTAAAGCTTACCTCAGGAGCTGTCCACCTTAAAGGCTGACATGATCTGTTTCCTCACAGCTCAAACTGTATAGATGTCACTTGTATAGTAAAATTAGAATATCTTCTCCGTGTAAAAAGACCAGAAAACCTTCAAGACACACACACACACACACACACACACACACACACACACACAAGTGCTCAATTATAGCCACACACTCAAACATTTGCATGAAGACCATAAGCTGACTTGTTCGTTCCATCGTTCCATCACAAGTAAACACACGGGACATTTCTCATTTAAGGCATCATTTAGGACACGGTCGTCATTCATGCTCCATAACAGGGAAGTGTCGTCCATCAGATCATTGCCGACATGTTGGCAGGAGTTCATATCCGAGGTGTCATGATGCTAATCCTCAAACATTCCTTCTATCTTTCCATGCTCATGTAGGGTTGGATACAATACATATTTTGTATAGCCTATATCACAGTGGTGAATGTGACGAAGTAGATGGCAGAAAAAACATTAGCACAATTATGTCATATGCAGTAAACCCTCGCTTTAACTAACCAATTGGGGGAAGGAGGTGCTGTATCCGAGGAATCCGAACTTTTCGCATAACAAACTTTGTTCGTTATAAGAGGTGAAAGTTCGCTATTTTCAACCATTTCCGTGTATAATGGCATTAATGGCACGGGAGGCAGGCAACGTGGTGAGACAAGGACGCGAGAGGACATGTTTATAATCGGGCCGACAAAGCTAGACTGCTCAGTACGCACCGCCCACTCGGCTTTGTTTCCAAACAGAACAGAACCGCGCATTTACCGAACTTATTTGGTAAATCCCTGCATATACTGGACTGGCAGGAAAAATTAGCTAAAGCCGAAATTTGTTATGTAATAGGTCCGTTAAAGCGAGAGTTTACTGTGTGTAATGTGAAAGAAATATGAGCCTTAGACTAATTATATAATTATTTGTGCTGAAACCATGTGGACTTAATATAACTTTGTATGTAATTATCACATTTATTATGTTTTGTGTTTATGATTACATGTTACAGTATAAAACTATATACACAAATATGTACTGGCTCTGTTGAACAAGTAATGCCTCAAAAGTGGGGCAGATTAAAATTCCCTCATAAAAATATGACTATAATACAGTGTATGCGATATATAAAAAGACTTATTATTATTACTGACCATGGGCACCATCACTCACTCTGAATTAATATACATTGCCCTAAAACTCTTAATAGATCAGTCACAAGTATAGCTGTACAGGTAGCTATAGTGTACGCCAGACACTGATGCGCGGTGTTGGGATGATGCACTAATGTTGCTCTTGTTATCATTGTTGCGCTACAAAACATATCTATTGCCTGCCTACGCTCTCTCATGTTCCTTGCGTTCACTACAATATGGACGTAAAGTGCTTGGTAGTAACGCCCGACTTGCTTAATGTGCTCACCAAGACTCCTGACCGATGGCTTGGCACGAGTTGTATATATTCAACCATTTCAGGTATCAGAAATATAACGGGTCAAGAGTACGGTAGTGCACAATGGCAGTGACGGGTGGCAGTAACTCACCAAGTCCCGATGTAACATTTCTCGCCGCGCTATTACTTCCACTTCTTTACCCTAAATGATCTTAGTGTTCCCACCATAGCAAACAGGCTTTCATTAAAGGACAGATCAAATCTTTTTGCGCCTAAACATCCTAAACATACGAGAAAGTCAGTTAGTCTTCCTCACACATTTAGGAGCTTAGATATTTAATCTGCCCTTTGTTGAACGCTGGCTTGCTATGGAGGCTGCACCAAGATTGTTCAGGGTAATTAAGTCGCGCTACAGATTCCATTATGCTATGATATCTTTGTGCTACGCTAAGCTGTACATCAAGTCCTATTTTATCATTTAAATATTGCAATTTGTATCAACATATGCTTTTTAAATTGTGCTTAGTAAAGCTTAGGCCTTTGATATTGTTTATGAGAGGCGGGCAGTGGTACATGCACTCTTTAAATTGTTTACAAAAGTTTAGAAATATTATTGTGTCATTTTAAGCACTCAGAATGCAGCACATTAATAATTATTTCAAATGGAAATATTTTCTTCAAATTATGTGAAAATGACATTAAGCATGCCTAATGCGAGTATTTACTCGCCAAATTAGACAATGGACGCAATAAAACCCTATCACTAAATTAAAATTCGGCAAATACGAGAGTAGTCTTTGATAAGCAAGGACAAATGGGTACATACTATTTTACCGAGCAGATCTCCGAGTAGATTCTATCGGCTTTCTACAAAAGTTATTTTGCTGCACTCTCATATTTTGCATTTCAAATGTATGCCACCATTTGTTGAATAAGTAATATTGTTCCCTTCAAGACAGCAACTTCCTATAAATGGCACTTCCTGCCGAGATCATTAATATACATATGAAATCAACAGACCAGCGCTTATTATTGATAAAATGTCCTATAATCATGATAATATTATATGTTGCTGAGAGGCCTTGCCCTGAGGCCTTGCCCTGAGGCCTTGCCCTGAGGCCTTGCCCTGAGGCCTTGCCCTGAACTAAGAAGTCCTGGGTTCAATTCCCATAATGTTGAGTGGATTAGCAATAGTTAAAATTCCCCTTTTTAACGGATGAATAAATACGTCAAGGACTCTCCAGTATGGTTGTTTTGACAACAGACAGCAAGGTGACTAACAATGGGGTGATACAAGATGAATGGCTGTCTATTTGTTTCTGAAGAGAATACCTTGGTTGGCCTATTAGTTAATAGATAAATTGTTATTTTTGAGAAAATAAATAATATAAATAATTAATATTCAATTTGGGGAAAAGCTAAAGCTATGAAGTTGCATTGTTGTTGTTTGAGTCGTTGTGGCTAATCAGCAATAAAAAGTTGCCTTGAACAAGACACAAACAGCATTGCTCTAGCGGCAATGGGGGGACACACGCTTGATGCCCCTAAATGTAAAACTGTTTAAAAGCTCATGTTCCTTCTTGGCAATAAATTTGGCACTTTTAAAGGAACAAGCATTTCAGACATTCATGGTGAAGAAATTGTACATTGAGTTTCATTAAAAACATCATTACATAAAATATTTTTTAAATTAAGTGATCTCTTGCATTTGTAGAAGATTTAAGATTTTTAAGTACGTAGTTCGCATGTGTATAATAATTGGCCCCCGGGATATGTCTGTACTTTGCTGCCTATGCTGTACTATACTACTGGACTTATAAAACAGTAATGGGTTGATAGCACCAAAATGTATGAGAAAATAAAATAAAAAGTCGAACGTGTACCTCGCTAAAAATGTTGGATAAAATCATAATTAAGAATGGTGTAAAGCATATACACACATGGATCAGACAGGGACATCACAAAAGCCTGGACAGGACAGATGAAGCCTACAAAACATGTTCTTTATGTACAATTAAAATAAGTTTTAAAAATGATCTGGCTTTATAGTTAGAACAGCATTTTGTAGGTTTCATATAATTGGAGGTTAATATGCAGACAAGACAAACATGCACAAGTATCTCAGGAAGAACAGCGTCAATTTGAGCGTCACCCTGAGGAAGGTTTCTAAGACAGGGAGGACCTCTGTCTAGCAAACCTGCACAAGGGACAGGATCAAAGCAGTTATTGCCTTGGGAAGAAAAGATGGGGAAGTGAGCACAGTATGGTTCTAGGGCTTGGTGTAACGAAGCTGGTAACGCAACTATATTCTACTGGTTAAGATTTACAATAAGAGGCAATTATCTAAGAAGATGGAGATGGTAAGGATTCTGGATGTGTGTGTGTTGGGGGTAAAACCTTAAAGAAGGCGTATATTTGTGGATGCTGAAAGCAGCTCGAGGGGAAGCAGAGGTCAGCATGAGGAATGGTCCTATGCACAGCTTATTGCCCATCCTAATACCTGAAGAAACAGTCCCGACTTGAAACCAGCGTCAATGAAGAAAGTAGCTTCTATTACACCACCCGTGAATAAGGGTCAGTCGTACTTACAAATGACAAGACTCGTTCTCATAATCCAACTGGCTTTCCTTTGTGTCACATTCATTTTCTGAGTGGTCTGCACACACAAAGGTACCATTCATTTCCACATCACTTCCAACCCCATTGGCCACACCATTCACTTCATCATTAGTACGGCTCTTCTTGCGGCGGCGGCAGCGTTTGCAGCTGCTACGGCTCCTATCCTCACTGAAAGTGATGGCTGGACGTGAGCAGGAATAGAGGACAGGAACCATCACCAGGATAAACACTTGTACCTCTGTCTCAGACTTTGTCAAGAGCAAGAACCGAATATTGACATTGATGGTAAAATTTATATTAACTAATTTCATCACTGTATGTATTATAATCTCTGCTGGTTCTGAGACACAGATAAAGCTGGCGTCCAGACTGCATGAGTCCATCTCAGCTGATGTTCAGGCACTGTCACTTACCTACAACTCTCCTTTCATGTAATAAGCAGATAGTCTGACCATCATACAATGTTCAAAATGTAAATACACATAAGCCACACATATTACAGCTCAGGAAAGCCAAACTTGACTGCTGTGACAACCATGCAGGACATTTATTAGGGCTTTTGTGAGTGTGTGTATTGACTTAGTTGTGACACAAAAAGAAGACAAAGCTTTGCTACATACTGTCTTGTCTCTATATCCATTATTGTCCAGCTTGGCTGTCAATGCATTTATGGCTCTTGCCTGGACCACTTCTGCAGGGAGGTCTTTCCAAGTCAACACACACACACACACACACACAAAGTATAAGGTAAAAATAACTAAGTAAACACAGATAGGTGCATGACGATTGGAGAGAATGCCAATATTAATAATCATGCTTATTTGCACAGTGAAACAAACGGTTGAGTAAATGATCTGTAAAAGCATTCATCTAGTGGAAGCTAACTAATCTACCACTAAAGCATTGTATACATATATAATAGCAGAGAAGTGAAAGTAACTAAAGTGGTTATGTTACTATGAAGGGAAAATTATATATATGAATAGATGAACATTGAAAAAATATCAAGCTTTTTATATATTGGCCATAATCATAGGTCAACAGCAAAAAATATATTAGTATTAGTACTATACAATTATGTAGAATTTTAAGCTTCCAGTCCTGCAGTCTTTTTTCTGACTATAATAGAGTGATAGATTAGACTGAGGGACAAATGTTTCTTTTTACTTTGCCGTGCCTTACTTCTGTGTCCGCACCAGGCAATTGAGAGCAGTCGTTTAGTCTTCTTCAGCGGCATCCTTGCAAAACTGTTTCTTTACCAGATTATTCATGTAATCATTTCAGAAGAGAAGAACGACATGAAAAAAATATCTTGTACTTACTCTACCAATTACTTCCTTGAATATGAAAGTTTGTATGAATCTAATAGACAATCATTATCATTGAAGTATAAGAAGTATAAGTATAAGTATAAGACTACCAACATAAAGTCCATTTGTGAGTGTAGGGAGAAAATGTAAAACTGAATATCTAACTATGTAATTATTTAAATCAAAGACTTATAAAGAAATGGATGGTTCCTAGAAATATGTGTCAGGCATTCATCTGATACACCCATCATATTTCCAACCTATATCTTTACCTACTACATTTCAGATCCATTCCTCTGCTTGGGAGAGAAGCTAATCTACTAAGAACAACAAGACACACCTCTACTAGCTGGGACAGACTACAAAGCACCTCAAACATGTTGCATCACAGTAGTCACATTTCTGAAAACTGTGGAACATTTCTGGTGCCTCACTCGACTGTGCATCCAAATGTGAAGAAAAATAAACACACACACAAAGCCAACTCTACACAAAAAAAAGGTTAGTAGACTCACTTATTCTTGGTTGGCGAGATGGGTTTCTTTTCTTGGTCTTTGTTGATGTCCATCCAGATGCCACTCTTGTTCATCTCCTCTGAAATGTTGATGGGCACCAACGGAACCTTCATGACGTTGCCGTTAGCGAGGGGAATAGTCATCATGCCTTCACTCTGAAACCAAAAATTAAAATAATGTCAAGTTTTTGCCAATTGAGCTCTAATGCTCACTGAAGAAAAGTGCAACTCTTAAAAATATATAAGATAACACTTACAATGTGCATAAAAACATTGCCCCTAGTTCCCCTACTGATCAGAACTTAATTCATTCTTATTTAATTCCATGTGTGTGTGTGTGTGTGTGTGTGAAAGTTCTTCCAAGGGTTTTGTACATTTCTAGTAGTTTTGAGTACAAATGCAAAATTGTAGTATTGTTTTGTATGTGCAAATTCATAGTTTATGAAGAATCTGCTTTGTGGCCAAACACATATGGGAAAATGCCTTTTGGAGAGAGAGAGAAAGCATGTATGTAAAAAAAAAAAACATTGCGAGTGAACAGTCAAGCAATATCAACTTACCGTTTCCTTCCCAATCTTGCCCTCAATGTCCTCGTCATCACTCTCTTCAATTTCCATCCTGGTCTTGCGGCTGAATTCTGGCAAAGTGTCGTCTAATATCTTGAGCTCGCGTTGAGTGAACACCCAGTCCAGGGACTTCCGCACACCAATCATCACCACCAACTGTCATCAACAACACAATAGGAGTTACCAGCATAATTCTAGAAAAATATTATTAAAATAAAAATTATTATTTGAGCTCCTTGAACAGTCATACAAGTTGTTCAAAATGATCAGTTGAGCTCCTTGAACAGTCATACAAGTTGTTCAAAATGATCAGTTGAGCTCCTTGAACAGTCATACAAGTTGTTCAAAATGATCAGTTGAGCTCCTTGAACAGTCATACAAGTTGTTCAAAATGATCAGTTGAGCTCCTTGAACAGTCATACAAGTTGTTCTAAATATATCAGTTGAGCTCCTTTAACAGTCATACAAGTTGTTCAAAATGATCAGTAGAGCTCCTACAGTGGCCGCCAAATGTTGTGGCGGTGTTCGCGGGTCGGCATGATGGACCGGCCGCCAAATTAATAACCTTTAAATAGTTTTTTCATGCAACTCGAGCAAGCGGGATTTATAAATTGATGACATGGCAACAAGACACTGACCCTTAGCAACACCGCAGGGGGTATGACCGTTAAATTTAAGCAAGTCAGTGCAGTCTTGGAGGACAGGGAGAGTGCACGCACTGTTTCACTTCTTTCGTCATTAGTTATGAGGATATTTTCAAACTGTGCAATAGTTTATTGCGTTATGGCTCCTTGGCGCATTATATCCCAGGATACTATAAGCTCCATATGTGCCTTGCATAGGGCTGGGTTTGGTGCAAAAGCTATTGTAGAACAGACAGGAGTTGCAAAAAGGACAGTCGAGCGGTGGCTAAAACGTTGTCGTGATGCCTTGGACGGAGAGATGCCTACACACTTAGCGAAAACTAGACGGCCAAGGAAATGTAGCTCAAAGACTTTACATGTTATAAAAAGGCAGCTGAATGTCAAACCAACAAGCACAGCACGTGAAGTGAAGGAAAACAATCCTGCCTTACTGGGTATTGTGTCAGTGAAAACTGTGCAGCGTTATGTGTTACGTGATCTTTGACTATTTTCAAGATCTGCCGCTGTAAAGCCACTCCTGACTCCTCGTCACAAGATAAAGCGACTCATTTTTGCTAAAGAACACAAAGACTGGCCTCTTGAGAAAGTTCGACGCATATTATGGTCGGATGAAAGTGTCTTTACAGTGACAGGAACTAACTTTGCAAAAGTGAGGCGGTCCAAGAATTCAGACCGACACAACCCTCGGTACACCGTGGAGAGAGTAAGACACCCAGATTCTCTCATGGTGTGGGCTTGTTTTTCACATTATGGAGTGGATAACCTCGTATTTCTTGAAAAAGGTGTTACTGTGAACTGTGAGCGATATTCAGACATCCTGCATGACAATCTTGAATCCTGCTACGACAAGTATAGGGCAGAAACTTTTATGCAGGATGGTGCCCCATGTCACAGGGCAAACGTTGTTAAGGAATGGTTGGATGTGTGTGCTATCGATTGCTTTGACTGGCCTCCTAATAGTCCTGAGTTGAACCCAATAGAAAATCTTTGGTCCATAATGAAAAGGAAGCTTCAAGAAGTGGACACTAGTTCAGTGGCGAAGTTAAAAGCTGCACTGTTCAAATTGTGGGAGGAACTACCAAAGGAGCTTCTTCAAAAACTTGCAGACTCGTTACCTAACCGACTGCAGGATGTTATAAAGAGGAAAGGGAATGCAATCAAGTACTAGGATACCGGTAAGTTACAGTTTCTTGATTTTTAATGTTTTACAAATATTTTGTGGGAATTTGAGCGAGCGTGTCACTGACGACATCAGGAAGTCCGACACCCACAACATTTGGCGGCTACTGTAGAACAGTCATACAAGCTGTTCAAAATTATCAGTTAAGCTCCTAGAACAGTCATACAAGTTGTTGTTGACGTACAGAGAGAGCGAGAGAGCGAGAGAGCGAGAGAGTTGTTAGTGACTTACCATGAGTGGGAAAAGAATGGAGGTTTGCTTGAAGGACTTGATCACCCACAGCACGGACAGACAGAACACCTGGATCGCGGTAAAGAAGTGAACCTTCTTCAAGGGAACCTGGGGACAATAAAGACATAGCACATCAGTATCTGAACGGAATCGAAACTGAGAACTCGTGCCACAAATTTAAATGATGAACGCCGACAATATAATTGGAAGCGTATTATCGAACGTCTAACCTCATAAGACATTATGGGAAAATCTGACGTTAACCCCTTGAGACCCAGAACATAATTTCCATTGTAATTTGGGTACCATTAGACAATTTTTAGTGAATATAAGCAATATTTTATAGATTTGACCCGTTTAGTATTTTTGTCGACTAACTAATTTGGTATATTCAGTTATTTTTCGTAATTTTATGGCTTGACAGACAATTTTATCTAGCAAAGGAAAGATCTGGGCGTGAAGGGGTTAAATAGAAAGATGATGATGATGATGAGGCTGATTCTGACCTGTCTCAAGAAGGCATAGTCAGGCTGGTACTTGATGGGCATGAACATGATGAGGATCCTGTCGAAGAGTTGGATGCCCTTCAGAGCAGCAATGCCCATGTACAGGAACACCCCAAAGAGCACAGCCATGGGGATCATACGCAGGATTGGCGTCATGATCACAGACAAACCGATCAGGCCAAAGATAATGATGTGAGTCAGTCGATTCTCCCTGAAAATACAAAAAGGAGTCTTATTCAGCATGTCTATAAAACTAGCAATGTGGAGGAGCAAAAGGGTTCTTGTATTTAAAGTGTCCTTCTTTCTTGTATTTATGTTTTGAGTTAATTTTATGCGTTCAAATTCTCAAGTGGATCTTATAACCAAAGTGTTCCTTAGTCATGAACCATTGGCTGTTTGTTTGATTGCATTTGTCCTTGGTTGATTGATTTGTTTTGTCTCACAAGAGGTGCACACGAGTCACTTGATGGAATGGGTGACTCACAAGAGGTGTACAAGAGTCACTTGATGGAATGGGTGACTCACAAGAGGTGCACACGAGTCACTTGATGGAATGGGTGACTCACAAGAGGTGCACAAGTCACTTGATGGAATGGGTGACTCACAAGAGGTGCACACGAGTCACTTGATGGAATGGGTGACTCACAAGAGGTGCACAGGAGTCACTCGATGGAATGGGTGACTCACAAGAGGTGCACAAGTCACTTGATGGAATGGGTGACTCACAAGTGTACAGGAGTCACTCGATGGAATGGGTGACTCACAAGTGTACAGGAGTCACTCGATGGAATGGGTGACTCACAAGAGGTGCACAAGTCACTTGATGGAATGGGTGACTCAGAGGTGCACACAAGTCACTTGATGGAATGGGTGACTCACAAGAGGTGCACAAGATTCACTTGATGGAATGGGTGACTCACAAGAGGTGCACAAGTCACTTGATGGAATGGGTGACTCAGAGGTGCACACGAGTCACTTGATGGAATGGGTGACTCACAAGAGGTGCACAAGTCACTTGATGGAATGGGTGACTCAGAGGTGCACACGAGTCACTTGATGGAATGGGTGACTCACAAGAGGTGCACAAGATTCAGTTGATGGAATGGGTGACTCACAAGAGGTGCACAAGAGTCACTTGATGGAATGGGTGACTCAAGAGGTGCACACGAGTCACTTGATGGAATGGGTGACTCACAAGAGGTGCACACGAGTCACTTGATGGAATGGGTGACTCACAAGAGGTGCACACGAGTCACTTGATGGAATGGGTGACTCACAAGAGGTGCACAAGTCACTTGATGGAATGGGTGACTCACAAGAGGTGCACACGAGTCACTTGATGGAATGGGTGACTCACAAGAGGTGCACAAGTCACTTGATGGAATAGGTGACTCAGAGGTGCACACGAGTCACTTGATGGAATGGGTGACTCACAAGAGATGCACACGAGTCACTTGATGGAATGGGTGACTCACAAGAGATGCACACGAGTCACTTGATGGAATGGGTGACTCACAAGAGATGCACAAGTCACTTGATGGAATGGGTGACTCAGAGGTGCACACGAGTCACTTGATGGAATGGGTGACTCACAAGAGATGCACACGAGTCACTTGATGGAATGGGTGACTCAGAGGTGCACACGAGTCACTTGATGGAATGGGTGACTCACAAGAGATGCACAAGTCACTTGATGGAATGGGTTACGCTGGGTGACTCACCTGACACCCAGGAACTGCGGCTTCTCCCCCGGGGCGGCACACTCGGACTCCAGCTTGAGGGAGTTGACGTGGTTGATGGAGAGCACGGTGGCCGCCACAAACCAGGGCAGACCAAAGACCGAGTTGAAGATGGTGAGGAAGGATAGGATGAAGAGGTCAAGATGGTATCCGCCACCCTTCTGCAGAGGTGAGGGAACATCGATAGGCATTAGAATTACACGAACTATAAAATATATAACAACAAAGTGCAATTATAAAGTTCTGAGGCATGTTTAGGAAAAGGCACTTGGTTAAAAAAATAATAATAATACCTACCTACCAAACTTCAGACTGATGATATTTTTTGTGTTAAATAATTTACTGCAGTCCTCTTAATAATAATCACCAGGTGCTAGATATAAGGTACTATAGATAGATTACTGTTAACGATAGTAATAAATTTGTGTACTGTCAAGGCTATATATCTAACCTTGAGTTTGTGCTCCTTCCTGTTGACAATGACGGCGGTGATCTGCTGGTCCATGAAGAGCAGGATACAGGCGAGGAGGGCCGGAACCACGGCCACCAAGGACGTCCACCACGGGTTGCCTGATGGAACACACACAAGAACATAAGGAAGCTACACGAGGCTAGGAGACCTACACGAGGTAGTTCCTGTTACTTAACACTACAGGGTTGGGCTTACCGTTAAAGGGAGTTTAATAACCTTCACATATGGAAGAGAATCAGGGTTGGGCTTACCATTAAAGGGAGGAATAAGCCACCCACGGCCCTCCCATGTTGGTTTTAGCTCTGACGGCACATCCAGCTTAGGGGTGTGGATGCCAACGGCGTAGTCAATGGAGCTCATGGATAGGATGGCGATGATGACACCAAAGTCACTGATGAACTGACGCACCTGTGGAGACAATGACACTCGAGTTCCCCGATGCCGACATACAAATCTATCGTACATGTTAATTGCGAAGGAATCTTGCAAGGATATTTCCAGGTTTAAATCATCAGTCATTGTTATCTGGTGGCTGATTTATAAAGGCCAAGTACAATTAGGTTTTATTCAGCTCCTTATTCCCCCCCCCCCCCCCCCCCCCCGAGCTTAACGTTTAACTTATCTTTATCAAAATTCTTGCTAAAAAAGTGTTTTGGTGAGGAACTTAATAATATTTTTCGCTACCTTTTGTTTGATCAACATTAAACTATTTTCTTTAATTTATTTTATAATTTTATCTTTTCTTTCTTTCTTTTATTTAATTTCTTTCATTTAGATTATTTTCTTGGGATCACAAAGCTACCTTGGCGGGGAAGAAGGTGGCCGTCTTGAAGTCCTTGAGGTAGATGGAGAAGAGGAAGGTGCCGAAGAAGAGGATCAGGCTGAGCAGGTAGACGTCCGGGTAGTAGTGCTCACACTCCTCTCCCTCGCCCACCATGGTGCCGTTGTACACCTAAAGGCAACACATGACATTAATTACCACACACATTGATTACCTGATTGTACTCATAGCAGCATTAATTACTAGTGTACAAAAACTGTCATTGTACACCTGCAGGCAAAGCATTATTAGCACACACACCTTTATGACACAATTGTACTCATAGCAGCATTAATTACTACAGTGTACAAAAACATGAGCCATTGTACACCTGGGGGCATTAGCGCACACACCTTTACCACTCGACTGTACTCATTGCTTCATAAAGTGTTCAAAAACACTACTCACATTACTTGCTAGTACAAAAAAAGTACTCATTGCTTCATTACTTGTTACTGTACAAAAACATTATGCACAAATTTCTAATATCTCCATACAAACCTAATTTGATGCTTTTGTTTATAATGCATAACAAAACAATACAAGTGAATCGAGATACTGTGCACATATAATATAATCACAGATTTTTATCTTATAGTAAACTAAGAGGAAAGTTCCATTGCTTAAAATATGCACTTGTCTGTCATCATCAGTGTGCTCGTATGTAAAATATCTGTGTAGTGTTAAATATCTATCTATCTATCTATGCAAATAAGAGTAATAAAAATATCTAAATAAGAAATGGAGTTCTATGTATTTTCCATCATCAGAGATTGACTTACATAGGTGCAGGTTTCTGAGGTCATATTTTGCCAGTCCGTAGTGTTCATCACGTCTTCTGTTTCATTGAGCGGCACACACATACAGTGTTTGAATTCGTCCACACTGTATTCCATAGGGTACTTGTGGCCAATCTTCAGCACTTTCTCGATAGCCTGAAACAAAATACTTGGGTTAAAATTGTACTGTAGATGATGTGTGTGAAAAAATATTTGTTGTATTTTGAACACTGAATAAATACTTATACAAAGTTTAAAGTAATTATTTCACCTTACCATTAAAGACTAACTATAAAATCTCACCTTATAAATAAAGATGAATGCAATCAAGGTGGCAAAGTTTTCCTCTGTGAAGCGCGTGATGAAGCAGACGAGGGCGGAGGCGTCGACAGCCACCAGGATCATCAGGATGAGGCCGCTCCACAGACCAATCCACAGCCGGAATGATAGGTAGTCCCACGCCATGGTCCTGACAGCAAAAACATCAGTCAGGGAAAGCATAGGTAGATCCAGGCATAATTTTAAAAAATTTCTTTCTTTTTTTCACATCACAATGGACTGGCCAAAGGCACACAAAAAAGAGGTAACAAAAAGCCCAGCCCGCCGAGTTGCCAATCCCTATAAAGCAGAGGAGAGAAAGTGGCGAGGCATTGTGGAGAGCTTGTAGAGTTGAAGTGCCAGGTCGCCGTCCACCGGGCAGGCCAAGGGAGACATGGAGACTGTGTTGAAGAGACAGTGTGTTCTGGCAGCATTGGACATTGAAGAGGTTGAGGCAATGGATAGAGATACTATTTGGAAGCGTATCATCGGCCGTTTAACCTCATAGAAATTATGGGAGAAACTGACGTTAAGCAGAAAGAAGTAGAAGTACACACAACCCTCATTTTCCCAGACCTCCATTTCCCTGATATCGGATTTGCCAGTCAAAATCCGAGATCCGGAGATATGTCAAGAGTCCTGGATAAATGCCTGGTCCAGTCCGTAAATCAACAAAATTGTCCGGCGGTCCGAGCATTTCCTGTCACCCCTGGTCAGTGTCCGCGCCTCCCGCCAGGTGGCAGCATACTCAGCGGTCGTATTGTTTACATTTGGGTACAAGACACTCCCAGTTCACCTGCACCGCCTCCGTCAGTCCCCTGACCCCACTGCCCCTGGTGCAGGAAAGTCTCCGAGACTATTGAACACTTTCTGCTGCAGTGTCCGCGCTTCCACTCTCACCATGTAGTGCTACGCTCTCAACTCCTCACCCTGAACATCGCCATCTTTGACCTGCCCACCCTGCTGGCGGCGGCTGACCTCTCGCCAGGTGGCAACATGCATTCTCTAGGCAGAGAGGAGTGGGACAGGAGACTAGAGCAGAAAGACGGGGCCCTGTGTACGGTGTTAGGGCTGTATGGGGACAGAAAGGAAACTGAAAGTATTGTAAACCTCACCAAAGTGTTCCTAACGCAGAGCTGGGAGATAAGAACACAAAAAGAGACAATGAATTAGGATGATAATCAAAGGATTGAAAACTGATCAAAATGTCTTTCCCAGGTGAAATAAACAAGGGAAGAGTTAACAAGTTTTGTTAACGACGGAGACGAAGTGGAAGAGGACCTATGAAGCGATACTAAGCGACAAAGGTCACAAGAAGAAGAAGAAGCTCAGCGGTTGTATTGTTTACATTACACACTCACGGTTCACCTGCACCGCCTCAGTCAGTTCCCTGACCCCCATTGCCCCTGGTGCAGGAATGTCTCTGAGACTATTGAACACTTTCTGCTGCAGTGTCCGTGCTTCCACTCCGACCGTGTAGTGCTACGCCCTCAACTCCTCACCCTAAACGTCACCACCTGTGACCTGCCCACCCTGCTGATATTGGCGGTTGCCGGACAGTAAATACTAGAGTAGGATAAACGTCCGGGGGTGGGTAATGGCCTCTGACTGTCGCGATTCCCGGACGTTTGCGGTTCCCGGACCAGTGCTCCCCCCTATTAGTCCGGGAAAACGAGGTTTGTGTGTACTGTGGAGCCAACCCTTGACACGTACTTGCAGAAATCGTACAGGATGGTTTCAAACACCAGCACAGGACCCGTGGAGCCCAGGATGGTCAAGGGTTGGCCGGAGAAGAAGCCGTAAGTCACGCCACAGATCAACCCGGCGACCAGGGACTCTAGCGCGGCTATTCTGTTTTCCGTGGCTTCGCCGAGGAGTCCTCCGAAGGTGATGATCGGGGTAAGGCAGGCAAAGTAGATGAAGATGATGGAGGCGATAGACTGGACGGAGATGCCGTCTTTGTAGTCGCTCAGGTACCAAGGCTTTTTTCTTTTTATATCATTTATTAGACCGCCAAATAATCTGCCGGTGCGGGTGAGTCCGGCTTCCTCTCGCATCTTGGCCTCTTCCTCCTCCTCGTCGACGACCTCCGTGGGCTGCTGCTTCTTGCGTGTGTCTTGGGAGGGGATGGCGGTAGGCGGCTCAATCCTGGTGGTGGAAGGAGGAAGTCAGTGCGGCTTAGATAACGTATTGATTACAGCGAGACATGGTATAAGTACCCTTTGAAAAGTGATACTGGAGTTAATATGCAATAATTGAAATAATTGAAAGGTGTAGAAAAAATTAACAACAGGCATAAGAGCGACAAACAATAACAGTGTTAATATGATGGGAGAAATGATAAGATTGCAAACAGTGGAAGAGCTCAAGATGGACATTTTGAATCATGGAAAAAAAATAGATATCTATCACAATCACTCTTAATACCTTATTCCTTACGTCTCTGTGGTACATTACGTGCACAAAAAAGCTATATTATTTAACATAAGAACATCAGAAAATAAGGAAGCTACAAGAGGCTGTGAGACCTACACGTGGCAGTTCCTGTATTATGACAGTTTATTTTATTGTACTGCCTTTTGACTATGTTTACTTTAGATTAAGGACTGACCACTTAAGTTTAGACCCTGAAGCCTGTGTGCTTTGTACTACAATATAATGCTTCATAAATATCACATATGACACACATAAGGCAGATACGGGATACACATATACGGCAGTTCCTATTATAATTTACCTGATAGCTGGATCCCATTCTCCCGGCGGCAGGACGGTCACGGCATCCAAGAACTCGTCAATGCCGGCCAGCAGGTGACTTCTGTTCTTGGCCTTGTACGCCACGTCATGGAACACTTCGTCACTAAGGAGGGTTGCCATGGCTCGCCCAATCTCGTGGTACCGGGGCAATCCACCCTGAAAATAAGGCTCGGTAAATATCACTTCATTCAATTCAGTCTAGTCACATTTCCCCCTTTTTTGGCATTAAATCAATCGCTCTTTAATTCAGACAGCATAAAAGCACAGTTTCCTTGTGATAATATCTTTGCTCAATGTCAGTAACGGCTCGTGTAAAATTGTGTACATAATATAAAAAGTTCTTAAAATCGTGTACCTTAAAAAAAAATTCTGAAAATTGTGTATATTATAAAAAAAGTTCTTAAAATCGTGTACCTTGAAAAAAAGTTTTTAAAATAGTGTACCTTTAAAAAGTTTTTAAAAAGTAAGTTTTTAAAATCTTGTACCTTAAAAAAATTCTTAAAATCGTGTACCTTAAAAAAAGTTCTGAAAATCTTGCACCTTGAAAAAAAGTTCTTAAAATGGTGTACCTTGAAAAAACCCCATTAAAATCGTGTACCTAAAAAAAAATTCTGAAAATCGGGTACCTTAAAAAAAATTCTTAAAATCGTGTACCTTAAAAAAAAAAAGTCTTAAAATCGTGTACCTTTGATAAAATTCTTAAAATCGTGTATAGTACTTTGAAAAAAAGGTCTCAAAATTGTGTACCTTGAAAAAAAGTTCTTAAAATAGTGTACCTTTAAGTTATTAAAATAGTGCACATCTAAAAAAAATCTTAAAATCGTGTACCTTAAAAAAAAACTTAAAATTGTGTACCTTAAAAAAAAAAAATCTTAAAATCGTGTACCTTAAAAAAACAACTAAATTGTGTACCTTAAAAAAAAATTCTTTAAATTGTATACCTTAAAAAAAAAGTTATTAAAATTGTGCACCTTAAAAAAAAAAAAAAAAAAAAAAAATCATGAAAACCTTCAACAAAAAAAATCTTAAAATAGTGTACCTTGAAAAAAAATTGTTCCAATCGTGTCTTGTACAAGTACTCACCACGGGGCCCAGGATGATGTAGAGGAACCTGGTGGGCACGGGCACCTCCGTCAGGTTGCCCAGGCTGCAGCTGTGAGTCAGCCGCACAAAGGCAGTGACGGGCTTGTCCAGGAACGGCACCTCGCCCACCAGGATGTTGGAAGCTTCGGAACCCGGTGGGATCTTACGCATGAAGTGAGTATTTCCCTGGAGAGAGTGAAGAAAATCATGAGTAGTTAGTTACAGGTGGTTAGTGTAGTCAGGTAGTTAGTGCGGAGTCAGGTAGTTACTGCGGAGACAATAGGGAGTTTTAAAAGGAGGCTGGACAATTTCATGGATGGGTGATTTGAAAGGTGGATGTAGGTAGTATTAATTAACAGGAACTCCTTGTTCACTTGCTAATTTGGTATATGAAGTTACTATTCGTAATTCTATGGCTAACAACAGACTATTTTATACAGCAAAGGAAAGATTTGGGTGTGAAGGGGTTAAATACAAGTAGAGGAGCACCTGTGTAACAGCAACCCTATTAACCCTTTCACGTACAAATGAAGTCTTTGAGCGTCATCCAAAAATAATATTTTAAAATATTTATAAAAAATCTTAAAAAGCGCACGGTTGACGTGAGATTCACTTGACCGTTGGAGCGAATTACAATATATTATATTAAAATATATTTTGTATAATATAATATTGTATAATATTATATTATACAATATATTTATTAAAAAAAAAAACTTTACGCTATCTTTCACTTCGTTGTATGGCTTTATTTTTGAGCGAATTACAATATATTATACTTCATTGGAAAGGAAATTTATTCAGCTATGTCATGGAATGTAGAAAAATCTTCTATGATAAAGTTGATTTTTGGCATATTATTTTTTGCCACAAGGCGTTTTTTTTTTTTTTTTTCACTTCTAACTCGAGGTTTTGCAAGTTATTTTCACGCTAGCGTATTTTTTTAACATTGTATGATATAGGAAATGATCTTAGCTTAAAAACGAAACATAATTGAACTCGATACCTTTGATAGTTTAGTTTCTAGACGCAAGGAAGTACAACTTTTTTCCCGCGCGTGACATTTCGGGTGACAAATGGGTTTACGCGGGACAACAAAAAGTTAATGACAATGGTGACGTTTAAGGGTTAAGGAGGAAGAATGGCACAGGACTTTTACCTTGTGAAAATCATAAGTAGTTAGTTACAGATAGTTAGTGCTGAGTCAGGTAATCAGGTAATTAGTGCGGAGACACTAGAGTTTTAAAAGGAGGCTAGACAATTTCATGGCTGGGAGAATGGCAGAGCTAATGTTACCTTGTGCTCGTGGCCGTGGCTATCCAGGTTGTTGCCGCTGTGGTTGTTGGTGATGGAGCCGGAGGACGGGGAGGTTTCCAGCGTCCCCTCCGGATGGGCCACCACACTTGCATTGTGGCCGCCTGAAAAGGACAAGGCTTTGAAGAAGCCTGACCCCACGCCTGGTTGAAAGAAGGACCAGACATGGGAAGGGTAAAAATTTAATTCAAGCAAAACAAAACCAGAGGAGACGAGCATGTTGCATGGGTTAGTGTGGTAAACATAGAGACGCCTGGATTGAGATGTTGAAAACTGTTTTTAGTCAACATTCCGTCATCGCAATTAATGAGTTAATACCAACAATTAATAAAAAGTTTAAGTCAGGCCACTCTTGTCTAGTTCACACACACTCGCACATTGAGAACTGAAAGAAAAAAACGAAAACAAGGATAGGCAGTCTATCTTGCAAAACAAAATACTAAACACAGATACGCGTATGAACTCAAGCAGCTAAACAAGGTCAACTTGGCTAGTTGAGGCAGTGTCGATGAGCTAATAACACAAACTACACAACAGTAACGGAAAAAGCTACGTGTATCACTCGCACCACAAAGATACGTACGCACATACATGTCTGTGAGAAACTAAAACACTATCTCTCTCCTTCTACACAAGGCATGCTCAGAGTAGCTCAGTGCTGCGCTACTCCCCACGGCTGCTCAGTACTTCAAAATGTTAACAGGTTGAATTTTCTACAATACTTGAAATATTTTAGAATATTTGATATTCATGTCAGAGGATTAAAATCCATCATCAGTTGTATTCATCATCCCAAATGTCTCCCTTCCTTCTACACACACATGTAAATACATGAATAGACGTATATGAAAAAATATGAAAAATGATCAGATAATTCTTTGTTTAAATAATAAGATATCAAATGCCTTAAAATACAAGACTGATATTCTTTGAGCAGAGTTTGTTGTAAACTTTATGACAACATACTAAGAGATACTTTCTGTCAATGTCAAATCACATCTCCACACAGGAATAGCTCTGAAAGTATCCATTTTAATGCTGCAACAAGTGATGATGTCCGTCCGTGTGCATGACTACATAGGCAGACAAGGGAAGATAATATTTTGAAGTAGTGAAAGCAATGTGTGCCCTTCCCCCCCACCGAATAAAAAAAAATATAAAAAATTGCTCTCCTATGCACATTCAGCAAGCAGGCACACCAGCCCATCACCATCCGTCTATGTATCACTTCATGCATCAACATCACCAAATGTAAACACTCCCTCAAGGTGAGCAACATTTGTGCGTAGTAGTAGTAGTATATGGAATAGTATCTACATGCAAAAATATTTCTTTCACCTGTGCTTGAGTGATTGGTGAAGGAGTCGTGTTTGAGAAAGTGTCATTTAGGGGACTCGGGCAGACTCGGGCCTAATAGAAAGTCTAGAAGCCATTAGTATAAAGCCCTTTTCAGATATTAGTCTATGCGGTGTTTCCCCGGTGGCAAAGAAAACAGGCAGTACAAAAGATTATAATGAGAAGCACATCACTATCACATCCTTTTCAAAAATTATTGGGGAGATACAGTGCAGTCAGATATTCCTTGACCTACGCAAAACCACAAATTATACGTAAAAGCGCCAAGAAAACCAATTCGCCATGCAAAGTGCGAATGCATCTACGGAGTTTTAGGCGAAAATGATCAATTGGGTGACAAATTTCAGAGATGACAATTTTTTTCGGGCTCTAAAGTTAGCTACAGTTATGATGTAAATTTCCAACAATACTGCATGGCATTATGACTCTAGCACACCATAAGCGTGATGCATAACAGCAATCTCAGTCATACATTGGGACTAATAGGCCAAGAAATTACCCACTAAATTTTGACTGATTACAAATTTGTTTCTCTGCTACTGCTCTACATTTTCAAGATATAATCAGAGACTCCAGATCTATGAGTACAATATAGGATGGTCTCATGACAAATGTCTCCCTGATAATTTTCAGAAAAGTGGCTGGGTTTTTACCCTGAGTAGTTCCACCACCACCACCACCACCACCACCACAACCACCACCACCACCTGGCAAGTTCAAGAAGCGTCCAAATTTGGTTGGTTCACCATGACTTGCGGGCGTGGCCGCGGGCGAGGCTTGAGTGGAAGCCCCGCCCTCTTCCACTGTCAGGAAAAATTGGTAGTCAGAAGAAAATATGAAGACAATACCACAGAAAACTGAAGCCTAATCCTTAAAGAAAATATGAAGACAAATACCACAGAAAACTGAAGCCTAATCCTTAAAGACAAGACTGTAAACCTTGAGCTCTAGCTGAGTAAGCCTGTCAATGTTGTTATCACTATAGAAGGCATTGTGTCAGTGAGCCGTGGCAAGGAGCATGACATGTTTTGCTGGCCAATTGTAGAACATTGTATACACACTGCAATAATGGATGACACTACGTAAAGGTGGAAGCAAGTGTACTTTTGTCTTGCAATGATAGTATGATGATGCACCCCATTAGTAGGCTCAATGTGTGAAGCACTGTTATCTTTGATCATAATGTATAAGAAAATTAGCTTGTTAAGAGTAATATTTATGTATCAAAGTCAAGTAATTAATATGACTACATTTAGAAATTAACTCTAAACTCTTATCTAATAAATCGTAATTCTGGTATTGAGGAAACATTGTTACGATTTATTTCAAAACTGTGCAATGAATTACTCTGCTAATTGAAGCTCTAGCCTTGCAGGTGGCTGCCGTGGGGAATCAAGGCACTGTAATTGCTGTGCAGGTACTTCACACAGACCTTGAAGCTGAACATCATTTACTTTTGATCATTAATGATAAGTATGCTAAATAGCTATCTATTCAGCACTTCAAATACAAAATTCACCATGATGGGGTCTGATAAACCAAGGGTTTACTGTTTTATAATTATTTTTAAGGGATCAAAACCAGATATTTTAAAATTTTAGGAGGTACGTAAAAGCTAAATTTTGAAAGCAGTGTACGTAATTCATTGCAATCTTTTTAAGGGATAAAGGAATGTTAATTACTATGGAATGTTAATTACTATAAGTTTTTTATGTTATTTTTAATGTTGCTGTGTGATTAGCTTTTTAAATGCGATTACATACTTTAAATGTGTGTGTGTGTGTGTGTGTGGGTGTGTGTGTGTGTGCGCATATTCATTAGTAAGGCGCTACTAGAGGGGAGGAACCTCCACCCAACAAGCATTATAAACCACAAGTAACCATGTGTATCACTATTTTGTGTCGCTTGTGATATTCTAAAATGTACATGGCAAATATTCCTACTTGTGGCCGAGTGGGTCAAGAACGACCACTGTTACGAAAGGTCACCGTTTGCCTTCACCGTCAACTTCTTTAATATGACACAAGATGATTTTACCGTCATTTCTCGCCGTTCAATTAATTTGCTTTCCTACATTGTCTTGAATGAAATTACGACACACTTTCCTGCCAAGTAGGCCTACACGTGTGGCAGTGTTGTGACACTTCCCAGTAGGCCTACACGTGTGGCAGCGTTGTGACACTTCCCAGTAGGCCTACACGTGTGGCAGCGTTGTGACACTTCCCAGTAGGCCTACACGTGTGGCAGCGTTGTGACACTTCCCAGTAGGCCTACACGTGTGGCAGCGTTGTGACACTTCCCAGTAGGCCTACACGTGTGGCAGCGTTGTGACACTTCCCAGTAGGCCTACACGTGTGGCAGCGTTGTGACACTCGTGCTCATCATTGACCCAGTGACAGAAATGTTCAGGTGTGCAAAATCTTACTCTGTATGTATGTTGAAAAAGACTTACTGTTGCATGAGATTACCTGGGTGTGATTATAACTTATACATTAAAATTAAGTGTAATCTTGTAACTTATTTAAAATATTTTAATTGTTTGGAGCTTGAAACACTATCATTGCTAGATCCATATCAAAAATATCTACTTTGCTTTAATATCTATGGCATCGCATCATAATTATGTCCTAACCAAAAGCAAAGTCGCACATGACATAAGTATCACTTTATATGTATGCACTATACTTCATGATATTAATTATTACTTTTAAAAACACAATCAAATCTTAACTACTTTATATATACGTACACATATATATACTACTGTATATACCGGTGTATATATATACTATATATATATACTATATATATATACTATATATATATACTATATATATATACTATATATATATATACTATATATATATATATACTATATATATATATACTATATATATATACTATATATATACTATATATATATACTATATATATATACTATATATATATACTATATATTATCACTATATATATATACTATATATATATACTTATATATATACTATATATATATACTATTATATATACTATATATATTACTATATATATATACTATATATTATACATATATATATATATATATATATATACTATATATATATACTATATATATATACTATATATATATACTATATATATATACTATATATATACACTATATATATTTACTATATATATATACTATATATATACATTATATATTATATATATATATATAATTATATATATATACTATATATATACATTATATATATATATATATATATATTATATATATATACTATTATATATTATATATATATTATATACATTATATTTATATATATATATATATATTATATTATATATTATTATATATATATATATTATATATTATATATATATATATATATTATATTATATATATATACTATATATATATTATATATATATATTATATATATATTATATATATATATATATATTATATATTATATATATATATTATATATATATATTATATATATATTTATATATATATATTATATATATTATATATAATTATAATATATATATATATATATATAATAACACACACTACTTTTTAAGAAAAAGTGCAGGAATTGAAAATATTATAGTAATTTAAGGGTGGACTTAATAAAGTACATACGCATTATAAAAGTAACAAGCGAGAATGATTGATAGAGAGCAAGCCACTCAAAAGATATAAAGAGCTTATGTATAGAAATAGCCATAGATTCATACAAGTAAGACTTGCTTTTCAACACTTACCATGAATGATTGAGTCTCCAACAGTCTCATTAATGGAAAGAATTGTACAAAAGCTATTCATGAGGAGTATTTTGCCCATTGAGCCGGAAATATATTGGGTTGTACTCGAGGCTCAACCCTTGCTTGGGCTTCCTCGTAACCCTGGGTGTGCTTCCATCCCGGGCATGCAGACAACATTCCATCATGATGCATTATGAACAGAACATCAAACTCCTCCGGTGCAGCAAACTTTTTACCAAGTTTTTCACAATCACTTTGTTGTCTATAAATTCTATGCATGTTTTCCCACAGTCACAGTGTAGCTAGTAGCGTTTGTGGGAACACTTTAATATTGCCCGATGGTTGATGAGGGAGCATTGCAGTGGCTCACCTATGACTCCACTATACATGGAGAGTAATAATCCTCATCCATGAATACTGGTTTCTACAGAGATCTAATCCATTAAAGTTTCCCGATTCCTTCTTGCGGTCATTCCTGTTTTGACATAAGAGCCTAAAAATTCCTTACGGTCTCGTTCACCTCTCACTTTTTCTTGATTTTCAAAGGCTAATGAGGAACTTGAATGTTCATAGCCAGCCTTGTGACACGGGCTCAAGGGAAGCATTCACGTCTACAAACACACTATTATGTATGTAACTTTATATCAGTCATTCATCATCATCCTGAGAGGCAGGTTCCATGTAGCCATGGTTCAGCCTTGGCCTCCGTCAGCAGCCACACAGCCATGCCGTGTGCTGTGCAGCGTGCCCCCCGTCAGCAGCCACACAGCCATGCCGTGTGCTGTGCAGCGTGCCCCCCGTCAGCAGCCACACAGCCAAGCCGTGTGCTGTGCAGCGTGCCCCCCATCAGCAGCCACACAGCCATGCCGTGTGCTGTGCAGCGTGCCTCCCGTCAGCAGCCACACAGCCATGCCGTGTGCTGTGCAGCGTGCCCCCCGTCAGCAGCCACACAGCCATGCCGTGTGCTGTGCAGCGTGCCCCCCGTCAGCAGCCACACAGCCATGCCGTGTGCTGTGCAGCGTGCCCCCCGTCAGCAGCCACACAACCATGCCGTGTGCTGTGTAGCGTAACAACAGCAAAGCTAAAAGCTGTGCTGTACATTTCAGAGTTCTGTTTTTGTCTCAGAATAGGATTTGATATTTCTGAGTATCTATGATATTCAA
This sequence comes from Chionoecetes opilio, assembly GCA_016584305.1. Classification (NCBI taxonomy): domain Eukaryota; kingdom Metazoa; phylum Arthropoda; class Malacostraca; order Decapoda; family Majidae; genus Chionoecetes; species Chionoecetes opilio. The sequence goes on from JACEEZ010023220.1 coordinate 126,391, forward strand.
TTTCTTCAACCCTTCATGAGATACATCAACTGTAGGGATTGACAATCTACAGATCATAGGAAGAGGTATTATTACATATATAGAAAAAATACCATGAATTTTTTTTTTTTTTTTTACATTGTAACAGTTCTGAGAACCAGATCCCTTGCAAACTGGGGGACCTAATGTATACAATATGCTACGTATTACTTTCAACAATGTAGTACTTTCTAACTTTTCAACTTTTCTACTGGTTGTGGTCCAATATACTTTGGGTGTTCAGGTGCTATCTACCTAAACTTGCCTATGCCTTCCGAGTGTCTCCGCCACATTAGACACGCGGGCGTGTCTGAGGCCTTGGGCACGTTCAGGTGGGTGCCGTAGTTGGGCCCCCCGAGGGGGTGCAGCAGGTGGCAGGGCGCCGGCGTGCTGTTGGAGCGCATCCGGGCAGAGTTGTGTGCCGGGACGGACGGAACGGGACCCGTGTTGGAGCGCTTTATTCCGCTTGACAAGATGTCCATAAAGCCTTGTATGTGCGTCAGACCAAATACAATTAGTTGTCAACGCTTTTCAGAGCGTCATTCTTAAGTTACTTCAAGTACTACACAACTTACTTTTTTCTTTCTTCAAAATAACATACATGCAGTATGTCTTCTGTAACTAACCATTGATGGACAATGTTTTCAACCATTACCACCTCTCAGTTTCCTCGGGTAGATCAACTTTTATGACTGTGAATGCAGCCTTCAGCTCTCAATATTACCCTGACTAAAGTTGATCTCATTCCATAAGGTTTATGATACCTTTTCAAAATGTACGGATTAAAAAAACCAAAGGTGTATGCAGGTCTGTCTATGATGAGTCCATCATGAGCTAAGGCATGCTGTTGCTAAGCATGCCACACCTCAGCATGCAGTGCAATGACACTCTTGGACCAACTACTCTAGGGTTCTCTTTGACCTAGAGACAGTGAGTCATATTGCATCAGTACACAATGTCAATGAGAATATTACCAAATGCTTGAAGTATAACCTGGTGGTAGAATGAAGACTCAAGACATAATGCCTCAAACACTGCAATTATCACGGCAAAAAGAGAATGTCGCTAAAGCCTGAAGACCAAAAGTAGCAATGAACATGGAAACTGACATTATTTTGGATGCCATAAGGGGATGGATAGGGATTCAATGATGAGATGTCACACTAAATGAATATACCAATCACACACAGACACAAGACTGACGCAACGACCGACTGGTGGAATTACGACGACATCATTCGCTCTTGAAAATGACTTAAATCTCATGAACTGCAAAACGAGGGAACACAAATATTCACATGACACATTACCAAGTACAAAAGAAAATGATCACACAATACAAATAGTGGCTTAGTGTTGTCACTGCATCCATCCCCCATGATACAATCTACGACAAACAACCATAACAGTGGCCAATCACACTACAAGAAATGGTAACTATTTTGACACTATTATTCTTTCCTATTTCCAATGAGTGCATGAGTGCAAGGGACCCTACGCCTGCCTTACCACCTGTTCCTGGGTCATGTGGAAGAGAAATACATGATGGCAAACAAATTAATATCTCAAATTATTGTCATCACACACTAGAGATATGCTAAATGACACCCACAAATAAACTCACGACAAATTATTTTCAAACCTGGCATTGTAAGTTAATTTTGTTTTTTTATGAATGATGAGAAAGAGTTTGTTGTAGAAGCAGGGAGCGTACTCACTTTTAGAAGAGGAATGGTTGCGTCCGATCTCGGCCAGACTGCGGATCAGCGGCAGGCGGGACATGTTGCCGTTCTCCTTGCTCTTCTGCTTCTCGTACAGATGCTTGTGCTTGCGCAGGAGAGCATCCTTGAACTGTGGGGGAGAGGATGCGTCAGCCACCTTGCACTGTACCTATTCTCAACTGAACACTTCACCCCTTAGACCCAGAACGTAATTTCCATTGTAATTTGGGTACCATTTGATGATTTTTAGTGAATATAAGCAATGTTTTATAGATATGACCTGTTTAGTATCCTTGCCGACTAACTAATTTGGTATATTCAGTTACTTTTCGTAATTTTATGGCTAACAGACAATTTTATATAGAAAAGGTAAGATCTGGGGGTGAAGGGGTTAATTTAATTATTTTTTCATATTTCTTTTTTTTTTTTACATCACAAAGGACTGGCCAAGGGTTAAAAGAAAAAGTAACAAAAAGCCCCAAAATTATGTATACCACACGTGCATTAATATTACAATAGTATATTAAGTCAGTGAATGCCTTATATCCACCAGAGCAGTACTAAGGCAATAAGGGAAGGACAAGGACAAGGGAAGATAAGACAAGGGAACTAAGGCAATGCAAGGCTGAAAATTCCTTGGTCTGCAAAGAATCACACTGATGTAAGGTCCAAATTGAAATACAAATTCAGTACAACAATGTGACTTACGTTACTTACTACTAGATAGATACATGGATAGTTGGAATCGTATCGTCGACCGTCTAACCTCATATGACATTATGGGAAAATCTGATGTTAACTCCTTGAGGCCCAGAACGTAATTTTCATTGTAATATAACCACCATTCGACAATTTTAATGAACATAAGCAATATTATATAGATATTACCTGTTCAATATCCTTGTCCATTAGCTAATTTGATATATTAAGCTACTTTTTCGTAGTTTTATGGCTAATAACAGACAATTTCATATAGCAAAGGAAAGATCTGGCCGTGAAGGGGTTAAACAGAAAGAAGAAGAAATGTGACATACTTTACTTACTAGATAGATAGATAGATAGATAGAGATAGTTGGAAGCGTATCATCGACCGTCTAACCTCATATGACATTATGGGAAAACCTGACTTTAAACAGAAGGAAGAACAAATGAGCCTTACCTTCTCTCTGCTTTCATAAGTCAGCTGTCCTTGGTTGATCATATTGTCCAGCAAGAGATCCGTGATTTGGTCCAGAGACGAGGCGTCCATGTCTAGGATGACGGTGCCGTTGAGCAGGAACGACCGCAGCTCAAAGAGGGAGTGGAGGGAGAGTGTTGCCACGTGAGGCTTGGACCACCGCTCTCCTCCTTCCTCCACATCCTCCTCAAACTTGACCCATCTGCACCAAACACATAAATACCGCATTCAGTTACAATGTACATATATTTAACATACTTTTTGTGAATTAGCTGCTCTGGTCACTTATGATGTAGCTACACGTATATAAACTGCTTTATGTGTACAAGCTGCTTTGGATGCTGACATTGGATTATATCAATGGAATTGGAACACTTATCACTTTAAATATAAATGCAAACTACACTCGACCCTCAATTTAACGGACTAAATGGGGAATGTTAGTGTCCGTTGCTCGAAAAGTCCACATTCACTTATAATGTACACTTATCTAATATGATTTTTGTGAATAATCTACTCTGGATGCTAACCATGGAATGTATCACTGGAGGAAAGTATGGGAGCCAATAGCACATACTTAGCTTTAAAGATATATACAAACTACATTTAGCCCCTCAGTCTACATCTGCCCCTTCAGAAATCTCCCTCAGAATACCATCACAACGACTTTTTTTTTTTTTTCACATCACAGGGAACTGGCCAAGGGCACAACAAAAATGGGTAACACAAAGCCCGCTTAGTTGCCAGTCCCTATAAAGAAGACAGTAAGAGAATAAAATAAAAACAAAGGGGTAGGCCAATTTAGTTCGGGAGGGGTCTTGTTACTCTTCTTTTGAAAAGATTTAAGTCATAGGAAAGTGGAAAAATAGAAACAGGAAGAGAGTTCCAGAGTTTACCAGTGACAGGGATGAAAGAGTAAAGATACTGATTAACTCTTGCATTAGGAAGATGGACAGAATAGGGATGGGAATGAGTAGAAAGTCTTGTGCAGCGAGGCCGCGGGAGTGGGGGAGGCATGCAGTTAGCAAGTTCAGAAGAGCAGCGAGCATGAAAATAACGGTAGAAGAGAGCAAGAGAAGCAACATTGCGTTAGAAGATAAAGAATAATAAGAAGTAAAAAGATAAGAGATGAGAGAGACGTCCCTCAAATCCCCGACACTACATTCACTGACGTCAATTTGCACTCGTCAAAAAAATTAAAAATCGTCAAGAAGAAGAGTCTAGAAGAAAATGTGTAGTCTTGCGACGTACCGGGCAGTCTCCTTCCACTCCAATTCTCCGCCCTCCATCTCGGTGAGTGTCTCCATCTCACTGAAGAGCGGATGGCTGAGGTGGGTACCGTCATCGTCATCGTCTTCACCCAGGATGAACTGCACCCGCTGGCTTGGGGGAGTCACTGCACACAACACACCACCAAGTCATTAAACCATACATGTAAAACACTTTAAACTATACATGTAGTTTCCTGTTCCTGTTACAGTTTAATTCCAGAGACGCATAAACCTCCGTAAACTTCAGTACAGTAAAACCTCTCGTATTCGGACTTCAACATTATTTGGACCTCCTCCTCCTTTTTTTTTCTTCCATATATAATCCCCCCATTATTTGGATCCTTGCATCACTGACCACTCCTTGGCCCAATTATTCCGAATATGAGAGGTTTTACTGTACTGATCAGATTATGTAAACACAAGTAAAGATTATATGGTAAAAAGGATGGGGACTATATTTTTTCTTTGGAATGTACATATAATTTCCCACAAATCAGGAAAAGTAAAAGTGCTAAAGTTGAGAATATTGTGCCATGGCTGACATAAAACGTGTCGGCTACTCAAAGCTTGTATAGAGTTTAAGGCAGATACACACCAACGTTTGTGGTATTACCGAAACACTTTATCGATATGAAAATTTGTGAAACAGTTTTAACATAATGACTGTGATGGCAGTGACAGTCTAAACATTACGCTGTCAAAGGAAACATAAGCGGCACCGAACACTCCTTAACATCACCATAATCCAGTTTGTTGCCCGGTATCTTCCCAAACACACTACTACACAAATCTTGCCCAAAAGCTTGACTCCTTAGTTTCTGTCAGTGTTTGAAATACCTCGTTGCTATCACCACCACCACTACTGGCTCCACTCTTATGCTTCTAAGTCAAGTTGGGGTCATATACTATCTGTGAAAACCCCCAATTTGTACTTAGACAGGTTCTCCTCTAGCTATGAAAGTTTGTATAGTATTTGTATACAGGGGATTACCTGTTGCCTGTATAAATATATTGCTTTCAACTAAAAAAATATATATCACTATTATATTCTTTTGTACAAACTTAATTTTTCTGTACATGCAAGGAGGCACAAAAGTAGAAAATGGTAAAATATCACAATAAAACAATAAGAAACAGTTTGTCAAAGACTTTCCATTTCCTTCTAGTTTCATTCCAGTGTTAAGCTTCATGCAGAAAACGCTCACACCTTTACCCTCATTCTATATCTTCTCTTCTACAGCACACTATTTCAGATTAGGGATTAGGGACTTGTTTATAAGGCTTGATAACCTTCAGCTGTTCAGTACATACTTACATACATGCAAAAAAAAAAGTTAATCCCTGGTAAGTAATAAACCAAATCCATTGAAATCACTCATGTTAAAACAAGCGTCTCGTGTAGCGGCTATATGATGAAGACTCTTAGTGTGAGTACGTATGTCTTGCTAAGTTCCAATGCATAAGAGAAGCCAGGTGGATGTACAAAATACGAGTATGTATTTGACACAGCCTGGAATTGTTAAGAAGAGGGGATATCCACTATACTCACCGCACGTTAAGTTGGCGAAAATGGGGCCCCTCACTCCCCCCTTCCGAATGCACGGGATTGGTTGAGGTGTTGGGTGTTGGGGCGGAGATTGGAGCAAGGCATTCTCACCTAACACCCAACACTTCAGCCAATACCCGTACCTTCGGAAGTGGGGCGTGAAGGGGCCCCATTTTCAACAACGGCGAGTACAGGTAAACCATCCACATGAGTAAAAAGGCAGACACACTGTAAACACCAGTGAATAAGTCTTGTTCCTATGGTGGTGTTAGGTATTTGTGAATCTACAGTACTACGGTAACGGTCTCTCAAGAAACAAGAGCTAAGTCACCCGTGTTATGAAGACTACGGTAAGTCACTCAAGTAACAAGAGCTAAGTCACCCGTGTTAAGAAGACTACGGTAACAGTCACTCAAGAAACAAGAGCTAAGTCACCCGTGTTATGAAGACTACGGTAAGTCACTCGAGAAAAAAGAGCTTAAGTCACCCGTGTTATGAAGACTACGGTAAGTCACTCTCAAGGAACAAGAGTTAAGTCACCCGTGTTATGAAGACTACGGTAAGTCACTCAAGGAACAAGAGCTTAAGTCACCCGTGTTATGAAGACTACGGTAAGTCACTCTCGAACAAGAGCTAAAGTCAGCCGTGTTAAGAAGGCAGCATGCATTAGTTAGGCAAGGCGCACTCAGTAGGGATCCCAGACCATGATATCCTCTGTTGTGTTTACTGTAGCAATAAATATTTGAACAGTTAGGTCTTGGCAGCCTGTTTTGTGATGAATTGACACGGACTTCAATAAGTTATGTCTAAGAAAGTCAAAGCCACAGAGCGTGAGAAGGCAGTGTGCTTATTTGATACACATTCATCTTTTATTATGACTTCTCTAATCTGCTACTGTAGATAACACTATTGATTGATAGTCGCCTATTGATATAGTCCCCATGGTGCACTACTATCGCCAGGTGCCATATATTACGAATGTTAGCATCACTACAGACTTTTATGTGTCACTGAAGACAGGTACATAACATAAAACTACTGTACATGCCTCTTCCATGGCACATACAAGTCTGTAGTGATGCTTTAGTGGTGAAATTCATAATATATGGTGCCTGGCGACATTAGTGCACCGTGGCGACTATAGTGTTATCTACGTTATATCCTTGTGATTATTGATATATGACAGTAGAGACTAGTGACTGATACATGACAGCAGACTAGTTACTGTTACTATCTCATTGAAACCTGACTCCTTTCAAATATATAATACACAAGCATCTGTCAGAGGAATCATGGTCCCAGGGAGGCCCTTTGTGCTGGCCTGGACCGAGGTGGCGTACAAGAGAAACCATCAGGGCAGTCTTCTTCCAGCGTGGCCAGGGCTGGGGAGGGAGGCTGACATCAAGCCAGGGCATGGGGGGCACTAGCCTAGCCTACCTTATTACCATAGCTAGGTCATGATCATCTAACCATGTCACTTGTAAGACATTCAACTGTTTTGCTACTGCTGCGAATGAAAATATTAACTTCTACAAGAACTTACACATGAATTTTACAGAAATGTTATATTGACAATCATTAAGCAACATTCTTCACACTCACCTTTTGTACACTCACCCTCTTACTGCATTTTTTTCTTATCCTATACGTACTTTTCATACATGTTTGTACTACGTACATTTTCATAAGACATAGTATATGAATATGCATGTATGCCCGCAAATATGCGGGCATACATGCATACATAAGTATAACTCAGTATACCCACACTCACACATTTGGGTGGGGGGGGGGGGGTAAAATATTGATAATTTTGTTGAACAGTTTGAAATCTCAGCCCAAGATGCCTCCACAACCAGTCCTCGTAACCATTGCCTGTGTTGTGGTGGAGTCTTGAGGCGACATCATTCAAACAGCAAAACCTTACTTATCAATAACCCCAAGAAACTTGCAAGATAGAGACGGGGGAAACATTTAACATGACGGAAACATTTAACATGACGGAAACATTAAACATTTGAAATAAGAACAAAGCTGCCTGTAAACCCTGAGTCTAAAGACTATGGTGTTTTAAAAGTTCAAATGCCAGGCCGCTAAGCAATAAGTGTCAATGGCTACTATATATCACCCTGCAAATACGTGGTGGCATCAAGGTATTACTCGTAGCTTTAACACAGTTCTTCATCACCCTAATATATCTAAGAGAGGCAGGAGTGGAGCCAGTGGTGACATGGCAAGAAGTCACACGATTACCTTGGAAATGACCCAACATGGACATTATAAGTAAGGTGAAAGAGGTGACAAAGTGAAAGTATTACAAGGCCTTGGGATGAATTGCTCAACTATCCACAGAATTTCAAAGGACAAAGAGTGAGTCATGCAGTGTGTGAATGGATCTGTGCCAATAAATAACATGACAATTAATCCGCAGCTGGTTTTTCTAACGACATGGTGTGGAAAAACCAGTCAATCCCTCCGGTGTTTCGTGGCCTGCAATGTTCTGGATCCACCTTGACCCAGCCACCTTTGAGGCCCAGAACGTAATTTCCATTGTAATATACCTAACCAACATTTGACGATTTTAATGAACATAAGCAATAGTATATAGATATGACCTGTTTAATATGCTTGTCCATTAGCTAATTTGGTTTATTTAGCTACTTTTTCATAGTTTTATGGCTAATAACAGACTATTTCATATAGCAAAGGAAAGATCTAGGCATGAAGGGTTTAACAGTTGCCTCATCAGCTTTATGCATAATAGACTAACTCTTCACACATTCTTTTTTCCAATTGTTGTTTTCTCGTTCAGGTTTTACATTCGATTTCTCCACAGGGCAAAGGGCCATTTCCTTCATCCTTCCCATCAGATCTTATGTCATTTGTTCAAGTAGCATTACACTCTTTTGAACATTTGCCTTTCCATTTCCCGATCTTCTGCTGTAATGTCTTGAAAACTCTCATGTCTGTGTATGGCCAGTGCAGCAGTGTGTGTGTGTGTGTGTGTGTGTGTGTGTGTGTGTGTGTGTGTGTGTGTGTGTGTGTGTGTGTGTGTGTGTGTGTGTGTGTGTGTGTGTGTGTGTGTGTGTGTGTGTGTGTGTGTGTGTGTGTGTGTGTGTATATTTACCTAGTTGTATTTACCTAGTTGTAACACACAGGAAAAGAGCTATGACTGTCCCGTCTCCAAATCTACTATTATCCAGCTTGCCTTTGAAGTCCTGAATACTTCTTGCATTAATCACTTTTGCATCAAGGTTGTTCCAGGCTTCTATGCTTCTATACGGGAAGCTGTATTTTTTTATGTCCCTCTTGCATGTTGTCCTTTTCAATTTCTTCTCATGACCTCTTGCACTTCTATCGTCCCACACAAACAGATCTTCTCTATCAATTTTTTCCAGACCCATTGATGCTCTATACACTGCTATAAAATCTCCCCTTTCTCTTCTTTTCTCAAGAGTTGTGTGTGCATGTGTGTGTATTTACCTAATTGTGTTTTACAGGGCCTGAGCTACACTCGTGTGGTCCCGTCTCCGTATCTACATTTATCCAGTCTTTCTTTCAACTGGTGCCTGTGTGTATGAGTGTGTCCTCCTGTTACGCAATGGTCTATAAACCATGGCACAAAATGAAAACAGCAAAAAGATTAAAAAGAAGAAGCTTGATTAAGCACGACACTGCGATACAGTTCCACCCCACTGCATACACATCACACTCAAGAGTTAAACCCTTCAACAAATTAATTGGCATTATATAAAAACACAGAATATGTATTTACCTGGCCAGTTTTCAGAGCCAACCTTAACAAATTAATTGCTATAAAAAAAAACAGAATATGTATTTACCTGGCCGGTTTTCAGTGCCATCCTTGGAGCTCTTGTGGTGGTGGTGGTGGTGGTGGCGGCGGTGGCGGGGCCGGCGCCGCGCCCCGGGCACGTGCACGCCCAGGTAGATGGAGTGGGCGCGGTGGCCCTCCAAGTCCTCGTTGGTGTACGAGTGGTACTTGGCCACTCCCGGGTCCCTGGGCGGCTCCTCCTCAGGGGAGCTGGCCTGGCCGCCTCCTCCACTGTCCATCTTCCTACAGGAAGGAGCGGGAAATACCATTAGTTATCTATACGAGGCATTAAATGAGCCACTTTTTGTTATACCATTAGTTATACCAGGAATTAAATGTGGAATAAGGAGTGAAATACCATTATACCATTATTTATGAAGTTATTAGGAAGTTATAAAAGTTATTAGATATGAAATGAGCCACTTTTTGTTGCCGTTCAATGTTTTCGGCTAAAATTCTACTTTCTATAAAATTTGTCCGTCGTGATTTTCACCACAATATATATACATTCAATAAAGACAAACACACTGATTACAAGGCTCAGTACTGGAAAATATGATTGACAATTATAATAAATTATATCATATGTGATTTAGTCATGTTATGGAATGGTACACTTTTGTTTGGGGACCATTAGTAATAATACCATTCTAGTTTGTTAAGACCATGATATTGCTGAATATTCCTTTGTATTTAGTTATTATTCCCTCCATAACCCACCACCAGATGCAGGGTTAATGCCATGACCTGACCTCATGACCCAGCACAAGGTTACCTAAGTTCTAAAGAATGCAGCCTAAAGGATAAAGTACTAAATAACCTTATGTACAGTACTCTAAAGGTCCAGGGCATAACCTTATGTACAGTACTCTAAGGGTCCAGGGCATAACCTTATGTACAGTACTCTAAGGGTCCAGGGCATAACCTTATGTACAGTACTCTAAAGGTCCAGGGCATAACCTTATGTACAGTACTCTAAAGGTCCAGGGCATAACCTTATGTACAGTACTCTAAGGGTCCAGGGCATAACCTTATGTACAGTACTCTAAAGGTCCAGGGCATAACCTTATGTACAGTACTCTAAGGGTCCAGGGCATAACCTTATGTACAGTACTCTGAAGGTCCAGGGCATAAGCAGCCATTTATAATAGGATAACTAATCAAAGCTACTCAATTAGGTTAATATAATCTGGCCATACCCAAAGTTATTCTTCAATGAAACTCCCGCATTACATCACTGAAATAACCACCATCTTGTTATGTAGGCCTATGCATGCACTAACTCTTCAGTGTGTGGCTGCCTTGAGCGGGTTCTTAGTTAATGTCTTTAGATACTTTGTTTATTGATTCATCGGAAATACTATGTAAACGTTTGATTTTATTTGAGTTATATTGAGTTCGTTGGTATTTTATCGAGTTCCCTTGTAAATACTGTGGTCAATAAAGCATCTATCTATCTATCTATCTGTGTGTGTATTCATCTAGTTGTTATTTATAGGAAAAGAGCTCTTACTATCCTGTCTCCATGGACCATAACTACTATTATCCAGCCTGGCTTTGAAGGCGTGAATATTCTTGGCATGTAGCTACCCCTTTATCCATGTTATTCTATAGTTCAATGGCTCTGTATTAAAGTACATGACCGACTTGGTGCAAGGTGTTATCAAATTATATTAATATAATTGTATTAACCAAACATAAAGGAACACTTAAAGCAGAGATGAAAGTAATGTTCACAATGAGATATTCACCAAATGGGGAAATGCAAGTGTTGTACTGATGACTTGGGCCTTGTATACTATTAATCAGCAGTGTGTGTGTCTGTGTGTGTGTGTGTGTCTGTGTGTGAGGGAGGGCTGGGCGCCGCGTAGTGTTGCCTTTCTGTGTCAGGAATGCCGTGTGTCTTGTTCCTCCCAAGGCCAAGGAAGTGGAGAAAAATTCCCTTGAAAATGTTAAACCCCCCTGGCCTTGGTTCCTCTCATGTTTGGTTAGCCCACAGCCTACCGTAGATAACATTATAGTCGCCACGGTACACTAATGTCCCCAGGCGCCATATACTTATTACGAATTTCACCACTAAAGCATCACTACAGATTTGTATATGCCATGGAAGAGACATGTACAGTAGTTTTATGTTATGTACCTGTCTTCAGTGACACATATAAATCAGTAGTGATGCTATAATGCGTAATATATGGCGCCTGGCGACATTAGTGTACCGTGGCGACTATAGTGTTATCTATGGTAGCACACCTCGACGCACAGCACACGCATCACAAGCATCATGCCCGAAGCCCCACTAAATTAGTACTCTAACATTATCTCAGTTTTTCAGTACACAAGTTAATCATATCTCCAAGATGTAATATAGATTTATTTATTTCAATGTGCCTAATGAGTACTATATGGTATCAGGCAGAAAATACTTTTAGACTGACTTTTTATAGGCAGAAAATACTAGTAGACTGACTTTTTATAGGCAGAAAATACTAGTAGACTGACTTTTTATAGGCAGAAAATACTAGTAGACTGACTTTTTATAGGCAGAAAATACTAGTAGACTGACTTTTTATAGGCAGAAAATACTAGTAGACTGACTTTTTATAGGCAGAAAATACTAGTAGACTGACTTTTTATAGGCAGAAAATACTAGTAGACTGACATTTTATAGGCAGAAAATACTAGTAGACTGACTTTTTCAATGTTAATTTTTCTGATGCAATACGATAATAATTACTCAATCATCTTGGAGGAATGATTTATGAAGCACATTTATTTTCCCTGATAAGAGGAGAGCGTCATGCATATTAAGTCTCTCTGAAGGCCTCGAGAAGCTCCCTTGTTAACTAATGCTTGGAGTGAGTGAGGACAAAATCATGGGTGTAGAGTGACTTACTTTTTCTGACTGTCTTTTTTCCCCATGTTTGCAGTCAACGGTGAGCTACAGTAGATGGGAGGCAAGAGGAGAGCCATGGACAGGCAGAGCAGAGCAACAAGGCAGGAAAATGTTGAAGAAAAAAGGGACATACATATCAGTACAATGCAGGAGTAAAAAAATAATGAAAATTCAATAAAACCCTATTTTGTTCACTATAAGACTTATCTAATGTATCAAGTCACTTACGTCGCTTTAATTTCTACCCATTACCATTATACATTCCTACTCTCCCCCTATAGTGAGCCAACGATACCTCCCTCACAAGGGGGGGGACAAAACGACCACTCTACTAATTGAGGGTGGTTGGTGGATAATTTTCACAAGTGACTTGATAAAATGGAAAGACTTTAGTCACAGTTCTACTTATACATATAATAAGAAAGTATGTAGGCTATCCCTCTCCTGATTTCCAGATGAGGTGATGATAACCTACGAGCAGAATACTTAAAAGGATCCACTGTTATATGTACTGAACTGACATGACTCACTACACACCAACTAATAATTACTCGGCAATACAAAACCGCAAGAAACTGGAAAGCAAAGATATGATAGTTTATAATTTGTATAATTCATAAAATGTATTACAGCTCAAAAGATGGTGCCAGTTTCTTGCTAAGGGATGAATATGATGTCAAAATGCAACTATGTCTGCCATACAACATACACTTATGCCACAACATGTCATACAAATAGATCGTTTTAAGACAGAATCACAAAATATAGAAAACCATTTATACAAGCCAATAAAGACAACATTTATGATATTCATTCCACTCAATATACAACAGTGTGTATGTAAGGAACTACCAGATTACTAAGTATTAATTATAAGTGTCATCGTATAGATTTCATTACATAACGCCTCGCCGCCGCTCCCGTCCTCCTACCAGGCAGGATAAGTGGCCAGAATACGCGACAATGCATTATAAAAAATATATATAAAAGTAAAAGTAAAGAAAAGAAAAAGTAAAGTAAAAAGTGAAAAAAGTAAAGCAATAGTCTTATCAAAAAGTAAAAAGTAAGTATGCAGATAAAAGTTAAAGTTATAGTACGTGACTATTTTGTCAGATTTATTGCCAATACGTCACAAAACCTGTCATCAAACACACGCTCGGCGGCCACGACCACCCGGGGGGTATTTAAACTGCCCCGGCCCAGGACATTTAAGCGCCCCGGCCCAGGACATTTAAACTGCCCCGGCCCAGGACATTTAAACGCCCCGGCCCAGGACATTTAAACGGCCCCGGCCCAAGACATTTAAACTGCCCCGCCCAGGACATTTAAACTGCCCCGCCCAGGACATTTAAACTGCCCCGGCCCAGGATATTTAAACTGCCCCGGCCCAGGACATTTAAACTGCCCCGGCCCAGGACATTTAAACTGCCCCGGCCCAGGATATTTAAACTGCCCCGGCCCAGGACATTTAAACGCCCCGGCCCAGGACATTTAAACGCCCCGGCCCAGGACATTTAAATTTTCCGATTTCTATAAAAAAAACTTCGCCATTCGATAATTTTAGTCCTGATGGATTTGCCTGACCGTATTACTCAATTTCTTAATTATTTACATATTTTCATAAATTATACCCTAGCGAACTCAGACGGTATGAACGACCATATTGACAAAAAAAACCTCAGGAATTCAAAGAAGTTGTCAAGAGCGCAACTTTGATCAATATTTGTCCTTGTCCTACCACTATCAGAGTTGTTACAGAGGCGGGCGCGACATTATGGACATGTTCTGATTTCAGTTTGCATATATAGGCCATTGTTTGACCAATAACATTAATTTCCCGTTAACTAAATTGACAGTTTGACACGCCGCTGGTTAAAGAATGTCACGGCAGAACAAAAGAAGAAACCGAACACTATTCTTAGGCGTTGTCTGGCAAGTCACTCGTGAACCTGTTATCAGCCTGTCACTGTTGTTATACCCTACATTGGCAGCTCAGGAAGTGAAGGCAGAACAATTTTGAGGTTGAATAATTACTGCATGCAACACGCACGCGGCCAAAAAGATCCAAACATGGCACTATAATAATTACGTCAAATGAAAACATCAGAATGAGTGTCTACATTTGAGACAATAAGGAATCACGTTTCATCATAACAGTGAAACAGTGAAACAGTAAACAGTGAAGTGACAAATATAGTGAAGTAAAGACCAAGTGGAGGAAGGAAATGAAGGTGGAATAGCGTGCAGTGGAGGGAGGGAGGGTGGAAGGGTGCGCTTACCTTATCGCAGCACTTTAGGGGTGCGGGTGGAGGGAGCTGTCAGTGCTGCCTCAGGCCTCTTGCCTCATCTGCGGGGGTGAAGCAAACTCTGATTACTTGCATGTTGGTAGAATGATCGGCGGTTTGTATTGCATTGGTTTAGGGTTGTTAGAAATGCCTCATTATTACATTAAGAGGAAATAATAATAATAATAATAATAATAATAATAATAATAATAATAATAATAATAATTTTATTTTCGCCCGAAGAACAGGAACCGGAAGTTAACAGGAACTACTTCGTGTAAAAGGAACTACCTCGTGTAGGTCTCACAGCCTCTTGTAGCTTGCTTCCTTATGTTCTAAACTTCTAAGACGTACAGTAAAAATAAAAATCATAATTATATAAACAGGAGTAAATGAACTTAAGTAGCGTACTGAAGTAAATTAAAGACACGTGGGCAATATATACATACACTAAATAAGCGACGGTGCGATTATTTCTATTTTTTTCTACTGTTTAGTTCTGTATAATCAGTATAGAGAGAAAAGTGGCAGACTATGTGTTTCTTATGTAAATGAATGATGTGCAAACTATTAATGCTATTTTGTTTGGTTGTGTGCTTCGAGTGACCAACACCGTTTCATGTAGGGACCAGGAGCTGAGGTGGCGGGGCGAATGAGAGGCGAGGCTATGATACCCCATACCCCATACCCCATACCACACACCTCACCCACACACACACACACACACACACACACCACACACCTCACCATAAGAAACGAATAACTTTTTACCACAGAATATCAAAATAATATAAAAAACGAGCAATTAAATTTTTGACAGACCGAGAAAGGCAGTTCACGCCGAGCACGCCAGCAGTCCTGTCCACCTGTGTTCCGCTTGAGATGTAAACCTTTGAAATTGTCTAGATCTTTTACTTCATCTACACTACCGTATATAACACAAAACTCGCCAGGACAAAGTTTCTTTTCGATGTACAGACGTCTGGTGGCGTTAATACTTACATTTCTACATCCATGATTTCAGGAAACTTAGGAGCTATTTGGAGAATCTGTGTCATTTTGTGAAATAAGCGAAGGTGCGATTTTTTCATTTTCATTTCTCTACTTTTTAGTTTTCTATAACCAGTCTATAGAGAAGTTGTAGACTATGTAACTACTCTGCAACTGTTAGGATTGATTGCCGTCGATCGGGACTTGGTGAGGAAGGGAATGAGGACTGACAGTTGACGCGACAAGCTGGCGAGGCGAGGTGCAATTTCGTCCCATTGCTATGTTAACTACCACTTCTACATAAACAATTTACGATAAAAAATCGTTCAAAAGTTTAAAAAAATAAAAATAATAATAATAATGGAAGCGTATCATTCTCCGCCTTCTCTATGGGACATCAAATTTCCCCTCCACTTCTAATTCATGAGTTTAATATATTCTTTTATTTAAGGTAACTGATGACAAATGAAAATCTTTATGGTAATAGGTTAAAAAATCAATAGTACTTTCATCCCACTGCCCTTAAAATATATATTCTAAGGAAAAACATCCATTGACGTGGTATTACAAAGCATCTCCGTCCTGCCCTAACCCTTCACCCTCACCTTAAATCTCATAAATAGAGCGTCGTCTACAATTATCGACAGCCCACAGTTAACTTCACTTTTTCAGCAAAATTACCCTCTGCGAACCCCATATTTTATTAAGATACCTACTTTTTCTAGGGTATTATTTTACACTAGGACCAAAGCACTACACACAATTGGGAGTATGGTTTCTGTTTACCTTCATGAATTCTAAAAGACTTTCTCTATTTGAGTTTCCCGTCGCAAATCAATAGTTCCGAAGATATACACTTTTCTGAGGAGGAGGAATACGTCTGTAGATAACTCAGTCGTCAGGTAGTTAGTGCGGAGTCATTAGGGAGCTTTAAAAGGAGGCTAGATAACTTCATGGATGAGAATGAAAAGTGGATGTAGGTAGTATTAAGTACCAGGAACTACCAATGTAGGTCTCACAGCCTCTTGTAGCTTCCTTATTTTCTTATGTTCTTGTGTCTCAATAGGAATAAGTTAAAATATCTTAACTGTTTCGTGCCAGTCATAGAAGATGGTTGATATAGACGAGGGAACACAGCTTTAACCATTCTTCAAGATAGTAGGAACTTATCATGAAGCAAGTAAAAAACTGTATAGAATGTGCTGATGCGAAGCCGAAGAGTGTATTCCCAGCGACAAAAAGGAGGCGAGGTTGGTCACTCACACACGCACACACGACAAAATACACACAACTGCAGAATAATTAGGTAAGTAAGCAAGTCTGAACAAAGTAACATGATAAGAGGCTTTCAGATCTACTTCCCGGAAATAAACTTAGTTAACAAAGAATTTAATCTGTGACTTCAATGCGTACAACACAGCTTTTCGAGCATCCCTGCCTGGTCTTGGAATGTCCAGCGGTGTGTGTGTGTGTAAAGCTTGGTTCTATACACTATTGATACTCGAGCTAGCGTAATTATAGGCTGAACTACCGGTCTAATGCCTCAAGCGATCGTAAATAGTGAAGTGGTCATTGCACTTCACAAACGGGTCCGATGCGATGCCTTCTTATCTCCTACGATCCTCCTAACTAATATCTCCTACGATACTCCTAACTAATATCTCCTACGATCCTCTTAACTTAAATCTCCTACGATCCTCTTAACTAATATCTCCTACGAGCCTCTTAACTAATATCTCCTACGAGCCTCTTAACTAATATCTCCTACGAGCCTCTTAACTAATATCTCCTACGAGCCTCCTAACTAATATCTCCTACGATCCTCCTAACTAATATCTCCTACGATCCTCCTAACTAATATCTCCTACGATCCTCCTAACTAATATCTCCTACGATCCTCCTAACTAATATCTCCTACGATCCTCCTAACTAATATCTCCTACGATCCTCCTAACTAATATCTCCTACGATCCTCCTAACTAATATCTCCTACGATCCTCCTAACTAATATCTCCTACGATCCTCCTAACTAATATCTCCTACGAGCCTCCTAACTAATATCTCCTACGAGCCTCCTAACTAATATCTCCTACGAGCCTCCTAACTAATGCGCATACCAATTCCTCCTAACTAATCCTCTACCTAAAGCTATTCCTCTAATACTAATACCTAATCCTCTAATACCTATTCCTAACTAACTAATACGCATACCTAATCCTCTATAAACATAACTATTCCCCTAATACTATAATTAATTCTCTAATAACCTCTTAATTAATACCTATTCCTAACTAATTGAATACCTAGTGACTTAACGCAGGATTTATCTAACATGCATATCTTTCCTCCTATCACCGAGCCTATTTTGGTGTTACCGGAAAGCAGGAAATACTAGAAGAGTAATGGAATGCGGGGACTAACAGGTTTCGAGATCCTAGGAATTAGTGTTTGAGGTAACCAAGCTGCAGTTTCTAAGTACCGCATTCCTGAAAGAACGACTGATTCATACTTAAGTGTCTACCCTCGCTTCTCTCTTCTTATACTTGTTTGAGCCACTTATGTTAAAAGTTCGTTCTTGGAGATTATAAAAAGTACTGTGTATAGCGGTTCGACAGGAAATACCTATAAGTAAGGTAACATGTGTGCGTGTGTGTGTGCGTGGAGAACGTTTGAAGTAGCATTTCCTCCTATGACTCACCCACCACCACACTGCAAAGGCTACCCCAATCCCTTACACTTTCCACACAGTACTACCTTCTCTAAAAACGAGAAAAAAACCACTACTGAAACAAAACATATACGCGTCTACACATCTCATCTTCGGCAATATCTTAAAGCAATTGGGTCGAGAGGTAAGAGAATGCTGTTACGATATTCAGGGCAGACTCCCGGCTCACCTGTGTTGAGTCTGCAAGGTGTCAGTGGCAAGATATCCGTTGAGGGAGTAGTATGTCCTGCACTCTCACATGCACACACACTACTGACTGCTGGTTGCCCGCTGATTCGCCCAGAGAAAGTCAAGTGTCGGCAACTCATACGCTTAATCTTGCAAGAATGATTCGTTCACCTTGGGATTTTCCAGCCACAATATCAATGTCACTACGGTATTATCAGTTTTATCCTTTCATCCAGACTGATTTATAAGGCTAATTGAGTTGTGTAAGTCTTCGAAAAATCAGCGAGTCCCATAAAATAGAACATTGAATCGATGAATAAACGCAATGCTCCGTTTCTTTTCTCTTTGTATAGTTTCTACATTTCTTTCATCATCGTGTAGGGCAGAGTCTCCTATGCACATGGGGAAACAATAGAGCAACTTTGGTATGTACTCAACGATTAAATATTTCTAAGAACGAGAAATATATTAAACTCTCACAAACTAGAAGGGATACACACCTTGTAGGCTATTAATGAATGACCTTTTGTTGCTGTTGGAAGTATGTTAGATGAATCCAAGACCTGATTTTGCAGTTCATTACTCATCACTGATATCAAACTTGTTACTGTTTCATGTTCACTCCTGTGTCGGTTTCTTCACCCTGTTCACTACACTCCCCTAACACACAGGTCTTTCACCCCCAGAGTCACTGCAGGTGTTAGCACGTCACCCAGGAAAGACAGACTGGCAGACACCACCTTGCCAGCTACCGGGTGATTCAGACTCCTGTCCAAAACGACTCATTCGCCTGGAAGCTCGAGCGATTCACTACCTGATCACCCTCTCGGTACTTCTAATAGTGTGTTTGAAGGGTTAGGGTCCCACACAACGTACTCCCGGCCAATGCTCCGAGCCACAGAGCCACAGGTGTGCACGTGTATGACTGGCGAGAACAAACCAGATCCCAGGGAAGGAGGAAGGGTGTGCTAGCGTACCTGACAGTCAGAGGGGAGGGAGGGAGAAAGGGAGGGAGAGGGTGAGGGTGAGGGGATGGGGGAAGGAAGGGAGAAGACCACGGTCGCCGCTAGCTATGGTCACCACCTGCCCGGAAGGCTGAGCTCCACCCGTCCTGCGCCCTACCTTCGCCCTGCCTTCACACCCTGCCTGCAGCTGGGCAAGGGTTCGTTGGGTTTGGCCTCCTCTATAACCCCCAAGCAACACCTCAAGCCTCGTGTAGCCCTAGCGTCAGCGGCCTCCCTGCCTCTACTAACAGGCACTACCACGTGTAGGTCTTGTGGCCTCTTGTAGCTTCCTTATGTTCTTATCAAAGTAACAATACCAAGTAACAATACAATAAAGGTAATGTTACTTTGGTTCTTATGTTCTCTATTGGTAGACCTGCGAGTGTATGGTGGTGGTTGTGGTAGTGTGGTAGCCCTGGTGGTGGCTAGCGTGCTGATGACCCTTGAAGATTGTGGTTAAGCTGATAGTGGTAATAGTAGTGGTGGTGGTGGTGGTTGCTGGAACTACTGGTGATGGTTGTTAGTTGGTTGTTACGTTGTTGTTGGTGATTGAATGATGAGTGTGTCTGGTTGGCTTTCATTTGGTCCTTATGTAAAGGTTGCCAGACGGTCACACACACGCGCACACACACACACACCGAGGATTGTGCGTGCGTGCGTGCGTGCGTGCGATCACTGTGCCAGATAAGAACATTACTATAGCCTTACCAAAGAGATGATCGGCATAATATTAATAACAATAATACAAATTTTCATGATCATAAGCACTACTACTACTACTACTACTACTACTACTACTACTATTACTACTACTGTTACTATTATTACTATTACTACTGAATGGGTTTATAGTAGCGAAACGAGTGCAGGGGAGAGGAGGAACACGGTATGAGACTGATGGGAAAAAAAGGTTGCAGCGAGCGGTCTGTTGATGAGGCTGGAGGGAGATGCAGTGAGGGAAGCCCCGCGCCGCCTAGCAAACATTCGGTTACAGGGAGTTTCGTACACAAGTTGTTTCGTATCCAGGTTTTGTTAACCCCTTCACGCCCCAGAACGTAATTTCCATTGTAATTTGGCTACCATTAGACGATTTTTAGTGGCTGTAAGTAATATTTTATAGATATGACCTGTTTAGTATCCTTGTCGACTACTTAATTTGGTATATTCTATTTCTTTCCGTAATTTTATGGCTCGGCAACAGACATTTTTTTATAGCAAAGGAAAGATCTGGGCGTGAAAGGATTAAGTTGTTTCGTACACTGATTTTGAGTTTTTTCGTACATACCTGGTGTCGTTTCGTAACTGTAGTAGTCAAGTTCAACTCTGAGTTTAGTGTACGCAACGACTTTGGTTTCATATAGACTACGAAACAACTTTTTGGTGTACGAATCTACTGGTGTACGAAACAACTTGTGTACGAACTGACTGCACCCCAAACATTTTTCTCGCATCATCACACATGGGAGTTCAGAAAAAAAAATCTGAATGCGCTTTTATCACAGTTTGTTTTTGTTTATCTATGTGTTTACTTTTACTTCCTTTTGTCACGACCTGAAAAAAAACGTCTGCCTCACAGAAATCAAAGAGTTTGGGTCGTATAAAGTTTGCACGTCGATTAATTTGATCTTAATTAACCCCTTCACGCCCAGATGTTTCCTTTACTATAAAAAATTGTATATTGTCGAGCCATAAAATTAAGAAAAGTCACTTAATATACCAAATTAGCTAGTGGACAAGGATACTAAACGGGTCATATCTATAAAATATTGCTTATATTAACTAAAAATCGTCTTATGGTACCCAACTTACAATGGAAATTACGTTCTGGGCCTCATGGGGCAAGTAAGTGAAGTAACAGGAAACTACCACGTGTAGGTCTCGCGGCCTCTTGTAGCTTACTTATTTCCTGATGTTCTTATCTTCTTATTTCTCGTGGGGCGGAGGTGAAGGATTAGCAAATGACTGTAATGTGCTGGAGGAAAAATCGAGGCCACAACTAGATAAGCAACAATAATCCCAGTAGTTATGAGATTAGTCTTGAGGACTTAGCAATGCATTTTATAATACAATACATTTAACAGGGAGGTGTGCGGCCTTGGCGTGAGGGTGTGACGTGACCGTTATCTCCTTCCAGGCTGTAATGCCATAATGCTCGGCCCTGATAACACTCAAGGACAAGGACAAGGGAAAAACATACTTGTCTTGTATACACGTGAACAAAATATCTTCTGTTTCACATTCATTTGATATCTTCGTAAACCCAAAATATCATAAAAGTGGAGGGATAAGTAAGGCTGAACACAAGGGAAAGGACAAGGGAAAAACATACTTGTCTGGTGGTGAACAATAATCTTATGTTTCCTGTCTCACGTTACATTTGATATCTTCGTAAACCCAAAATATGATAGAAGTGGAGGGATAAGTAAGGTTGGTCATTATGATACAGCAGTGTGTCTATTGCCCACATGTCTATATTATATTTTATTTGCTTTAGTACGTAAGTTAACTTCCTCATGTTTGTATGTCATGTTTTTTTTTTCCTGTATGTCTCCGGGCATGTCCACTCCGGGTATACAGTGGTCTATGCTCCGGGTGAAAATAAAATTATTATTATTATTATTATGATACACATGATACGTAAGGCTGAACAAGAATTAGACTAGGAAAGAGAACTAGAACAATAAATAGAGAAAACTGAAGCATCACACTAAAGGTTCCGAGAAGGAAGAAAGAAAAAAATCGTCATGTAAGATTCCCCGAATGATATAAATAAACTGCTTCATAACCTCACGAATTACTTCCTTTTCCGTGAAGTCTTAACCCCTTCGCGCCCAGATCTTTCCTTTGCTATATAAATTGTATGTTGTTAGCCATAAAATTACGCTCTGGGCCTCAAGGGTTAATGTTCCCTGACGGCGGTGGAGCATAATTGTGTAATTGTCAAGACATGAAGAAGACACTCATGCCCGTGACTCAGGCGAGGAAAGGACGTCTCTTTGTATGTTTGGCCACGTGTGATATTTCAGTCTATTGATGATAATAAGATGAATGATGAATAAGATGAAGTCCTTACCCCCCCCCCTCCCCCCCAGGCACTTATCATTCATGCTTCCTCACCGCCCCCTTAAAACAAGACACCATTCCACACTGTAGTCTTGTCTTCGCTATAATGCTCTTCCCTCAACACAACCCAATACTGCATGGCAACAAGAAGTGTTCGGGAGAGTGTGCCTGTATCCTATAGTCTGGTTTTTTTTTACGAGGTGAAAAATCCTGCCCCCTTGCTGCTTACTGACTGATATTTGATGCCAGGAGAAGGGAATACTACGCTACTTAATAGCTACGCTTAAAAGTCTATAGATCTAGCTTGCCTCCACGGTTAACCCGTTGAGACCCAGAACGTAATTTCCATTGTAATTTCTAATTTGGGTACCATTAGACGATTTGTAGTGACTATAAGTGATAAATATGACCTGTTTAGTATCCTTGTCGATTAACTTATTTGGTATATATTAAGTTACTTTTCGTAATTTTATGGCTCGACAACACACAATTGTTTATAGCCAAGGAAAGATCTGGGCGTGAAGGGGTTAAGCAAAATAGACTCTAGGTGTGCTGTGTGTCCTGGCGTGCGTGAGGGGTGATTGCTTGACTCCTATATTAACTGACTGACTATATTTTATATTAAAAGTCTATAGATCTAGCTTGACTCCAGGGTAAGACTGCACCTGATTGGCGGGGCGGAGTCGGGCAAGTGATGGCAAAGGTGGTGCGGGTCACAGGGCGACCTTGACCCTGATTCCGTCAATGAGTTTCTTCCTTACCTCCCGTCACCATAGGGGAGGGCAAGTGTCTGTCTCGCATTGCACGCCACACACTTGTTTCCTAAGCTTTCCTCGCCCTGCCAAGCTGAGGCGACGCCCTTCATTACACACTCGCATAGTTTAGAATAGATTTTAAAAAGAAATATGGAAAAACTGGTTCACAAATAGGGTGGTAAATGATTGGAATGGACTCAGTAGACAGGTAGTTAGTGCGGAGTCATTAGGGAGCTTTAAAAGGAGGCTATATAAATTCATGGATGGGGATGAAAGGTGGATGTAGGTAGTGTTAAGTAGCAGGAACTACCACGTGTAGGTCTCGCGGCCTCTTGTAGCTTCCTTATGTTCTTATAATAATGTTTTTTTTTTTTTTGCGCCACCAACGGGAGAGGGCCAACCATCACGACCCTCCAGAATGTGCAGGGCCAACCACCTGAGCCCTCAAGGAAAGACATAATAGCTACAGGCACTATAGGCTTCCACGTAACTTCCTTCCCATGCAGAAATACTTCAACTTCATGTGAAACCTTGTAAAACGAAACACTCAAACCTTCTGTCGTGTAATAACGGGACGGAAGAGATATACTATTTCGCTATTATGCTATTTATGTCTGTGAAAGAATAACCTCGGCGTAAAACGTAGGAGTGGCAGGGAACAACGCGCCTTTTAAAACATAAGAACATAAGAAAATAGGAAGCTACAAGAGGCCATGATACTTATACGTGGTAGTTCCTGGTTTTTAAGTACTGTAATGGTTGTACAGCGTTAAGTCGTGAGGTCCTGCAGAACTTTTCAGCCTCGTCATCACAACGACAGGAACTACCTCGTGTAGGTCTCGCGGCCTCTTGTAGCTTCCTTATTTTCTTATGTTCTTATGGCAGACATGGACGTTACATAAGCGAGTCACTCATACCAAAGCTTTGCTCACACACCATCTTACGTGCATTTATCTTCCATACCAGGCGAGGTTACCTTAACGCTGCAAGATTAAGGCGTAGGAAAAAATATAAATTGGCTGTCTTATTAGAACTGCTTCTTAGCCGAATTCGTGGCAAAGTGAGGAAAGTAAGTGAAGTCTAGCTGTCCTTTTTAATGAATTCCTCTAGGACACTGCCGCCTTGCATAGATAGATAGATAGATAGATAGAGATATAGATAGATAGGTAGATATGATAGCTACATACCTACACACACACAACAATACGACATGAAAACTCAATATTTGCTCAGTTCTTGAAAATTTAATTACTATTCCTCGGTGTGTGACAGTGTGGATGAGGGTGAGGGTGTGTGTGTGTGTGTGTGTGTGTGTGTGTGTGTGTGTGTGTGTGTGTGTGTGTGTGTGTGTGTGTGTGTGTGTGTGTGTGTGTGTGTGTGTGTGTGTGTGTGTGTGTGTGTGTGTGTGTGTGTGTGTGTGTGTGTATGCGTGCGTGTGTGTGTGTGTGTGTGTGTAAGAGGGGGGGACTGTCTCATATAGCAGGAGGAACAAGTCTGACGCGGCGACAAAAACACAGTCGGGGGCGTGTTGTGGCTGTCGCGTCGCCCTTGACCCACTACCACTCAGCCTTTAGTCACTTCTCATGCTCCAAGTATTCGCCCCATTTGCCTCTCAAGTAGTGGCCGCCCTTCCGGGGATCCACTTTTACTGTGAAGTGGGATTATTGTTCTTTGATAGCGTCATAGCTATTTTTCGACCTTGTTCTGTGTTTCTGTGTTCCTTTTATTCTTGTACACCCTCCTCCCTTCTATGTAATCTCGGCTCTTTCAAGAGACCTGTGCGGCTCCTGTCACCTACTTAAAAATCTCCAAATCATCGTTAAAAAAATTAGATAAAATACTGGCATAAGTAAGTAAGTAAGTAAGTAAGTAAGTAAGTAAGTAAAAGTAAGGTAAAGTAAAGGTCTAAAGTTATAGTAAGGATTCACGACTGATGGTTTAGTCGTGCCGCAGTACACTAGTGTATGTGACCTAGCTCCTAAGTCTCTAGGAAAATATTGGGATGAATTCTTGTACTTATAAACTTGTACTTGTTCGTAATTTCCATTCATAATTTACACACTGCGGCTCCATCAGCACTGTTTTTCTGCCAAGTTTGAAGAAACTGACTCTTCTCGAATTCTGGGTTGCCGACCTCTGCTCTAAGGTAAGTTGAGCCACACACCTATGATACGTGCGTCACCACTAACAGTCATTCAATACACACAGACGTACTCGATATGCCTAAACCGTGAGTCGTGAACCCTTACTATAACCTTATACCTTTACTTTACCTTACTTTAATTAATTAATTACTTACTTACTTAACCCTTACCATAACTTTATGCCTTTACTTTACCTTACTTTTACTTACTTACTTACTTACTTACTTATCTTTATTTTTACCACTTTACCTTATTAATACATGGCTTACGAAGGTGAATATTATACTGAACGTTTGAGGTGGCAACAGTGACGGATCTGTGACTATGGCCGATTTTTCAAACATGGACTTAGGCTAACCTAAGACTAACCATGGCATTAGACAGACATTTCAGTTTAAAAAAATTTCCGGGGGGTTATATAATATCATTAGACTTGAATGTTGGGCAGGGTCGTGGGTGTCTAACAATTCCAATGTTATTTTCGTTAGTCTTCGACCAATCTGAGACTAAAACCCCCTTAAAAAACTGAAATGTCTGTCTAAGGCCATGTTTAGTCTTAGGTTAACATAAGTCCATGTTTGAAAAATCGGCCGAGTCTACCTCGCTCCTCCATCCTAAACCATCAGTCATGTACTACCATTACTATAATACGACCTACTATACGACCTATACTATTATACGACCTACAGGGCTGACGAAGGTGAATATTAGACTGAACGTTTGAGGTGGCAACACTGACGGACATGTGGCTACCCCTTTCGCTCCTTCCCTCCCTCTACGCACCCCTTCCCCTCCCTATACACCCCCTTCCCCTCCCAATACGCCCCCCTGCCCCCCTTTCCCTCCCTAAATGCCCCCCCCCCCCTCCCAACAAGTTACCCCAGAGACGGGACGGGAATTTCTAGTCTCAGGTGGAAAGGAATCACGCGCAACCCACGGGACCAGATGGGAAGGTGAGGTGAGGTGAAAACAAGGGAAAAGGGGCAGTAGGGATAGGAAGGTGATAGGTAGGTGATAGGAAGACAGAGATGGAGGAGTAATTGGGTAGGAAGGAAGAAAGGTTAAGAAAAGGAAGTTATAGGCAGGAAGAAAGGTTAAGGGGAGAGAAAGGTGGGAGGAAAGACACTAAGACAAGGAGGAAGAGAACGAAAAGAGTGGGAGATAAGTCTTCGGTAATTGAGAGAGAGAGAGAGAGCGAGCGAGCGAGAGAGAGAGAGAGAGAGAGAGAGAGAGAGAGAGAGAGAGAGAGAGAGAGAGAGAGAGAGAGAGAGAGATTGAAACACACCTGCTGGATATTTCAAAACAAAACCTCTGTCCTCTCTCTCTCTCTCTCTCTCTCTCTCTCTCTCTCTCTCTCTCTCTCCTCTCTCTCTCTCTCTCAGTCCTAACTTTTTTTTAATCGTCTTTTTTCTTCAAGTCTAAAGCATGTCTGTTAGTTTTGTCTACATTTCCTTTATTATATCCCTTTAACCACTTCATTAAAAACTTCTATCCGATCGCCCCTTACTATCGCCTACTTACTACTATCTATCTATCTACTTACTACTACTATCGCCTCTTACTCTACGCCTCTCGAGTCAGTGTATTCCAAGGCCAAGGGAATTAAGATCGCTATTCCCTTTGGCCTTGGTAAATTCAATAGCTTCAATCTCCTCTGAAGTTACGTATCCCATGAATATGAAATGATGACTCAAGGTCATCCTTCTCTGCACTGATTCTAACAATGCTACATCCATCCTGTAATATCTTGTGCCTTCCTTTACTACTCTCGCTACCGTTCCCACCACTAATTGCTGAGTTTTTCAAGGCCTATGACAATCTCTATAGGCTCGCCGCTACCCTGCCCCCCCCCCCCCCCCCAACACACACCAACACACACACACAAACTATCTACGCTGTGTCGAGACCAAGGAAATGATTACCGACGTCTTAAATTCTTTTTACTACTAATTACGAGCGTACAACTACCTTATGATGCTCGTTCGAAATAACTATTGATAGATGGATTAAAAAAATGGGTAAACAAACATGAGGAAAATCTGCTTTAGTCCGGTACTTAAAGACATTAAAGACACGGACATAGCAAACAATGGGAACTATTATGGACCAATGCATACACACACACACACACACACACACACACACACACACACACACACAAGTTTTCCCACTGTACTGAAACACACAAACACACACACACACACACACACACACACACACACACACACACACACACAAGTTTTCCCACTGTACTGACCTTCTCCCAGACATTCGTGTACTTCCTCTTACCTGTAAAGAAAAGAAACACAGTAATTAGTAACATTCTTCATAGGTGACTGATGATGTAGTGCAAAGATATTTATTACACACGATTACAGTAGTTGTGTATTCAAGGGTAAACATGGTACAAATAAAACACTAAATATATAAATAAATATAAATAAAACGTGGTAAAGGTGATAGGAATGATGTTTTCTTTTCCATGTTCTCGATCTTTTTTATTATTATTATTATTATTATTTATTTTTTGCTGTCTATGTCTTCGTGCGAAATAAAATTATTATTATTAGTTGTTTCATCCCTTCACTCTGTACTGTACACACACACACACACACACACACACACACACACACACACACACAGACACACACACACACACACACACACACACACACACACACACACACACACAGTTATTTTCACCTTACAAATATCATGACATTTCCAGTGGACTTAAGTAAATGTGAAAGTATTATTCCGGGTATAGAAAAAAAATATTATCAGCTACTCGTTTTGATGCTTCTGAAATACAATAAGATCAAAATACAATGCTCTAGGGTTGTGCTGTAGCCATAGTGTACTTGTTTGTAAATCTTAGTTTTTATTGCGTTCTGTAGTGTTAATGTGTAGTGTCAGTGTATTGAATATTAAATGTGTGGTGTTAGTGTATTGAGTTATATTGAGGTCGTTGGTATTTTATCGAGTTCCCTTGTAAATACTGTGATCAATAAAGCATCTATCTTCCTATCTTTTCTATTTCGGGCGGAGGGCCAACCATTACGACCCTCCAGAATGTGCAGGGCCAACCACCTGAGCCCTCAAGGAAGAAACATAATAGCCTACAGGCGCTATAGGCTTCAACATAAAAAATATTAAAAAAATTAAAAAAATCTATCTATCTTTGCCCCGCGCCTGCTGCAGCACACGTCTGGTGTGATGACTTGAAGGATGCAGTGTGACGCAGCATAACAGACGCGCCCCTCGGCTGACAGAGTTGTTGTGTCGTGACGGGCGGAAGCAGGGGAGGGCAGGGGAGGGGAGGAGGCAGGGAGGCAGGGAGGGCGGGAGGCAGGGCAGGGTGGCAGGCAGGGGAGGGCGGGAGGCAGGAGGCAAGGAGGCAGAGAGGCAGGGAAGCGAGAAGCAGGGGGAGGCAGGGAGGTAGGGAGGGCGGGAGGCAGAGAGGCAGGGGGGCAGGGGGCAGAGGAGGCAGGGGAAAGGGGGAGGCGTAGGAGGGGGGGAGGCATGAAGGCAGAGAGGCAGGGGGGGCGGGAGGCAGGGAGGCAGAGAGGCAGGAAGACAGGGAGGCAGGGAGGCAGGGAGGCAGGGGAAGGGCTTATGGCGGGAGGTAGTACAGACGGCCAGGATGTTGGATGTTAGTATAAGGATCGAAAACTAATGAAAATATCTTAGCATCCCAGGTGAAATAAACAAGGGAAGAGTTGGTAAGTTTGTTAACGAAGGCCCCTAGCGCTATATACCTGTCCCTTGGTCAATTAAAGAACCAAAGACCTGTCCATCCTAAGCCTTACGACGCCCCTCACACGCCTCTCCAATACCTTTCTCCTTATCCCCACACACAGACCGAGTCATCAAAGTCATCATCAGCATTTACCACTGTCATAACAACATACAATACCTTTACCTTGAATACAATACCCTTACAATAATTCAATACAATAATTCAATACAATACCCTTACCCAATACCTTTACCCAATACCTTTCTCTTTATCATCACACACAGACCGAGTCATCAAAGTCATCATCAGCAACTACCACTGTCATAACACTGTCATAATAACACATACTGACCTGCGACGTTGATTTCAGTCTTTCGTTTCGCACAAGATTAATAAACATACTATCTATACTTATACTACTAGACATAATAGATATACTTTAAAAGTCTATAGATCTTGGTTTCGCATTGGTACGTAACGTGTGATATTAATGCACTTTCACGTGTCTATAGGCTATGTTTGAGGACGGCAGGTTACCCATAGCCTTTATAATAGCCCTAATTCTAAAGGCTCTGAGGGTACTGGAGAAAACGTAAGGTGTTACTTCATAATCTTTGTATTACGATGGTGACTTTTTCCTGATACGATACGAGAAATGGTAAAAGAAATGGACCCTTTGATTTGCTTGAGGACGGCAGGGTACCCAAAACCTTTAGAATAACCCTACTTCTAAAGGCTTTGAGGGTACAATGAGGATTAAAGTGTAATCTGGTGGCGACAAAGGGTACTAATTAACGTTACAAGACTATAGAATTCGAGTGTTATGCTATGCTATGTTGCGGGAGGCTCGACGCGGGGCACAGCGGATGAGGTGAGCCCGTCAGAGCCACTATAGGGAAGCCACACTTAGCCCAGTTTCACAATGAGCAGCGGCAGAGAACACCACTGCTCGCTTCCCTCCCTCCCTCCCTATAGCATGCACCGCCCCACCTGCTACCCTACCCCCAACCCTTCCTTCTACCTCTCATCCCCTGCCTTCTCACCCTTGCCCCATCCTTCCTTCTACCCCTCATCCTCTGCCTTCTCAACCCTTCCCCACCCTTCCTTCTACCTCTCACCCCCTGCCTTCTCAACCCTTCCCCACCCTCCCTTCTACCTCTCACCCCCTGTATTCTCACAATTACTTACAGCACAGGGAGAAAGGTATAGTTAGTCTTGTGGTGTGAGAGTGAGTGTGGCGGCGCGGATCAAGCCGTCACATGCCACGGGCCGGAGTGAGGGGCCGGAGAGACGGGCAGCCCAACCAACACCCGCACTGTGTCATGAGTTGCATAACGAGATGTCTTCACTTTATGTAGCGCCTCGCCCGGTCCCTCGCTTCCCTCCCTGCCCCGTAACGCCCTGGGAAGTGGGAATACCTACCTGACGCGGCAACCCACCCACTGGCCATGGCTATAGTTCCCTCACGGCCTCTTGTAGCTTCCTTATTTATTTTCTTATGTTCTTATATAGTTTAGTTTCTGGGACACTACACTACACTCCGCTCACTATAAGGAGGAACAAGACGATAGGAACGAGATATAGAACGAGATTATTCGAGGAGCAAGACGAGAGCTTCACCTTCCTCGGCGCTTAATGGTTGAAGGAATGCCGTGGGAAAAGGAAAAGTTACAGCTCTTCCTTATATTATCAATGCGGGGAGTGGGGAGCGAATATAATGGGGAGCGGCGGGGGCTGTGCGTTGGAGCAAGCATTGCAAGCGTTACTGCCCGAGGCTATGTGAGGATTGGCGGACGGAGTGAAGCCCAGACAGCAGAGGAGCCAGGAAGTATAGAGGGGGTCAACAGTGCTGCCCCCCCGCCCCTCTCTACCACGCCCCTCCCTTCCTAGTCATATACCAAGAGTACATGCATGGTAGATACAGACGCAGTGCATGTCTTTTTTGTCTACACTTTATTGAAGAGGATACTAGAGAGAACATTCTGGCATTGTATTTAAAATGGTGTTTTTGCTTCACGCAGTTCTGGACATGATGAGGAACAGTATGAAGATGTAGTGTGGCTGTTCTTCCCTTACTAGTCCCCGGCGTGTGTGGCTCTTAACCCATCAGTCCCAACACGTCATTTCCATTGTAATTTGACTACCATTAGACGATTTTAATTATAATAACAAATATTTAATAGATGACCTGCCTAGTATCCTTGTCCACTAGCTAAATTGGTATATTAAGTTAGTTTTCGTAATTATATAGCTAACAACAGACGATTTTACATACACACTAAGAAAAAAAGGTGCAACTTTGCACCTTTAAAGGTGCAAAATGAGGTCACAGATTTTGGTGCAACCAAAGCACCATTTTTCACCTCTTAAGGTGCAACCCCCCTTAAGGGTGCAACTGTGCACCTTTATGGGTGTAAATTTGCACCCGTAAAGCTGCAAAATCTGTGACATCTTTTGCACCTTTTTTTCTTAGTGTGCTATAGCATAGGAAAGATCTGCCGTGAAAGGTTTAATGACTCTATGGACGGCGGTGAGAGGGAAAGGACCTACACACACCCCTCCACTACCGACAGATCTTCCTTCCCGCGTCAGCCCGGCCGGTATCGCACGGAGAGGCCACCAACCAAACCCCGCGGCCACGACAGGGGCAACGAACCCACTCCATAACCGTGCTGCGTCAATGACCGCCGTGTGGACCCAGCAGCGGCCTGTAACCCAATGCTTAGGTCACCGGGGCACGTGCGTTCAAGCACTGTATTGCGCCGCTTACCTCCCTACACCCAAAGTAACTAAGAACTATTAACTATTAACTATTACTATTAACTAAGAACTGTCTATTGGTACTCTGACTACACCGTGACACCTGCCGCACCATCGCTCACCTGCCTCCCCGCCCCGCCCTTCCTCGTCCCAGCCTGCCCGACCTGCCTCACATAGGGGAAGGGTGAGAAGGCCGGGCATGAGGAAGGAAGTGAGGGGGGCCACGTGTGCCCTACATACCCTATACCCTTACCCTACATACGCCCTTAACTACCCATAACACGTCACTCGTAATGTTGTACTGCCTCAGGGGACACCGGGACGCGCGCACACACACACACCGCGCGATGGTCAGGTTGATAACGTGACGGTCTCCCATTCTGTGGGTAGGCGGTTCGAGTCCTCGCGCTCCCGAGGATTTTTCACTGACAAATTCGGGCGGTTACTGTCCCCCTTGAGCAAGGGGGTGTGTGGTGTGTGAGATCCCAGCATTGCCCAAAGATCGGTAATAATGAGCTCCAAGCTCGCACTGAGAGGGTGAAAACTGGCGATCGCGAGCCAGCTCGCGTGAACAAGACCATGGGGGCTGAACACACACACACACACACACACACACACACACACACACACACACACACACATAATCTACGCTGTGTCGAGACCAAGGAAATTATCACCAACGTCTTATATTCTTGTTAACTACTAATTACGAACGTACAACTACCTTATGACGTTCGTTCGAATTACTATTGATATATTATTAAAAAAAAAGGTAAACAAACATGTGGAATACTTGCTTTAGTCCGGTACTTAAAGACATTAAAGACACGTACATATTTAAGAATGGGAACTATTATGAACCAATACAATTAAGGAAACATTTCAAAGCATCGCTGTTTAACTTACGTTTATCTTACGGATACGGATTTTTGTGTTGTGGTTTTTTATTGATAAAGGAAGCAGGGCAGTGCCGTTTCTAGCCTCTTTGAGACCCTATGCGGAATGCTGTTTGGGGCCCTATTTTGTAAAACTATGGTGGGGGGATTCCAAGCCCTCTAAGGTGGTCCGGGGGCACGCCTTGAATATTTAAATGCATCAATCTGGTGCACTTTAAGAGAAAAGAGACTAGATTCTAAAAAAAAAGCAATTAATGGCAGCTTGGGGGCCCTTGGTGGCTTCGGGGGCCCTGTGCAACCGCGTAGTTCACATAGTAAGAAACGGCCCGGAAGGAGAAATGATAGGTATATATAGAATAAGAGAAGACAACTAATTAAAGACCCAGACAGCAAGAAGAAACACGTCAGGGAGTGCCGTTGAAAAAGGCCAGACTCCCGACCAACAACTGAACTGAACTGAACTGAACTGAACTGAGGTTAGGTTAGGTTAGGTTTAGAGAAAGCTGAGGCTGGGAGATGACCCGTTAACATCAGCAGCGTCGAAAAGAAAAGTTAAGTCAAAGGCGAACAGAGAAAGTAATGAAAGTAAGACAACGGAGAAGGGAAAAGGTCTCTCTCTCTCTCTCTCTCTCTCTCTCTCTCTCTCTCTCTCTCTCTCTCTCTCCTCTCTCTCTCTCTCTCTCTCTCTCTCTCTCACACACACACACACACACACACACACACACACACACAAGTAAATCACTGCCTAATAACTAAAGCGAGCAATCTACCTGTTATAGAGACGGGAGGTGAGGGAAAGAAGGGAACAGAGAGATGGAAAAGGCAAGGAAGAGAGAAGAGAAACCAGGAAGGAAGAGGAAGGGGGAGAGGGAGGAAGAGAGGGGAAGGGAGGAAGGAAGAGAGGGGAAGGAGGGGAAGGAGGGGTAGGGGGTGTAAGACAAGGGGATTCCCTGTAACCTGCACTTCCCCTCCCCCCAACCTGGCGAGTCATCCACCCCCCCTCTTCCCCCCTTTAACCCGCCTAACCCCCCAATAAAACCGGATTCTTTCACAATTTTCTATTCCAACTAAGAGCAAAAAATTTAAAAGTTCATAGTTACGTAATGGCGGAATATCAACTATGATATTCTATAGTGCAATAAGCAAGAGGGAAATACTAATGACCCTATTTCGTTATCTATTACAATGGAAAAGTTGTAGGTGTTAGAAATGTTGCTTTGTCTTATTGATACGCTAGGAAGAAATCACTCAGACTATTCTCACGTCGGCTACTGTACACACGACATACTTCAAGATTAATTTTTTTCTCTCGGTATGATAAATATTTGCGGTGGAAGGACCTGAGTGTGTGTGTGTGTGTGTGTGTGTGTGTGTTGTGTGTGAGAGAGAGAGAGAGAGAGAGAGAGAGAGAGAGAGAGAGAGAGAGAGAGAGAGAGAGAGAGAGAGAGAGAGAGAGAGAGAGAAGAGAGAGAGAGAGAGAGAGAGAGAGAAGAGAGAGAGAGAGAGAGAGAGAGAGAGATAGAGAGAGAGAGAGAGAGAGAGAGAGAGAGAGGAGAGAGAGAGAGAGAGAGAGAGAGAGAGAGAGAGAGAGAGAGAGAGAGAGAGAGAGAGAGAGAGAGAGAGAGAGAGAAGTAGTAGTAAGTGAAAATACAGGCATTTCTTTCTTTCCTTTTCTTTTTTTCTATCTATCTCTCTTTCCTTCTCTCTTTCTGTCTCTTTCTTTCTATCTATCTCTTTCTTTCTCTATATTTCTTTCTTTCTCTCTTTCTTTTCTTTTTTTCTTTCTTTCTTTCTTTCTATCTCTTTCTTTCTCTTTCCTTCTCTCTTTCTTTCTTAACATACAAGTTTCGTGCGCACCAATAAATGTGTTACGACAGAGAGACGTGTCAGGCAATTAGGGACAATATTTGGTTTAGATCATGATTGCTTTTAACTCTACACTCGTACAGTCGTTTTCCTACTGTCTCCATCTGCCAAACGGTCTTACACTGACAACAACAAGAACAATATGAGAGAGACGGTACAAGGTCAGACGTCAAGACATCAAGGTGTAGACATCAAGGTGTACAAGGTCAAACGAAGCACAACTAATCCCTAAGACGAATTTTTCCTACTGTCTCCATCTGCCAAACGGTCTTACACTGACAACAACAAGAACTGTGAGAGACGGTACATCAAGAGGAATTTTTTTTATATTTAACTTTTCAACAATTGCTTCATGAAATACCAATCAGTTTGTCTATATATCTATTTATCTATGTATACATCTGTCTAATTATTTATCTTTATGTCTGTCTATCTATCTATCCACCTCTGTCTATGAATTGTATCTATATATCTGTCTGTCTATCTATCTATCTATCTATCTACCTCTACCTATTAATTCATCTTGTGTCTGTCTGTCAGTTCCTTTTCATATAATATTATCAGTCAATTAACTTTTTCTTTTCATTAATTATACCCAATTCTGATTCTTTGCAGCATTTTTTTCTTATCAATGACATTTTAAAGATATATAAATATGTGTGTGTGTGTGTGTGTGTGTGTGTATTCATCTAGTTGTATTTTACAGGGCCAGAGCAATGCTCGTGTGGCCCCGTCTCCATATCAACATTTTTATATTATTCATCCTTAGTGCTTTGTGTTGGCCGAAGCCAGCACCCCGAAGAGCAGGTCACAAACCCCGGCTAACACCCGGTACCCATTCACTGCTGGGTGGACAGGGGCTCAGGTTTTAAGAAAACAACCCATTTGTTTCCGCTCCGCCCGGGGATCGAACCCGGGACTTCTCGGTTGTGGACCGAGCGCGCTATCCCTTACACCACGGAGTACCTCGGTGTGTGTGTGTGTGTGTGTGTGTGTGTGTGTGTGTTGTGGCGAATAGCAGTCGAATACTGTCCGTTTTATGTGTTAGACAGGAGCACTTTGCCTCATGGGAATTTCAGTGGAGATAAGAGTTTAGGCGTGTGTTTTTCCTGTTAACTCAATTTTAGTGAAAGTGTTTTTTTGTGATTGTATTTGTCGGAGTATCGGGAAAATCAGATAAGTTTTCCCTTTCCTTGTGTGGCGAATAGCAGTCGAATACTGTCCGGTTTATGTGTTAGACAGGAGCACTTTTGCCTTGTGTGTATTTTGTTTCTTTAGAGTTCTAATTCCTGGGTTATCAACGAGCTGTCTTGATAACAATTTTAAGTGTGAGCGTGTACATCTTAATTAGTTTTCTTTATCCATACGGTGTGTTTCTTTTTATGGCCAACCATAATTAAATGAAGTAATAAAGTGTTAACGTTGTTCTGTTTGATAGAGCTTTTATTTCTCATTTTTCTTTTGTGATTAGTTCTTTATTTGGGTATTGTTTTTGACTCAAAGTAATTACTTCACTGGTTACTGGTTTTTATTTTATGGTTTTTTTTTAATCGACTCCCCACCGAACCTGAATTTCAATTTTTACTAAGCGTTCACTACTTTAGTCTTGACCGAGAGGGGGAGTTCGTGACAGTGTGTGTGTGTGTGTGTGTGTGTGTGTGTGTGTGTGTGTGTGTGTGTGTGTGTGTGTGTTACCAAGTCACCTTTTCCTATCGAGTAATCAGGACGGTAAAATAGCCTTATGAGACACTGGAATTACCGGCCAGATTACGAGAATGTCCTCACTTGTTTAGCCTGCCCGCTCCTCCTCCCGTGGTGAAGCGTGAAGTGGAAGTGTTAATGTGGAAGGCCTGAACACGCAATACACTTCCTTCTACCACTTCCCAATCTTTCCTATACTCCTACCACTTCCCAATCCTGCCTATACTCCTATCACTTCCCAATCCTGCCTATACTCCTACCACTTCCCAATCCTGCCTATACTCCTATCACTTCCCAATCCTGCCTATACTCCTACCACTTCCCAATCCTGCCTATACTCCTATCACTTCCCAATCCTGCCTATACTCCTACCACTTACCAATCCTGCCTATACTCCTACCACTTTCCAATCCACCCTATAGTTCTACCACTTCCCAATCACTTCCCAATCCTCCCTTCTAACAGCTTTTTGTTTTAGTTTGATTTTTTTTCTTTTAGTAGTATTCTTGAATTTTTAGATCGAGCTGCTAGGAAATGCCATACTATATTTTACATGGAAGTATAATTTTGATGTGAAAATAATACTAAAGCACCAGCCACAACGTTTCCCATGTAAACATTTATATAGATACGTGATACTTTTGTTAATTAATGATTAGAGTAAATTTCTGGTCCATGAGTGATTTGGTATATAAAGAAATTTCCTTTTGTGCATTTTTGCGGATGATAAAATATGTCTATCTATCTATCTATCTATCTATCCGCAGCAAGAGAAAATGTACCTCTAATATAGCAGTGGTGGGTTTTTAGCTATATTTTTATGTATATAAACTCATGGTAAGCCGGTGTATTAGTCTAAAATGAATATGGGTTGAAAAAGACTCCACCTGGTCGCTTCCTATGTGGAATACGATCTGGTAACACTCACTTTATATTGGAGTGTTTAAAAGGGATTAGATCATTACACTCTTAGAAAAAAAGGGTAGGAAAAGGGTAGAAAAAGGGTATTTGTAGTGATGAAATACTGCTACCCTTTTTCTACCCTTACAAATATACCCTTTCGGATCGACGCAAATATACCCTTTTGCAACCCTCTCGTCTAAAAAGGGTAGATACAGGGTAGATGAAGGGTATAATCGGCAGCATCTACCCTCCAGCCTGGACATAGGGTTTAAAAAGAGTAGTAATGGTGCGATGTAACAATTCTACCCTTAATATACCCCTTATTTCTGAGAGTGTAGAATTCCTCTTTGGAAAACGTTCGAAATATTTGTGAGATGGGAAAAAAAAGACGAATATTTTTTTATGTTTTAATGTTACTAATATTTTTATGTGATTATGTTTTTTATCGAGTGAAAGATGACATTAACGTATCAATGATCATTGGGTTAGAAAGACATACGAGGAATGCCTAAAAATGTCCACCAGGATTTATATGCGTCAAGAGGAGGAAAAGAGATGAGAATGATGTGTATTTTCTAATCTCTCTCTTTTTATTTTAGTTGCAAGAAATGAGGAGTTAAGTAGTGACGCATAGTGAGTTTATAATTATAGTATGAAGTGTATGACTCTCTCTCTCTCTCTCTCTCTCTCTCTCTCTCTCTCTCTCTCTCTCTCTCTCTCTCTCTCTCTCTCTCACTCTTCTTCTTCTTCTTCTTCTTCTTCTTCTTGCGGCCAGCTTACCCGGAATGCCACAGTGAGCCTCGCGGATCTAAGACTTAACTATGTGAGGCCCATAACGTGATTTCCATTGTAATGTGGCTACCATTAGACGATTTTTAGTGAATATAAGCAACGTTTTATAGATATGACCTGTTTAGTATCCTTGTCGACTAACTAATTTGGTATATTCAGTTACTTTTCGTAATTTTATGGCTCGACAACAGACAATTTTTTATAGCAAAGGAAAGATCTGGGCGTGAAAGGGTTAAGCAAGCG
The DNA here is from genome assembly GCA_016584305.1 of Chionoecetes opilio. Lineage (NCBI taxonomy): Eukaryota > Metazoa > Arthropoda > Malacostraca > Decapoda > Majidae > Chionoecetes > Chionoecetes opilio. The sequence goes on from JACEEZ010023220.1 coordinate 164,889, forward strand.
TGTAGCCTTTTCTCTATTATATGATAGTGTCAATTGTCCCTTTCTGGGTACACTTGATTTGAATTTCGTCGTTCTCGCGTTACCACCACCACACCACCTCTTCCACCTCCTCCTCCTCCACCACTACCACAGCACCACCTCCTCCTCCACCTCCTCCTACTCCACCACACCATAACCACTACTACTTCCTCCTCCTCCACCTCCACCACTACCTCCTCCACCACACCACCACCACCCCCTCCACAGCCACCACCACCACTACCACCTCCTCCTCCCCCACCACCTCTTCTTCTACGCCTCCGCTTCGCCAGTCTGCTGTTGCTTCATACGTCTATTCGCCGCTGCCTCGCAACACTTGCACTGACGTCACCTCGCTTATGTCTATGATTAAGATTACGACTCAGCCAGCCAGGTGATAGCGTGAACTCTCTCTCTCTCTCTCTCTCTCTCTCTCTCTCTCTCTCTCTCTCTCTCTCTCTCTCTCTCTCACACACACTTTCTGTCTCTCATTTACTGTCTCTCTGTCAGCCTGTTTCTCTCTCTCTCTCTCTCTCTCTCTCTCTCTCTCTCTCTCTCTCTCTCTCTCTCCTGCATAACCATAGGAGAAGCATCGCGTCTGTCATTGGCTGTGAACAACGTGTGATCAGAATATGAACGACACACACACACACACACGGTCATTCCCGGCGATGCAAGGACAAGAATACGGTCAATCTGCGTCTCTTAATATGTCTTGACTTATGACTTACTCTTATCCTCCACTCCTAACTGACTTATGCCCTGACTTATGACTTACTCTTATCCTCCACTCCTAACTGACTTATGCCCTGACTTATGACTTACTCTTATCCTCCACTCCTGACTGACTCATGCTCCTACACTTAGACCTACAACGCGTGGTTTACGAGGGAACGCAAAGGTACACCGCGGTTATAATTCTCAATTCACACTATTACAGGGTATCAAACTGCACTGTAACATCTACGCGCCTTCGTTTTAGCGTGGTGGGGTTTGGTGGTGCGTGGTGTGGTGCGTGGTGTGGTGTGTGGTTTGGTGCATGGTGTGGTGCATGGTGTGGTATGTGGTTTGGTGTGGTAACCTTCTGGTCGCCATGGTGGTACAGGTTCGCATTAAGGCTGCTCTTCCCTCCCTCCCTGGCCACAAAAAGTCAGGCGGCATGATGGAGCAGGGCGTCAGGGCGGCTTCATATTGCCGGCACGCGCCCTTACGACACCTCAACCACCCCTCCCCCACACAACCTATCCTCCTCCCCCACACCCCTTGCCCTAGTAACAGCATAACCTGGGGGTGGAGGGGCGGCATGTGCAGTACAACGCTGCTGCTGATGAGGGTAAACAGTTGTCCCGATCACTGCAAGCTGGCCTATAAAGGTTAATCAAGGCGTGACCCCGGGTTGGCTGAAGGGTTTCTGCCTCTTCATCATTTCCCTGTCAGGATTGATTGATTGATATGCTTGAAGATAAATATTTTTTAGTCTTTTGCCTCTATGCATAAATTCAGTATCATAATCCACTCCACACGCTGATCCACATAACGCGGGGTGGAGGGAGGGTGGAGCCTGCACAAGACTGGGTCCGCCCGCCGCCCGGGAGTTTTCCCGTCGCTGTCAGCCCGCAAAAAGCCGCTACTCTCCCCTCCCTGCCCCCGCCCTCCCCTCTCCCCCCTCGCCGAAAGAAGAACAGTGACCAAGTTTACGAAAATCCCATTGCAACACACGGGCGCCTTGCAAGAATCACGGCGGCAGCGGCGGCGGGCACGCACACCATAATTGTGTATCTTGTACTTCCCCCTGCCCTGGACGGTGAGCCTCATGGCGGCAGAGGTCACCTTCCCTCACAGTAACATTCTCAGGTGAGGCGAAGTTTTTTTTTTAAAGAAGGAAGGGAAGGCGAGGAATGCTTGTTAGGCCTGGCAGCGCGGCGACCACCTTCAGGGTTATGGCTGGACGGCCGGCCAGGCAGGTGGCCGCGGCTGGCCTTGGCCCTCGCCTCCCTCCTGTGGTAAATATTTCTGGGCCAAGTGAAGTTCACACATATCTCAGCGAGGCCTGAACTCTGACATATCGCTATCGCAAGGCTAACAGGAGAAACTAATGCCCGGGTATGACGTCAACTTTCTATCGGCCCGCCTGGCCGTGGCCTCCACTGCCGCGACTCCTGGGTCCTGATGCGACATTTAAAAGCTAAATGCCACTTTCTCGATTACTGTACATCCTTGAGGGGCTGTATGGCGCTGCTTGGAGGCACACAGCACCACCCGAGACGCTGGCAGGACAGGTTCTGAGCAAGAAAGCATCAGTAACGTAACGTTGGCGTCCTGAAGGATCATCGGCGAGCAGCTCGGCGCCTCAGCCGCGACCCATCGCCTCGTCTGCTACGTACACACAGATAGGTGTGCATGGGGGATAAAGAACCACTCACACAAAACAGCGACAAATGGCGAGGATGATCTGGTTTGTGTATTTGTAAAAAGTGACTGGTCGGGGCCTGCACAGTGGAGGCGTGGCTTTACCTGGCCTAGCCAAGGACGGGCCAAGGGGCTGTCAACTCACATAGTCTTGTTGTTCTTAAAGTTATGTTAATAGGTATTACACAGGAAGCTCAGTGCGAACATGATGAAGAGAGGAGCCGAAACTACACCTTTACGTTGTCTGATAAAGCTAGCAACTACTTATTTGTTTTAAGACAAGACTAAGGGCGAGGCTCAGTCCCGCCACACTGCTCAACCTTTCTTACTTTTTTCATTTCTATTTCTTTTTAATCAAGAATTTTCAGACCGCCATCGGGAAGCAGCGATAAATAAGTCTTTGGCCTTGCTCTGCCGGTCTGTCATCCTCCTGTGACTCCTATGCAATACCTGAACAGTGACGCTGGTTCTTGATTAATAACTAAGTAACGCGTCCATCCCACCTATAGCACACTCCTCGCTCGCTCCTTCATACTACTCCTCAATCGTATTATAAGGTTCCCGAGCGATTTGTCACACCGTTCCTCCCTTTTCAGCTTTTCAACCTTGTTCTGTGTTTCTGTGTTCTTTTATTCTTGTACAACCCCCCCCCCCTTCTTTGTAATCTCCCCCCCTTTTCTATAACAAACTTGTATAAGCCGTTCCTCCCCGTCACAAGCAATAAAACACATCAACAAGACAGCCACTGATACTGTCAAGCGGGGCGGACAGAGTTGTCGTCACAGATGCTTTGTGACTACTGGTGTTGCATAAAATAGGTAACGCCGCGAAATAAGTAGCGCCTTACCTCACCCCCCCGTCAAACTTCGTCTCCTTCGTTAACAGATTTGTCAACTCTTCCCTTGTCTATTTCACCTGGGATACTAAAACATTTTCATTAGTTTTGGTCTGTGTGAGTGAGGGCGTCAGCTGATGGTTGCGTGACAGTGTTATACGGCAATCTCTTTTCTCTTGTCTCCTCCAGTACCTCCAGCAACCACAGTACCACACACGTCCTGGTTAATCACTTATAAAGGAGTATTTTGTGGTAAATAAGTAAGGAACGGCGGGAGTGTGAGGTAAGGCGCTACTTATTTCGCGGCGTGACCTATTTTATGCAACACCGGCAAAACGCAGGACTCGAAGGGACAAAGGGCGCCTCCAAACATTGCTATATAGGATGTGGATGCAATAACTCCTTCAGGTAAAAATAGAAAAAAATTAGAAAGAAATAGGGAGAAACTGGTTCGCAAATAGGGTGGTAAATTATTGGAATGGACTTAGTCATCAGGTAGTTAGTGCGGAGTCAATAGGGAGTTTTAAAAGGAGGCTAGACAGTGTTATGGATGGGGATGAAAGGTGGATGTAGGTAGTGTTAAGTAACAGGAACTACCACGTGTATAGCTCCCGGCCTCTTGTAGCTTCCTTATTTTCTTATGTCCTTAGATATCGTCACACGTCCTCTGATCACATTTAGAAACAAACTCATGACGGCCGAGTTTGATCAGTTTGCCTCCTGACAGAACACTCGGTGAACACTTAACCACACTCACGATAGACCTTTACCCATACCCAGGATACCACTCAGTCACTCACGGGGTTCGAACACAGGCACTTGAACAATTACCTAGCAATAAGGAGTGTCACAGAAGCAGCGGTGGTGGTGGTTGAGGGAAGCGGAAGACGGCTCGGCCCAAGCAAACACTGGGCTGGACCGAAGACAGGACAGAGGTGTGCACTGCAGGAGAGTCACACAGGTAATAAACGCTAAGAGTGGATCACCAGTGTACATAGGGCAGTGTAACCTTGAGCTAGCCGACCCTCACTCCCTCTCCCTCTCTCCCTCTCTCTCTCTCTCCCTCTCTCTATAGCTCCTCCTCTCAGTCCTTACGTCATAACATCATAGATTCATCCGTAGCCACGTGAAATAATGATGGTGACCTCTTGTAAGGACACTTGAAGGGGCTCAGGGAGTGACCTTGAATGTTAATACTCTTGTCCTTTCCCCTGCCCCCCGTGACGCCCGTGGAGGTCAGGTCAGGTCAGGTGGGAATGACAAAACGACATTGCAGACGTATTATTAAGTGACAGATCTCAAGCGTCAAGAGAAACGACAAGCGTCAGGAGAACACGACATTACAGAACCGTATTATTAAGTGACAGATCCCAAGCGTCAGGAGAACACGACAAGCGTCAGGAGAACACGACATTACAGACCCGTATTATTAAGTGACAGATCCCAAGCGTCAGGAGAAACGACAAGCGTCAGGAGAACACGACATTACAGACCCGTATTATTAAGTGACAGATCCCAAGCGTCAGGAGAACACGACATTACAGACCCTATATAAGTGACAGATCCAAGCGTCAGGAGAAACGACAAGCGTCAGGAGAACACGAATTACAGACCCGTATTATTAAGTGACAGATCCCAAGCGTCCAGGAGAAACGACAAGCGTCAGGAGAACACGACATTACAGACCCGTATTATTAAGTGACAGATCCAAGCGTCAGAGAACAGACATTACAGAAAGTAGGACAGATCCCAAGCGCGAGAAACGACAAGCGTCAGGAGAACACGACATTACAGACCCGTATTATAAGTGACAGATCCCAAGCGTCAGGAAAAACGACAAGCGTCAGGAGACACGACATTACAGACCGTATTATTAAGTGACAGATCCCAAGCGTCAGGAGAAACGACAAGCGTCAAGAGAACACGACATTACAGACCCGTATTATTAAGTGACAGATCCCAAGCGTCAGGAGAAACGACAAGCGTCAGGAGAACACGACATTACAGACCCGTATTATTAAGTGACAGATCCTAAGCGCCAGGAGAACACGACAAGCGTCAGGAGAACACGACATTACAGACCCGTATTATTAAGTGACAGATCCCAAGCGTCAGGAGAACACGACAAGCGTCAGGAGAACACGACATTACGGACCCGTATTATTAAGTGACAGATCCCAAGGGTCAGGAGATGTAGTAAGTAGTAGTTGAGAGGAATTTAATTGATTGATGTAATTTCAGTGACGAGGCAGTTAATTACCCATACTGAACATCACTAGATCAGAATTATCAATTTGTTTGTAGCTGAGGGTAAATGCGTTTTTTTTTTTTTTTGCGTCCAAGAACAAATGAGTTTTTTTTTTTTTTTTTTCATCTAAGAACAATAGCGGTTTTAATTTTTTTTTTTTATCTAAGAACAAATTAGTTTGTTTTTTTTGCATCTAAGAACAAATGCGTTTTTTTCATCTTTTTTTTTGTATCTGAGAACAAATGCGTTTATTTTGTTTTTGTTTTTTTGCATCTAAGAACAAATGTGTTTTTTTTTCTTTTTTTTTTTGTATCTAAGAACAAATGCGTTTCAAGACACAAAAACCCGGTGCTGCACGCATGGTATTCAATGACATACTTAGTGAGAAAAAAACTAACGTCCCGAGGCCATAAAGGTCTCAATTTTGTTATAGAAATCAATGTTCCCAGAGTGTCAGAATGTTATGTCCTACACTACGGTAGGTTAGGCTAGGACTAAAATAACCGTTTTTAGGGATATTATTATAGTTTGGGTTATTTTAGGTTTATTTTTGGTTATTTTTGGTTATTTTAGGTTTATTACGAGCGAGCGCGAAGCGCTCGTGAGTCCTTACTGATACGGAATTTTTCGGGTTAAGCGGCCAACCCGACCCGACCCGGCCGACCATCAAGCTTTTCAGGAACTTATATCTTTGGAATTCCGCTTTCGATTGACAAGCGGTCTTCGCTATCTGATAGCCCCATTCCATCCCTACAGTTTCAGCGTAAAAAAGCAAAGGTTAATGGAGTTTAGGTGACAGCAGGCAAATTTCCTTGCTATCGGGTTTCTACGGGCTCGCTCGTCCTTCGCCGACTAAGGCGTCTTACTGGTTTTGATTATTTTAGGTTACTTTAGGTTTATTTAAGGTTATTTTAGGTTATTTTAGGATTATTTTAGGTTATTTTAGCTTTTTTTTGGTTATATACGGTAGAATCATAGGAATAAAAAATATGCGCAGAATATCACAGTTGAATACTGAGAGTAAGATTCAGTAAAGTAAAGTAAAGTAAAATAGTAAAGATTAATTAACAGGTTAGACAATTATATCTTACTGAAAAATAGTTGTAAAGGTGAATTTATTACACAATGAGCTAATATCAGGCCGAACATGGGAGTGCAAGGGAGGATTTGAGCTCACACACACACACACACACACACACACACACACACACACACACAGACACAGACACACACACTCACACACACACACACACACATACACACACACACACACACACACACACACACACACACACACATACACACACATACACACACACACACACACACACAGGTTATATCACCTATCTATAACCCATCCATATCTTTCCCTATCACCAGGTTTATGCAGTCCACTTAACTCAAGATTACACATGTTTTAAGGCACAAAAAAACACTAGAGATAAGGAACAGTTTGGTACGTAAAATTTCTTCAGCGGTTGAGTGTAAGCGATAGAGGGTGACAGTGTTCTCCTGACGCTTGGGATCTGTCACTTAATAATACGTGTCTGTAATGTCGTGTTCTCTTGACGCTTGTCGTTTCTCCTGACGTTTGGGATCTGTCACTTAATAATACGTGTCTGTAATGTCGTGTTCTCCTGACGCTTGTCGTTTCTCCTGACGCTTGGGATCCGTCACTTTATAATACGTGTCTGTAATGTCGTGTTCTCCTGACGCTTGTCGTTTCTCCTGACGTTTGGGATCTGTCACTTAATAATACGTGTCTGTAATGTCGTGTTCTCCTGACGTTTGGGATCTGTCACTTTATAATACGTGTCTGTAATGTCGTGTTCTCTTGACGCTTGTCGTGTTCTCCTGACGCTTGGGATCTGTCACTTAATAATACGTACCTGTAATGTCGTGTTCTCCTGACGCTTGGGATCTGTCACTTAATAATACGGGTCCGTAATGTCGTGTTCTCTTGACGCTTGTCGTGTTCTCCTGACGCTTGGGATCTGTCACTTAATAATACGTGCCTGTAATGTCGTGTTCTCCTGACGCTTGTCGTGTTCTCCTGGCGCTTGGGATCTGTCACTTAATAATACGGTCCGTAATGTCGTGTTCTCCTGACGCTTGGGATCTGTCACTTAATAATACGGGTCCGTAATGTCGTGTTCTCCTGACGCTTGGGATCTGTCACTTAATAATACGGGTCCGTAATGTCGTGTTCTCCTGACGCTTGGGATCTGTCACTTAATAATACGGGTCCGTAATGTCGTGTTCTCCTGACGCTTGGGATCTGTCACTTAATAATACGGGTCCGTAATGTCGTGTTCTCTGACGCTTGGGATCTGTCACTTAATAATACGGGTCCGTAATGTCGTGTTCTCCTGACGCTTGGGATCTGTCACTTAATAATACGGGTCCGTAATGTCGTGTTCTCCTGACGCTTGGGATCTGTCACTTAATAATACGGGTCCGTAATGTCGTGTTCTCCTGACGTTTGGGGATCTGTCAACTTAATAATACGGGTCCGTAAGGGTCGTGTTCTCCTGACGTTTTGGGATCTGTCACTTAATAATACGGGTCCGTAATGTCGTGTTCTCCTGACGCTTGGGATCTGTCACTTAATAATACGGGTCCGTAATGTCGTGTTCTCCTAAAGCTTGGGATCTGTCACTTAATAATACGGGTCCGTAATGTCGTGTTCTCTTGACGCTTGGGATCGTCACTTAATAATACGGGTCGTAATGTCGTGTTCTCCTGACGCTTGGGATCTGTCACTTAATAATACGGGTCCGTTAATGTCGTGTTCTCCTGACGCTTGGGATCTGTCACTTAATAATACGGGTCCGTAATGTCGTGTTCTCCTGACGCTTGGGATCTGTCACTTAATAATACGGGTCCGTAATGTCGTGTTCTCTGACGCTTGGGATCTGTCACTTAATAATACGGGTCCGTAATGTCGTGTTTCTCCGACGCTTGGGATCTGTCATTTTAATAATACGGGTCCGTATGTCGTGTTCTCCTGACGCTTGGGATCTGTCACTTAATAATACGGGTCCGTAATGTCGTGTTCTCTTGACGCTTGTCGTGTTCTTAGTCCTTGAGCCAACCGGCCATATTTTGAAGTGAATGCTCCGGCGGGGGGAGTAATTCTCATTATGATTTTCCATTAGGGCATATCTCAGGTATTCAAAAAATGCATGTGGACATCTGAGAACGGTACTTAGTGCCCGGATGGACGCCATCTTTGAAACCACCAGCGCGAAAATGCCCATTTGGTGGGGTACTTGTTGCACGTGTATCTGGACTTCTATACTAGCTATCGATGTGCGGTTGACGACTAAATATACGTCCAATGTGTACCGTCTAAATAAAAAAATAATATGAAGCATTTTGTTATAGATTAATTTTTATAAAAATCAATTATCGAAAAAAAATCATATATTTTTCAATATTTTATTATTAGACTTGTACTTTTTTTATTTGAACACACACTGGTATGATTCCAAATTAGAATTTTGCTACACCCGTTTATCTGTCTATAAAAAATAATCAACAAGTACAACATATCATCCACACGAGTTTACAACAAATTAATGTAAAGAGGCATAAAAGATTAGGCCGCCGCTGGCATTATCTATTCTGACGAAAAACGCAAGTTAGGAATGTCGTACGGAGAGGATTTTAACCCCCATACGATATCTAATAAGCAGGCGGAATTGTTACATGGGAAATCTGCACTTTGGTGGCCATCTTGGATTTCAAATGCCGCAATATTTTAAATTTATTCTTTATAAGATTTGAAAGACGTATGGGCTGATTTTAACACTTTACGTGTATATTCCTAAAAGGGCAAGCGGAGGTATAAAATTGAAATGTCATGTTTTAGTCAAATAACACGGTATGATCTTCCAAATTATACATTTGCTAAACCGTTATCTGTCTATAAAGATTTCAGGCAATTTGGCCTGCATTATTTACATTAGGAAAAACCCCCCCAACATTGCAACAACTCCCCCCCCCCCATCCACAAAGTTATCATCAGAGTCGCCATCAGAGTCTTTGGCACCCGGACCACGATAGCACATCCCCCACCCATGTTGGAGCATCCCTCAGCTTACACACAACAGTGCACTTCAACCTTTCAGTAGGCGGGAGCAATCTGAGGTCGACACGTCCTTCTGATGTGCATGAGAGAGATTCAAGGACGACATCTGGAGCGGTAGACCCGCCATCCATCGGATTTGAGCGAACACGCCATCATCGATTCCCAGCCATGTCTGCTGATGGTGCTGGGACGTCTGGCAGGTTTTCAAGGCTGCGTCGCCAGATAGCCCCTGATAGTTGGCCCTAAGCGTATGCTGCATCAAGGAGTCTTAAACAAGGCGGAAATTTGGCCAGATTCGATCTGGCCCTTCTTTGCACAGAAACATGTGATAACGGAGTGAATTAGCACCGACGATCTTCGTGTTCCTGGCGTACAGCTGACACGTGAAGGCCTGAATGCTATTGAAGACGTCTGTTGGTACATTCACGAAGATCCCAGATCTGTGAATGCTTGAAGATACAGATCATTCGCTTGCACAAGCTTCAAAGCCTTTATCTTTCCTTGGCTAGCCAGAACACTAACAGTGCACACCCCGCTCCATGCATGAAGCCCTGGCAATGCACTGCAAACTCCAGACCCCAATACCGCAGCCAAAATTTGTTCAACTCAGCAGAACCATCGATAGTCAGCTCTTCATCAGACGAGGAACAAGGTTCGAGTCAGAATGATTGACGTTGGAAAGTTGGCTGCGGTATTGGGGTCTGGAGTTTGCAGGGGCATTGCCAGGGCTTCTGCATGGAGCGGGTGTGACACTTTTTAGTGCTCTGGCTAGCCAGGAAAGATAAAGGCTTTGAAGCTTGTGCAAGCGAATGATCTGTATCTTCAAACATTCACAGATTTTGGGGTCTTCGTGGAATGTACCAACAGGGCGTCTCAATAGCATTCAGGCCTTCACGTGTCAGCTGTACGCCAGGAACACGAAGATCGTCGGTGCTAATTCCTCCGTTATCACATGTTCTGTGGCAAAGAAGGGCCAGAAACGAATCTGGACAATTGCCGCCTTGTGAAGACCCCCTTGATGCAGAAAACGCTTAGGGCCAACTACAGGCGGCTATTGGCGACGCGCCTTGGGAAAAAATGCCAGACGTTCCCAGCACCATCAGCAGGACATGGACTGGGAACTCGATGATGGCGGTTCGCTCAAAATCCGATGGATGGCGGGTCTACCAGCTCCAGATGTCGTCTTGAATCTCATCTCATGCACCATGCAGAAGGGACGTGTCGACCGTCAGATTGCTCCTGCATACTGAATGGGTTAAGTGCAACTGTTGTGTGTAAGCTGCAGGGATGCTCCAACATGGTGCAGGATGATGCTATCGTGGCTCAGGATGCCAAGACTCTGATGGCGACCTGATGATTAACTTTGTGGGGGCACTGTATATTGTATAGCATATGTTGTTCTTTATTATAATGCAGGCCAAATTGCCTGAAAATCTTTATAGACAGATAAAACGGTTTAGCAAAATGTATAATTGGAAGATCATACCGGTGTTATTTGACTAAAACATGACATGTTCAATGATACCTCCGCTTGCTTTTAGGAATATAACATCGTATGGTGTTAAAATCAGCTCCAATACGTCTTTTCCAAACTCTAGTAATGAATAATTAATATAATTGGCGGCCATTTTGAAATCCAAGATGGCCACCAAAGTGCAGATTTCCTATGTAACAAATTTCGCTGCTTATTAGATATCGTATGGTGTTAAAATCCTCTCCGTACGACATTCCTAACTTGCGTTATCGTCAGAATAGATAATGCCAGCGGCGGCCTAAGTCATTTTATGCCTCTTTACATATATTTGTTGTAAACTCGTGGTGGATGATATGTTGTACTTGTTGAGTTATTTTTATAGACAGATAAACGGTGTAGCAAAATGCAAAATTTTTGGAAAATCATACCAGTGTTGTTTCACTAAAAAAAGTACAAGTCTAATAATAAAATATTGAAAAATATATGATTTTTTTTCGATAATTGATTTTTATAATAATTAATCTATAACAAAATGCTTCATATTATTTTTTATTTAGACGGTACACATTGGACGTATATTTAGCCGTCAACCGCACATCGATAGCTAGTATAGAAGTCCAGATCCTCTGCAACAATTGTACCCCACATTGTGCAACAATGTACCCCACCAAATGGGCATTTTCGAGCTGGGTGGTTTCAAAGATGGCGTCCATCCGGGCACTAAGCTACCGTTCTCAGATGTCCATCACACCTTTTCTGACACTTGAGACATTGGTCTAATGGAAAATCATAATGAGAATTACTCCCCCCGCCGGAGCATCACTTTTGGTCTGGCTCAAGGACTAAACCGGACACAGGTCAAAAGTCATTAAGTCAACATGAATAAAACCCACTCTGATCATTGCCTTGACGTCACCACCTGGACTGTGACTACCATAAACGAGAGGAGAGAGAGAGAGGAGAGAGAGAGGGGAGAGAGGAGAGAGAGAGAGAGAGAGAGAGAGAGGAGAGAGAGAGAGAAAAGGAGAGAGAGAGGAGGAGGGGAGAGAGAGAGAGAAGAAAAGAGGATAGAAGAGAGAGAGAGAAAAAAACACTATCAGCTTTTCTACAGAACGGAATAAAGAGAAAATACATTAATCTGACCCCCAAGAAGAGAGAGAGAAAAAAAAAAATTTAATACGGAGGAAGAAAGAAGAAAATAAAAGAAGAAGAAGAGAGAGAGAGAGAGAGATAAAAAAAGAGGGGATATGGAGAGAGAGAGAGAGAAGGGGAAGAGAGAAAGAGAGAAGAGAGAGAGAGAAGAGAGGGGGGCGGGGGGAAAGAGGAGACAAAAATCGGGGGAAAAGAGCTCCTGGATCATGCATCCACAACAAACCCGATACGCTCGTTGCTGATCTAAGACACGTAGTAATGCCTTTCCCTTGAGGTCCTGCAACACACCTTCATCTCCTCCTTCACCCACACTGCCCTGTCCCCGCAACACACCTTCATCTCTTCCTTCACCCACACTGCCCTGTCCCCGCAACACACCTTCATCTTCTTCCTTCACCCACACTGCCCCGTCCCCGCAACAAAAACCTTCAACCCCAATACCCTGTCCCCCTCCTTCCCCCCACACTGCCCCTGTCCCCCCCCCGGGCACCAAACACTATACTACTCTTTTCCCCTTTCCCTTCGCCTACCCCTTACAAAAAAACAATATATACTCTGCCCCCTTCCTTTACCTATACTATCAAAAAATTTACTCTGCCCTTTTCCCCCCTTCCGATATACAAACCTGGGGAAAAGGGGCCGTCCACCCAAAAATTTTTGGAACGTGCCAAGCCCCGCACGGCTAAAGTCAATTTTTTTAATACCCTAAACCTTAAAATACTTCTAAAACCCAAAGTGCCCTTTAAAACCAAATTTATGCCTCTAAAAACCTTCCCCCCCTTTCGGGGAGAACATTTTACAAAAAAATTTCACTTTTAAACCTTCCCCCCCTTTCGTGGAAAACATTTTACCAAGCCAATTTGCACTCAAACCCCTTCCCCCTTTTCGAAAAAGTAAAATTTTAAAAACCCTATATGCCTTAAACCTTGCCCCCCCTTCGGGGAGAAAAACTTTTAAACCAAGCCTTTTTCCTCTAGCCCTTTCCCCCCCTTTTCGTGGAGAAAACATTTTAAAAAGCCTATTGCACTCTTTTTCCCCTTCCCCCCACTCGTGGTAAACATTTTAGGGGGATCACCGGAAGTCCGTCACCCCCAGATTTGGCAGGTGAGGGATTTCAGGTGGGAAAACCTTGGGGTGGGGTTTCTTCGGGTTTAGTTTATTTTATTTATTTTTATTCCCTACCCCTTTAAGGGTTCTTATTTTATTTATCCCAAATGTATTTTAAAGGCTTTTTGGTCTGCCGAGCCCCAGCTCCCGGGGGGGGCCCAAGGAACAGGGGTAAAAAAATATTATAAATATATAAAGGGGCGGCAATAAAAAAATATATTACAAAAAATTTTTTTTTTTTAAACTACCATACAAATTTCCAAAGTTGTTTGAAAACTTTAAACCCTAAATTTTGCAAACTGAAAATACAAATGATTGAAAAAATATTCAATTAATCCCCAATTTTTTTGGATTCTGTTAAATGGAAAAAAAAAACTTAATTTTCTATTTTTAAATGTTTTAAAATTTGGGTTAATACTTTTAAAAAATTTTTTTTGGTAAATTGTTCCAAAAATTTGGGGACCAACACAGTGCAGTGAATGTTTATAAAATGTTTTTTCGTGGTTGTGGGACATTCAGGTAATAGGGGTTTTCCCCCGAAACCTTGCCCTGTGGTGAAAAACTTTAAAAAATTTATTACTATCACTACTACCCTTTATACCATTGTAAATTGTAGTACAAAGAAAATATTTTTTTTTAAAAACTAAATTTTTCGTAACCCTAATCATTAAATAAAAAATTCTTTTTTAAATCATACTTGCCGTTAAAGGGAATTTTTTCTTATTTTTTTTCTTTTTGAAATAAAAACATCTTTTCAGGGAAAGGGCCAAGAAAATTTCCCCAGACAGACAAACATTAAAATTATATAGGGATAAAAATAAAGAATAGAAATTGCTTCGCAAAGTTTCCCGGTCGTTAAGTTGTGCCTAATTCTTTTAAAAATTTTTCCCCACCTTTTTGAAAAAGTTAAAATTTAAAGATTGTATTTTTTTTTTTTTTTCCAAATTTTAAATTTTCGCCCCTTTTAAAAACCCCCAAAAATCAAATTAAATGCCCTCCCCTAAATTTTCTTTTCCCCCTCCAAGGAAAATGGGGCCTAAAAAAAATTAGCAAAAACTTTTTTGGGGGAAAGATTTAAAATTTTTTTTTTTTCCCTTTTTTTTTACAGATATTTATTAGTTTAAAACCCATTTCGTAAAATCTCTATTTCCCTTTAATTTTAAATTTTTAAACCTGATCTAATGCCCAAATCTTTTAAAAAGAAAATTTGTTTCGCCCTGCAAAGTAAACCAGCGGGTTTAAAACTGGCTTTAAACAAATATCATTAATATAAAACCAAGAATAGAAAACCCCCAAAAATTTGATCCCTAAAGGCACCCCCCTTTTGGGTATTTTTTTTCAGCGTGGATTTATTTGGGTTTTTACAAAACACTGCTTGTTTCCTTCGGGTCAATAGCTATAAAAATATTTAATTTGGTCCCCCTCTTTTTCCCAAAAATTTTTTCAAGTTTATCAAAAATAATATTTTTTTGTTTAAATTAGTCAAAAAGCTTTAGCAATCCAAAAATTTTCCCTCCCCCTAAAATTTTCCCTTTCCCCAGACATTTATCCCTTTTCCTTTGTGAACTTTGTTTATTGTTTTTTTTTTCCTTTAAATTTTTTTTTTGCGAAACCCAAAACTGTTTATTCAGATAAAATTTAAAATTTTTAAAAAAAAATCCACTAAATTTTTTTTAAAAAATAATTTTTTCAAAAATTTATTTATTGATGGTAAAATAATATTGGCCCGATAATTGTTTTCATTCCTTTATCGCCTAAATTTATGGAGGGGAAATTACTTTTCCCTGTTTTTAGTTTATCGGGAAACCCCCTTCCTTAAAAAACACGGGTTTTAATGACATGAGTAAGTGGGAAAATCAATGTACTGAGCTTGTGTCGGGGATTTTTGGGGGGATGTAAAACCCATACCTGCGGGGCTTGGTTTTTTTCAGGGGACTTAGGTGCTGTTAAACTTCCTCTTTGGAAACGGGATAAAAATAAAATGACATTTTTTCCTGGGGGTTTAAATTTAAAAAAAATTTTGCTTTGGAAATTTAAATTTGAATGTCTTGGGATGATTTAGATTTTCGGGTATATTCAAAAAGTTATTTTTGAAGTATTTCGGGCAAGATAAAATGTCTTTTTTTCTTTTTAAAATTTCATTCGGGTGTCGGGTTTTTTTTCCCCCTCCCCCTCAAGTTTTTTATAACGGTCCATGTTGATTTAACATTTCCTTGCAAAATTTTTTAAAAAAACTGATCTTTTATAAATTTTAAATTTTTGTAAACCCACCAGAAGGGTTGGGACTTTTTTCCTTTATTTTCTAATGGGAATTCCATATGTTAAAGGGCCTTTTTGGCACCAACTTTACAGTCTGTGTTTTTTCCCCCCCCGGATACGGGGTTTCGTAAAACCCAAGAAATAGGGGGAAAATTTTTAAACCATTTTTATTATTTTTTTTTTCCCTTTTAAACCTTTCCCTTTGGGGAAAAGCTTTTTTTGGGAAATTTTTCATTTTTAAGACAAAGTTTTTATAAAATGCCTCATTTGGATCTTTAAATATCAAAGTCTGTACCAAATTTTGGTATTTGCTGTAAAACCCCCTTAAAATTTTTTGATGTTTACTCAGCCCAGGCACCTTTTTTTGTATATACTTTGGATTTCATAATTAAATTTTGGGGGAAACAAATTGTGATAAAGGGGAAAATGATCCTTTAAGTTCCTGTATAGAAAAACATTTTTTTTTTTTTTCCATTTTTCTCCGGAAAAGGGGGCCCATATATGATCTATTAATGTAAAAACTATTTTTCAGTTCTCAAATAGGGGTTTTCGTTTTTTTGGGGGGGATAAAACCCGGGGGTTACTTTACATTCTAAAATTCCTTTTAAACCCCAAAGGAAATCATTTTAATTTAAGAAATTTTCCAAATTCCACCCCCCCCAAAAAATAAACATAAGTAAACTTTCTTAACTTCAATGAAATCAAAAAAAAAATCAATAGCATTAAAAAAAATTCCCCCCCCCAAATGGTTTCCCTTGGTGGTCTTTATACAAAAGCTAAAAAAAATTATCCCCCCCTTTTTCATGCAACTTATTTCACACAGACCCTTAAAACTTTTTTTCTCTTCTACAGCATCGGGGTAACCACTGAATTAAAGTATTAGCTACATCATGCACCCCCCCCTCCCCCATTTTTTTCCCCCTATTCTTGGGCATACAAGTTATATCCTGGCATATCATAAAAAAAAAACTAAAATTTAATCCAGTCTTTTTTCCCGGAGAAACCCCCATAACATAAAAATTTTTACCTAAAATTATTAAAGCATTGGTCAAAAAAACTCTGCAGGGGTTATTTTGGGAGCCTTTCAATATTCAGGTTTAAAAAATTGGGAAAAGGGCGTCATAAACTTTTTTTGGGGTTTTCTCCATCAGGATAGATTTTAACGGGAAAAAAGGGTTGTTAGGCAAATGCATGTTTATGGGTCCCCTACTACACCCCCAAAACCGGGAAAAGGCCCTGTTCTAAGTTTAGTGAATTTAGAACCTTTTTTCAAGGGGGGGCTGTTTAAAAAAGGGGGTAATTTTAAAATGACTTTTTTCCACTGTTATTGATCGCTGAGTTCATCTTTGGGGCCCCCTGACTGAAAAAAAAAAGGGAAAGGGTCTCACGGCCCGCCATCTCAAAGGAAGAAAAAAAAAAAAAAAATAAAAAATTGCGTATGTCCCCACTTACTATTTATTACTTTTTCCACATTTTTACTTTGGGGGTTTTTTTTTTGGAAATCCAGGGGTTTTGGGGGGCTCAGGGGGGGGGGGGGGAAAAGGCCCGGGCCCGGGGTGGGGAGATGCGTGCCTTTTCCCAAACGGGGTTTGGGGGGCGGGGTGAGCCGCTTTAAACCCTGAGTCCCCCTCTCTCACAGTTTGATCGCGTGACCCTCCCCCCACCCCCCGGTTTTAATTTAACTGCCCGCCGATGGGAACGTCCCCGGGAAGCATCAAACAAAACCCTTCCCGCCGCATGGAACCCCTCCCCGCGGGGAAAATTCTCGCGACATTTTCCTTTTGGGAATAGATGAAAAGGAAAGAGAAAAAGGGTTTTTTAACTGTCTTCTAGGGAAACTTTTGAAGTTTCTGTCCCCAACCCAGCCGAAGCCCATGGCGGGGCTTCTCCCTTTTTCCAAATGGGCCCTTTTTTCCCAACCTTGCCCAATTTGACGCGCTTTCTTACCCTCGAGCTGCCCCTGCCTACCTTTCTTTTTTTAACTACAAGGCTTTTTTTCTTTTTTTAAAAAAGGATTTTTCTTACTTTTGCTGGTTTAAATAATTTTATTAAAAGGGGTCTTTCCTTGTTGAAGGCTTATATTATCATTATTGCTCTTTTCTAGTACAAATCACCAAAGGGTGATGCGCCTATAAGCGGTAGGGGAAAACAAGAAAAGGGAAGATAAACGCCAAGGTAAGTTTTTTTGGGGTTTTAAAGGGGGGTTATTAATAAAATCTTTCTATACCGCCCCATCCTTTCCCCCCAAAAGAAATTTAAATATTGTTTTGTCGGCTGAAAGGGTTAAAGTTAGATGAGATGGGGGGGAAATTATTTTTAGAAATTTTTATTAAAAAAGGAAAAATTTGGGCACTATTTTCAAATTGTGTGGAGGGGCGGTGATGACCGGGGGTTTAACGGGGGGGGGCGGGGCCCCTACCCCCGGGTGCCCCAAACCACTTAAGTCAAAAAACAAAAGGGAAACTACAAGAGGCCGGAAATTTTATGTACACGGGGTATTTTCCCTTCAAACACATTTACTTCCCCTTACATCCCCCCTTTCCCCCCAACCTTTTTTTTCGAAGACAACAATATTTTTAAATTTTTTTTCCGATTTTCGGGCCCTCTATGCCCGTCTTTAAATTGGTTTAACGATGCCTTGACCACCAGAATTTGTAACCAAAGGTGGCCCAACAAAAGGGGTTTGCCAGACTATCTAACAAAAATTTTTTCCCAACCGGGGGAAAATTTTCCCCCTGGGGGGAAAAATTTCGGGTTTCCCTAAGGGGGAAATGTATCCGGGGGACTTTAAAAATTTTTCCTAGCATTTAGTCGCCCGAAAAAATCTCTTAGATTCAGAGTTCGCTATTGACTTCTTTTTTTTTTTAAATTATATATATAGAAGGGGATTGTCAATTCTTGTTATTAAGCAAGTAAATGTTTTGTTTTGGGGCTACTTTTTTTTCTTTTACCACATGAAGGGGGGAAAACCGGATGGTTTTAACAGGGGGAAAGGGGGAAAAACAAACAAAGGGGGGGAACCACTGATCTAACCCAAAATAAAAGACAGAATTTTCCCCGGGGGGTGGGAAAATTTAATGAAAAAAAAAACCCGTCAATCTCACCACTCATTACTACCACACCCCATACCTCACCAAATCATTAATCACCCTCCATTAAAACCCCAAAAAAATTTATTAAACACACATCCTCCCCCAAACCCCTCTTTCTCACACTCCAACCTCACCACTCAATTTCTCAACTCCATACCTCACCACTCCTTCTCAAAACATCCATAACCCCCCCCCACACCAAATTCCCCACCCTCCTACTCACCACTCCATTACTTCACACATCCATGGGGCCCCACCACTCATTTCCTCAACCCCCCATTCTCACCAAATCATTACTCCCCACTCCATACTCACCACTCATTACTCACACATCCCCACCTCCCACTCCTTACTCACACATCCATAACCCCCCACTTTATTACTCACACATCCATCCTCACCCTCTTACTCCACACCCATATTCCCCCTATTATCCACACCATACCTCCCCCCTCATTTAAATTTCTCACACATCCATCCCCCCATCATTTTAAATCACACATCCATACCTCCCCCCTCATTTCCACACATCCAAACCTCCAATCATTACCCCACACATCCATACCTCACCACCTTACTCACCATCCATAAATTTACCACTCATTACTCCAAACACCCCTACCTCACCCCATTCTCCCACCCTCATATCTCACCACCATTTACTCAAACACCCATACCTCACCCCTCATTACCACACATCCATACTCACCCTCATTACTCCCACACCCATACCTCACCATTCATTACTCCAAAATTTCCAAACCCCCCCAATCATTTCTCACACACCCCTACCTACCACTCATTACTCCACAACCCCTAACCCTCACCATTAGTACTCACCAAAACCAAAACCCCACCACTCATTACTCACACCCCCTCCATACCCCCCTCATTACTCCCCACATCCATAAACCCCACCATCCCCTTACCTTTCCCCCCTCTTCCCCCAAAACACCTCCCACTCTTAAATCCCCACACTCATTATTACCACACTCAAAACCCCACCATTCTTTTCCCAAAATCCTAGCTCACCACTCATTACTCACCCACCATAAACCCCACCCAATTTTTCCAAATCACCACCCCATCACTCGCTTCAAAGACCGTGATTTTATCTACTATTTTTTAAAATAACTTTATTTTTTGAAAACATTAAATGTTTTTTAATAAATACCTAATAAAAAAAGGCCTAATTAACAAGTCCCAAAAAATCTACCAACCCCGAAGTCCCAGTTAGGGTGCCTTCAGTATACAGTGTTCTTATACTGCACGTACATGTTTTTTTTTTACTATATTTTTTTAAAACTATTTTTTTTTTTTTTAAATTTTTTATTCTATTCATCGGGGGCCCCCAAAACCCGGGGCCTGGGGCTGCTGGGCCCATTAACCTCAAGAAACCCCCACGGGCCCCTGGTTTTTCCCCATGGTCTTGTCCACGCGACCCGAATCGCAATCCGGGAGTTTCCCCCCTCCCTTTTCGGCTTGGGGCCATAAAAACCGTCTTTTTGGGTTTAAACTGGGCCTCAACCCCACCCCACCCATCCCCCTTTTTTCAAGGGGGAAAAGTAAATTTTTCAGTGAAAAAATTTCCCCCTAATGTGTGGGACCGGGGGTCGAACTCCGGCGACAGATTTTTTGCCTGACGCTGCATGGTAAACCCCCGGGCTTTTCCATGTGGTTTGGTGTGTGTGTTGGGTGTGTGGTGTGTGTGTGTGTGGTGTGTGTGTGTGGTTTTTGGGGGGTGTGTGTGTGGGTGTGGTGTGTATTTTTTTTCTCATAAAAAGGTTGGCCAAAAGGGGAAATTTTTTTTTTTTTTTTATTTATTTTGTAACAAAAATAAAAGCTTTGGGGGCGATATTCGAACTGGATTTCCGAAGGGGGCCCGGGGGGGTGTGTATAAAATTAAAAATATAATATATATTTTTATATATATATATATTATTATATATTTATATAAAATTTATTAGAGAGAGGAGAGGAGAAGAGAGAAAAGAGAGGAGGAGGAGGATTGAAAATATATATATATATATATATTTTTTATCTCCTCTCTCCTTCCTTTTCTCTTTTCTCTCTCTCTCTCTCTCCTCTCTCCCCTCTCTCTCTCTCTCCTCTCCCCTTCTCCTCTCTCTCTCTCTCTCTTCTCTGGGGTGTGTGTGTGTGTAGGGGTAAAATATATATATAAAATATAATTTTATATTATAATATATATATTTTCACACACCAGACCCCCTTCCCGAAATCCAGTTCGGTTATCGACCCTCAAACTTTTTTATTACATAAAAAAACCTTTAAAAAAAAATCAATAACTACTATTAAAGTAGTTTTAAAACCCAAAAGGGGCCCCCCTGCACTAATGTCGCCAGGCGCCCTATATTTGGGGAATTGTAGCCTTTACTATTTTTGTTTTTATGTGCCACTGAAAATGATACACAGTAGTTTTTTTATAACTGTATATTCAAACCCCGTTTCAGCGTTGTTTTTTTTGCCTTGTATCTGCCCAAATATATACGTTTTAAATTTCCCCTATTTCCCTTGTTTTTTTTTTCGGGGAAGACGCGTGGGGGGACCTCCCCGTTTGGGGCCCCCCAGTGGGGGGAAAAGGGGGGGTAGGTATTTCTTCCCCGCAATCTCCAAAGAGCGGCCCTCAGGAGGGGCTGTAGACAACTTTACATGTATATTTCTCCCCTTCAAAAAATCTTTGATAGTTCAAGTTATTTGCTGGGAAACCCATATATATATTGTTCGTGGCTCCTATAAAGTCTGTCTCGAAAAAGGATGGGAAAAAGAGGGGGAAAAGGGTGGAATGGGGAAGGGAGAATTAAGGGGAAGGGGGGTAAGGGGTCTTCCAAACAAACCTAGGGCCGGGACTATTGCGATCGCCTTGCGTCGCTTGCGATGCTGCGCCAGGTCCCCTTTTCCAAGGGGGGCGGAGTCGGAGAAGGGGGTTTGACAATTTTTCATATATTTTTCCCATGAAAGCCTTTATAGTTCAATTATTGCTGGGGAAAGTAATCCCCCGAAAGGGAAATATGATTTTTCAAGGGTTTATTAAATGATATATTGGGTACTGTAATATCAAGATCAAGAACTAGAACTGTCGCCGACAATTGGAACTCCCGCCGACGTGAAAAATTGGAACAGTCGCCGATATCGGCGACAGTTCCTATCGGCGACAGTTCCAGGTACCACCGCCAGCACCCGCCTCTGAAGGTGGGTGGCAACACCTGGGCAACAGGTGGCAACACCTGGGGTGGCAGTTCTTCAGGTGGGGTCAAGACCTGACCTGACTTCACCTTCCAAGTGAGGTCAGGTCAAATGGGTAAAAGGGAGGAGTCAGGACCCTAGCTCCAGTCAGGTAAGAGGACTATATAAAAGTAAGTGGGCTAAAAAAAATAAAGTCATAGGAGTCAGTGGACTATGGCACGCAATACCTTCCAAACCATAGCGTCCTACCACTGCTGTGTGGTGATTCCACACTATCGGTGGCTTCAACAAAACAAACTTTTAAAGCGTGAAGTTAAGTGTGTTACTTGTGATAACTGGATTGATTGGACAAAATACTCCAGATCGAAGGATGGTTTTCTGTGGAAATGCCAAACAAAAGACTCCCTGAAGTATAAATCCACGAAATAAATGTACTGTATTTTGGAATACTGAGTAAAGTATAATGTATTTTGTATTTTGGAACACTGTATATTACTCTTAATTTTTTCTTTAAACTTTCACAAAAAGATGCATAACACAGGAATATATTTGTTATCCTAATTTTATAAATTACATTCACTGTGGGCTGGGGTGACGGATCTTCAGGTGGGATATCCTGGGGTGACGGATCTTCAGGTGGGATATCCTGCGGTGACTGATCTTTAGGTGGACATTCTGGGGTGACGGATCTTCAGGTGATCCCATTTTACAAGCCTATAATATGCACTCTAGACCTTGCCCCCATTCGTGGAGTAAACATTTTACAAGCCTATATGCACTCTAGACCTTGCCCCCATTCGTGGAGTAAACATTTTATAAGCCAATATGCACTCTAGACCTTGCCCCCATTCGTGGAGTAAACATTTTACAAGCCTATATGACAGATTCACCAATCTATTTAGTACCAAAGAATGAATTTGGCTGAAATAGGTGTCCAAGCGAGCGAAGCGAGCTTGGACAATAAAAAAAATCTACTCTGTCTCTCCTTCACCCACAATACCTTGTCCCCGCAACACACCTTCAACTATACACTACTCTGTCCCCGCAACACACCACCGGCAAGCCACGACCTAGCTACTATAATTCGACCTTGCCTTACCTCTATTTGGACTTGTAGGCTGTGCATGATTGTGGCAGAGTTGTATATATGTTCGTATAATCAGAGGTTCTTATGACTTCTCTGCCACAGTAACAAAATATTATGATTAATTATGGAAAATCGGTATTATTCCAGATGAACACCGAATTCACTTTGGTGGACGAAACTATTTTTTTCTGGTGAGTTTTGATGTGCCTTGAATTAATCTGCTAACCCGTTTCTGTCGCAAATCTTTTTTTTTTCTTTTTTTTAATTAGGTGAAGGTTAGGTTAGGTTAGGTATAGTTTTGTTATGTTAGGTATAGGTTCGGTTAGGTAAATGTTATAAATGAAAAAAATTATTTGCGACAGAAACGGTTAGCAGATTAATTCAAAACACATAAAACTCATCAGAAAAAAATTGTTTCGTCCACCAAAGGAAGTTCGGTGTTCATCTGGAAATTTACCGGAAAATCTCCTTCGTCCCATATGTATTTTATTTTTTACAAATTTTTACTACTACTTATATTATAGTAGGTACTAAAGTTATCATTTTTAGAGAAGAAATAAAATAACTATTATCATTGTTATTATCGTCATTATCAATAGTGTTCACGTATTGGTCTATTTGTCTAGTCAAGTTCTTTTTACATGCAGTATAAAGGCGCAGGCAAAAAAAATAAAAAAAGTAAAAATAGATCAATAGATAAATTAAGGTATATTTCTGTAAAAAAAGACTTATGAAATGAAAAAAAGTTCAAAGGTTTATTTTCTTGAGCTGAAGACGTGTATTTATGGCTGATAAAACAGTACTCAGAAATAAATGATAAGGGCAGAATAATGCATGTTGGTTAATATCTTACTAGTGTATTCATAACTTCTCTCATCTATTCACCATTGGTATTTTTTTCCCCTCTTTTCACTGTAAGTCCTTAATATAGCCAGCGACAACACGTGCTTCCTCTGTTACCAAAGGATGTGACAACTGTCCATGTAAAACAATGTCCATGAACACAACGTACAATACATTTCTTCCATTAAACATTATTTTCCGTATATTTACACACACACATACAAACATCTATCAAGCTGTTTTATTAGTATTCATCGTGCATTATTTCAAAACATCGAACACTAAATACGTATATGCTTATGTCTTATCTTATTATGTCTGCGTCAAGAGGGAGGAAACTGAAGATAAAGGTTGTGAGGAAAGGAGTCACGAGATACCACGACCGAGAGAGAGAGAGAGAGAGAGAGAGAGAGAGAGAGAGAGAGAGAGAGAGAGAGAGAGAGAGAGAGAGAGAGAGAGAGAGAGAGAGAAGACAAAGCTCAATGAAAGTAACTGCTGGGCTGTATAACGTGGGCATCATTTAATTTCATTCACAAGAGTAAGTATTCTTTGCTCTACAACAGCTGCCGATCACGAGTCCAGCGCGTCATCAAGGCTTTATCAGTCACCACCGTCAGCGGCGTTACGTCAGTGAAGGACAGCGCGTGACGGCACAGGAACCGGACGGTCTTTCCCGAGTCCATGAAAACATCCGAGGCACTGTAACCCAAGTGAGTGGCTCGGAAAAGAAATGTTTCCCGGTGATAAGGGACGATAAAGCTCCTGTCTTTATTTGACTAGCATTTGTTTCTTTAAAGGTTGTGATGATTGGCCCTCGGCGGGACTCGAACTCGGGTCAATGAGGTCATCACTTCCGGGCGCTGTATATATTACCACTCGGCCACTGCCTCCTGATATACTGATTGCCGGCTTCAGGGATGTGATCATAGATAGGCTACATCAAATTGACTGTATTTTAGAGGCAAGTTTCTTGAATCCTAACAAAATATTGAGGCATGTTGACCATATTCGAAAATTAAGAAGTAACATTTTTTTTTACCTTTTTAACATGTTGTTTTTTACTTGTCATTAGATTCCATGTCATAGACGCTGTATAGTGCGTACTGGCATGGTTATTTTTGATGTATTAGCTCCGCCTCTTATTCCATTACGCTGCTCGTTACTCGTTAGTTTGATCGATAAACTCCTTCCTGTTTGTTGTTACGGCGCGTGTTTGGACCCACTCACCGCTGTATCTGTCTCTGCTTGGGAGCGAGATATTTTTTTTTTTTTTTTTTACATCTATGCCTAT
>JACEEZ010023220.1:192500-195000 GCA_016584305.1 Chionoecetes opilio
TTCAAAATCTATTGTAGTAAATTATGTAAATAGCTATAGATCCAGAAATACTACTTATTAAGAGAGAGAGAGAGAGAGAGAGAGAGAGAGAGAGAGAGAGAGAGAGAGAGAGAGAGAGAGAGAGAGAGAGAGAGAGAGAGAGAGAGAGAGAGAGAGAGAGAGAGAGAGAGAGAGAGAGAGAGAAGGCAATGGGTATACGATGTTTTGATAAAGAAATTGAATATTGATACTAAAACAACACTTCAAAATCTAGGGTAGTAAATGAAGTATAGAACAGAAATAGCTACTACTTGTTACTTCAGACTGAAAATAGTATAAGATTGTTGACCAAATAAACCTTGGTCATGACAATCAAGTTAGTTGGTTAGTACCTCGATATTATGTTCTGTAATAATAAATAAATAAAAATATAATAATGATAATAATAACTAAATTGATGTGTCGTAGAGTTTTTAGGACGCTATGTGGGACGGATACACTCTTAGAAAAAAAGGGTAGGAAAAGGGTAGAAAAAGGGGTGTTTGTAGTGATGAAATACTGCTACCCTTTTTCTACCCTTACAAATATACCCTTTCGGATCGACGCAAATATACCCTTTTACAACCCTCTCGTCTAAAAAGGGTAGATACAGGGTAGATGAAGGGTATAATCGGCAGCATCTACCCTCCAGCCTGGACATAGGGTTTGAAAAGGGTAGTGATGGTGCGATGTAACAATTCTACCCTTAATATAGCCCCTATTTCTGAGAGTGTATACAGCTGACAATATTGTGAAAGGTATAGAATAACAATAATTATAGGGAATCAGCGCGTATTAATAGAGTAAATACAGTTAAAGACTAAAAACTGAGTCACTGCAGAGGCGATTCTTTGGTCTAATGGGCAGCAGAAAACGAGAATTATATTAAAGAGTATGTATAACAGATTACATTCAGTATGACTCTGATGATGATTACTTCAGCGTCACAAAGTACTGTTACATCCTGAAGGACAAGTTTGCCACCCTGATTCATGTGACTTGGAGGAACGCTGCCACGAGACCAACCGGGGCCGCGGCGACTGACACATATACATGAAGATACCTTTTTCCACCTGTGCTGCCTCGCCGGTGCCGCTAAATCAGGCCGCTCATAGGTCAGGCGCCTCACCACAACACTGGCCTGGCATACGAACCGTCCGCCATCCAAGACAGGCGCCTCACCACAACACTGGCCTGGCATACGAACCGTCCGCCATCCAAGACAGGCGCCTCACCTACCCTGAACGCGACATCTCAGATTTGGTCCCGAACTATAGTCTGTTTTTTTAACGAGGAGAAAAATCCTGACCCCTTGCTCCTTACTGGCTGATATTTGATGCCAGGAGAAGGGAATACTTCGCTTCTTCTAAATTTCAGTTGTATTTTATCACAGTTAACCATATTATCAGGTAAACATAGGCATAATTTTAAGCAAAGACCTTAAGACCTTAAGATAGAATGAAATTTTTGCCTCATAAAAAAAATAGACTATAAATTGATCCATCCCCCTTTCTTTATCTGTTCACTGTCTTCTTTAAGGGAACTAGCAACTAGGCGGGCTTTTTGTTACCCTTTCCCCTTTGGCTAGTCCTTCAGAACATAAGAACATAAGAGAGTGAAGTGATGTGATGTAAAAAAAAATGTACCACGAAGTATTGGCCCATCCTACTTTCTTTATTCTCTCACTGTCTTCTTTAAAGGAACTAGCAACTGGGCAGGCTTTTTTTTCCCCTTGGCCAGTCCTTTAGAACATAAGGAGTGATGTCATGTGATGTAAAAAATATTGTACCACAAAGTAATACGAGGACGCGGGAGTCATGTGGCGGTGGCATGTCGCGGGAGTCATGTGGCGGTGGCATGTCGCGGGAGTCATGTGGCGGTGGTATGTCGCGGGAGTCATGTGGCGGTGGCATGTCGCGGGAGTCATGTGGCGGTGGCATGTCGCGGGAGTCATGTGGCGGTGGCATGTCGCGGGAGTCATGTGGCGGTGGCATGTCGCGGGAGTCATGTGGCGGTGGCATGTCGCGGGAGTCATGTGGCGGTGGCATGTCGCGGGAGTCATGTGGCATTGGTAGTCATGGGCGGGAATGTCAATAGCAGGGGCCGCTACCTGGCTTGGGTCACAAAAAGACTGGTTTGTAGTTTCTCTCCAGTGTGCTGCGGCGATCACGACGCGCGGGGCAGGGCTTGTAATACGCCTTTCTAACCGTGTGTATAGCCTTGAGGGAGCCTGTATCTAGTACTCAGGCACTAGGTTATAGGTTTTGGTTAGGTTATAGATTATATTCTAGGTTCTAGGTTACTAGGTATCACTATGGGGTTAAGGCGACGAAACGACAAAAGTTATTGGTATGAGAGAGAGAGAGAGAGAGAGAGAGAGAGAGAGAGAGAGAGAGAGAGAGAGAGAGAGAGAGAGAGAGAGAGAGAGAGAGAGAGAGAGAGAGAGAGAGAGAGGAGAGAGAGCCCACTAAAAGTAGCGAAA
>JACEEZ010023220.1:197500-202500 GCA_016584305.1 Chionoecetes opilio
GCTTTTTCTGTGTGTGTGGGGGGGGGGGGAGGTACTAATACGACAACAATTAATACGGGACAGTTCACTTATCTACATATTATTATGATTATTAGAAACAATTTTTTTTACGACTATGTAGGATGTTGTTGTTTTTCTTATAATTTTGAACCGTATGTGACGCGTTCAATACTTCACGAGTTATTGTCAAATTTAACCAGTAGGTCACTCACTAGTAATGGTAGTCACACTAATAAGACAACAAATATTTTACTGAAAGCTGATGAACATTTGAAGAAGGAAGAAGAGAGTATAGTGTGTTACAGGTATACGTGATGGTATACCTGTAAAACCCTTCTTGAATACCCCGGCCTGATCTAGGGGGGCAGCAGGACTAGATAACCTATTGCAATAATCTCTCTCTCTCTCTCTCTCTCTCTCTCTCTCTCTCTCTCTCTCTCTCTCTCTCTCTCTCTCTCTCTCTCTCTCTCTCTCTCTCTCTCTCTCCAATGACTTCTGTCGTTTCGTCACCTTAACTCAAATAATCTATTTCTCTCTATATATAAAGTTTAAAGTTTAGTTTAAAAAGGAGTTTTAAAAGGAGGCTAGATCATTTTATGGATGGGGATGAAAGGTGGATGTAGGTAGTGCTAAGTAACAGGAACTACCACGTGTAGGTCTCACGGCCTCTTGCAGCTTCCTTATGTTCTTATGTTCTTATGTAGTATACCGTATACCTGGCTTGCGTCTATGGCTATCTGGCGCATCTATAGTAAACGTCTGTATTTCTATTTTTCTTTCTATGTACCACTTGTCACCCCCCCCCCCTTCATTGTAAACTCCTCCCTCTTTTCTCAATAAATTTGTAAACTTGTAAACTTGTCGCGCAGTGCCTGTCAGGAGGTGTGTGTGTGTGTGTGTGGCCTGCCTCGTGTGGGCCGGGCAGGTATATAGAGGTGATCACTGGCTTACTAATCACTGCACAGCCTTGGCCCGCCCCGTGACGCAGCGCCGTGCAGCGCCGTGCTTCATAAAATGAAGAGTGAGGAGCAGGATATCAGGAGGAGAAAGAGAAGATAGTGGTGGCGGTATAGATAGGATGAGGAGAAAGAGAAGGTAGTGCTGGTGGCGTAGATAGGATGAGGAGAGAAAGGAAGTAGTGGTGGTGGTGTTTATAAAATGAGTTATTTATTAAAGGATGAGATGGAAGTCAAAGTGGAGGTATTGAATGATGATGATTATAAGACACCTGTGAATAGAGAGAAGTGTATTGTGTGTGTAGATCTAACGTACACACACACACACTCACACACACACACACACACACACACACACACACACACACACACACACACACACACAAACACACACACACACATACAGACACCCCCCCACACCCCCACACCTTTATCAGCCAGTAAACGACAGGTGATTAATTTATTGCTTCGCTTCTTTTATTACAGCAAGAAATACTGCTATAGAGTGTGTCGAAATACGTACTGAAGACATATATCTACGCCATAACGGTGAGAGAGAGAGGAGAGAGAGAGAGAGAGAGAGAGAGAGAGAGTTCTATCATCTCCCAGTATATTTCTGTGAACGTATTTTCCTATTTTACACTGAACTGAAATAGAGCTAATAGAAGAGAAGAAAGGATGAGAATGAGAAAAAGAGGAGGAGGAGGAGGAGGAGGAGGAGGAGGAGGAGGAGGAGGAGGAGGAGGAGGAGGAGATGCGAATGAAAAAAAGCGGAACAATGAAAAATAATGGAAAAAACACAAAATAAAAAAGAGGAAGAGGACAAGAAAAAGCGCAATAACAATGACTATTAATCTGAGAGAGAGAGAGAGAGAGAAGAGAGAGAGGAGAGAGAGAGAGAGAGAGAGAGAGAGAGAGAGAGAGAGAAGAGAGAGAGGAGAGAGAGAGAGGAGAGAGAGAGAGAGAGAGAGGAGAGAGTGTGTGTGTTTGTGAGAGAGAGGTTACAGAGGAGAAAAGGACATAAAGATAAGAGAGAGAGAGAGAGAGAGAGAGAGAGAGAGAGAGAGAAGAGAGAGAGAGAGAGAGAGAGAGAGAGAGAGAGAGAGAGAGAGAAAGGTTACAGAGGAGAAAAGGACAGAAAGATAAGAGAGCGAGTGAGGGAGTAGGAATAATCACGTCGACAGCTCGTGATCAAGTATAATGCAAGGGTGTGGAGGAATTTAACTCTCTCTCTCTCTCTCTCTCTCTCTCTCTCTCTCTCTCTCTCTCTCTCTCTCTCTCTCTCTCTCTCTCTCTCTCTCTCTCTCTTTAAAGGGAGACAAATGTGCGGTGAGTGTGACCGACTATGTCTCTCTTGTACAGGACTTTCTCTGTCTCTCACTCTCTTCCTTAACCCCTTGAGGCCAAGAACGTAATTTCCATTGTAATTTGTACCATCAGACGATTTTTAATGAATATAAGCAATACTTAATACATATGACCTGTTTAGTATCCTTGTCCACTAGCTAATTTGGTATATTAAGTTACTTTTCGTAATTTTATGGCTAACAACAGAAGATTTTATATAGTAAAGGAAAGATCTGGGCGTGAAGGGGTTAAGGTAAGTATTGGAGGTAAATCAGGTTGTTACTCACCCATTGCCTAGAAGCCAACGTAAGACTCCTTCATGCCATAAAATCTCACCTGAAAAGAAATAAAAATAGCTTTAGTTACACCGTACGAGTTAGTTTGTTATACTTGTTGCTGCATTATAGATTGGTTATTGTTGTTGTTGTTGTTATTGCTACTGTTATTGCTGCTGTTGTTATTATTACTGCTATTGTTGCACCTGTTGTTATTGTTGCTGCTATTGTTGTTGTTGTTGTTGTTATTATCGCTGTTATTGTTGTTATTGTGAGGTGAATGTCGTGTTGTTGTGACGCAAGGTATATTATTCTGGGTGTGGAGGCGAAATAGTGTTACTTGTGTCGTGTGTGAGTGAAATGAGTTAATTTGGCCTTGGGTAAAGCTGAGTGTCAGGCCGCCGTGTGTGTGTGTGTGTGTGTGTGTGTGTGTGTGTGTGTGTGTGTGTGTGTGTGTGTGTGTGTGTTGCTTTGCCGCGAGGGAACGCAACACACGCCTTAGATGCAACAGACCTTTCATGCTCAGAAGGGGAAAGATTCTAGTCATTTAGTTCATTATGTAACTCTTAAGCCTCTTTAACTAGACCCTCCTTCTCCCCTTCTTGCGTCCTGTGCCTCTACATCACCCCCTACATCACCCCTACATCACCCCTGCATCCCCCCTACAACACCCCTACATCATGTACCATTTATTTTATTTTATACAACACGGTGGGGGCTTTCTGCGTGACTGCACACACCTTGCTTTAACCTCAACCACGATACACTGAACTGTTTGCGTCACATACAACTCATTACTTATTATACCATACTTTGGAGGATCTTTTTGCAAACTTTACAAATGATGTAATATGTGGTATAATTTATGATGTGCTAAAGGTATATAAATGAGGAATATTTGTCAATGGCTAACACTACTTGATGTATAAATTATGCATATAAGTTAAGTATAATTAGTTATTAGAGGGTATGCATTTTCTTTACTTAAGTTTTTGGTTTTTGTTGTTTTTGCTTAGGAGTAATTGCTTAGGAGTAGGAGTAATAGGAGTAATGACGATTAATATTGTGGACTACATGTGTCTTACTTGCTGTGGAGATTTTGTATTTATCATTACTTATGAGTATGTTTTGTGTTATAAAACTAGCCAATAAATGTATCTATCTATCTATCTATATTTCCGACCCCACGTGTCCCCCATATCAGTGTTGAGGACGTCATCACCAGCCCGGCAGACGGTTTTCAGAGTTATTTTGGTCCCAACTCGATAAATACCCTGGAGTGTTTCAAAGAGAAGTGTGTCAACCTCAGCCTCACGTTGTAGCCTCCACGCAGAGCCTTGTCTTGGAGGGGGACAGCGGGCGTTATAAAGACAGCATAGAGAACAGTGAGAGAGAGAGAGAGAGAGAGAGAGAGAGAGAGAGAGAGAGAGAGAGAGAGAGAGAGAGAGAGAGAGCGAGAGAGAGAGAGAGAGATATATAGACAACACAGAACAGAGAGAGAGAGAGAGATAAACAGCGGGCGGTACTGTGGCCACGGCAGTAACGCTACACCACACTATGTTCTCTTTTTTTTACGAGGTGAAAAATCCTGACCCCTTGTTGCTTACTGATTGATATTTGATGCCATGAGAAGGGAATACTACGCTTCTTCTAAATTTCAGTTGTATTTTATCAGAGTTAACCTTATTATCAGGTAAACATAGGTGTAACTTTAGCATGAGACCTTAAGATAGACTGGAATTTTCGCCTCGTTAAAAAAAATAGACTATAGATCTTGCATCCTTCTCACACTTAAAGCTGCGTTACTCATGTCAGAGTGTTATTTAGTAAAGGACTGAGCTTCTAAATACTAGTGGTAATTTGGGTTACTCTGTGGTTCTTATAGTTCAGGACCTCGTACGCCTTACTCCTTCACGATGATAGGGAACTTTAAAAGAAGGCTAGATAAATTCATGGATGGCGATGAAAGGTGGATGTAGGTAGCGATAAGTAACAGAAACTACCACGTGTATGTCTCACGGCCTCTTGTAGCTTCCTTATTTTCTTATGTTCTTATGTTCTTATGACAGTAACTACCACGTGTAGGTCTCACTGCCTCTTGTAGCTTCCTTATGTTTTTATGTTCTTATGACAGGAACTACCACGTGTAGGTCTCACTGCCTCTTGTAGCTTCCTTATGTTCTTATGTTCTTATGACAGTAACTACCACGTGTAGGTCTCACTGCCTCTTGTAGCTTCCTTATGTTCTTATGTTCTTATGACAGTAATTACCACGTGTAGGTCTCACTGCCTCTTGTAGCTTCCTTATGTTCTTATGTTCTTATGACAGGAACTACCACGTGTAGGTCTCACTGCCTCTTGTAGCTTCCTTATGTTCTTATGTTCTTATGTTCTTATGATGCCATAGTGTGTCCTAAGTAAG
>JACEEZ010023220.1:207500-211062 GCA_016584305.1 Chionoecetes opilio
ATTTGGGAAAAAAGGGTTTAATTTTTTACACTAGGACCAGAAAAACCCCCTTACACAATTGGGAGGTGTTTTTTGGGGTTTCCCTTTAATGGATTCTAAGAAATTTCCCCCCCCAATGAGTTTTTTGTTGCAAATCATTTTTTGGAGATATCAAATGTTTTTAGTAAGAAGCGTTATTGCCCAGAAATAATTTAAACCAGCCCCCCCTTTTAGATTCAAAAACCCAAAAAAAAAAAAAAAAATAATGAAAAACGTAACCCCCCCTTTTTATTTTCCCACTAACCTAACTCCCCCTTTTAGTTTCAAAACCAAATTTTTAACCCCACTTTTTTTAACTTTTCTAACTAAACCCAAAAATCCTCTTTGGGAAAAAGGTCCACGGAAAGGGGAAGAAAAGCAGAGGCGATGCAGGTCAAAAGAGGAAGAAGAGTGAGACGCACGTAAACCCCTTGTCTTTTCCCCCTATAAATAACGGGTATTTTTGTTTGGGGGTTTTCCCCTACTTTCCCCCCCTCCCCCCAAAAAAAAGTTTGGGCACCTTGGGGGGTTTTTGCGGGGAAAATTTGGGGGGGGTTCCAAAAAAGGGTTGCAACCCCATGTTTTTGAGTTAGGAGTGGCCCGGAAAAATTTCCCCGATCTAGGGAAAAAATTTTAAATGATTTTTCAGTCAAAAAACGTGTGGACCTGCTGAAGATCCTCCAAACAGAATGACCCCGGGGTATCCCAGTCCACCCCCCCCTCCCCACCCCTCCCATTTAAAAAGTAAGATAAAACAAAAATAGGTTCCGGGGGTGGGGAGGGGCCCCATTAGGTTAGGAAAATTGGGGGATTATCGCTAAGTTTGGATAGTTATCGGGGGGCGAGGGGGGCAGAGCCCCTCGTAGGAGGGTTTGGTTTAATTTGCTTAGGTTAGGTTAGGGTTTCGACGGGGGCCCCTTTTATCTCGGAGCTTGAAGGTTAGGTAAATTTCCCATAAACTAGGGAAAGTACCCTAGATATAAAGGGAATTTTTAATCCTACACAAATCAAAAAAACGTTTTTTCGACGCATTATTTATCCCCACCCTTCCCAAACCCCGCATTCCCAAGGTCCCCAAGCTGTTTGGGGGGAAGGGGGGAGGTATGGGCAAACGCTAGAATTTACCAAATAAATCCTATTTTTCCCAAAAGTAATGGGGTAAAGGGGGACGGAAGGATACACACAAGTTTTTAAAACCCTTTTTAGTAAAAAAAAAAGAAAAAAATGGCCAGGGGGGAAGTGATGATCAGGGAGAGATACGGCAGTATACGTTTGCTACAGATACGGCAGTATATCTACTTAGCTATGGTACTGCCGTATCTGCTGGCCCCACTCCCTCCCTTGGGTTTTGCCCCTTTCCCCTTCTGTACACGTGGGGTTTTCCGTTTTGGGGTTTCCCTTTCCCTCCCCTTTACCATTAATTGTGGAGATATTAAAAATATTATTTATAGGGAGGAGGGGAGGAAAAAGTGTTTTCATCGTTCCCCCCGTAAAAAATTTTCTACGGGATGTTTTACACGTATATAGAATTTTAAAATTTTTTTAAAATTTCTTTATTTTTAGTTTGTAAGGTTCTCAAAATAATTTACTGTCATATTTTTGATTTTTAAGCGTTATTTCAAGATCTAAAGACATTTTAGGGGAATGTTTAAAAGCTACGTTTAGGGGCGAAGTTAGTCAGCAGGAAAATGCTAGGGGCCCCTAGCCATGGCGGAAATTTTCTTTCCCAGATGGAGATTTATGGCAAATTTATGTTTTGTCAAACCCTTTTTTGGGAATCCATGCCTTATTATAAATCACCGGGCCCGGGGGAAATTTCACTTTGGTGTAGCTCCCAAATAAAACCCTTTGGATTTTCTCGAAGATACCCTCATTGTAATTCCCACTCAAAGTTTCCGCTTACGCTTTAATGAAACCTACCCTAACCTAACCGTAACTTAACGTAAACTAATCCGACTTGTTCAAGAGTGGAGTAGGCGATCTTTTCTAGACTCACCGAATATGCTACCGGGTCATCAAACTAGAAGTACCCGGCCGCAAGAAGACACCTCACCCACTCCCTTCAAGGATATCACAGTCTTAAAACTGAACGGAGATGAAGAGCTGAAGAAGACGTGGTAGCCTGGTAGTGTTATGTAGGGCAAAGTAACTAATATAAAGTAAACCCACTTCGTCGACGAAAAAAATATCTGACCGCGCATCCAGCAACTCGAGTCACTTTTGACGTCACTGGGGGTCTATTATTAGTTATAAGAACATAAGAAAATAAGGAAGCTACAAGAGGCTGGGAGACCTACACGTGGTAGTTCTTGTTACTTAACACTACCTACATCCACCTTTCATCCCCATCCATTAAATTGTCTAGCCTCCTTTCAAAGCTCCCTATTGACTCCGCACTAACCACCTGATGACTGAATCCATTCCAATCATCTACCACCCTATTTGTGAACCAGTTTCTCCCTATTTCCTTTTTAAATCTACGCTTTTCCAGTTTGAGTCCGTTACTTCTTGTTCTACCCTGGTTACTAGTTATTAGAGTCTAGTTACTTTGGTGTAGAGTAGCGGCGACGAAACTAGATTTAGATGCCGCGAGTTACAAGGTGACGCGGCAAAGTTCACCCCTTGTCGACCTCAGCCTGGCGTTGTGGAGGGCACGTGTGTATTGCCTCAACACTGCCAGTAGGTCAACAGTAAGGCTTGATACAGCTACCTGAGGCCCTGAGGCGCTTGGTATAGGACATCGCTCTCATCTCCCTGTCCCGTGTCCGCACTGCTCCATTGTCAGGGCTGAGAAGGCCGCTATATATGGGGAGCCTCGCGTGTGGTGGGGCGAGGCTTCCTGAGGCTCGTGTTCTACTTCGTGTTCGGGTCGCGACAACAATACACTCGCTGCGTAAGTCATGGCTGGTAGTCAAGATCCATAGTTTAAAAGGAGGCTAAACAATTTCATGGATGGGGATGGAAGGGGGATGTAGGTAGTGTTAAAGTACCTCCCACGTGTAGGTCTCACGGCTTCTTGTAGCTTCCTTATTTTCATATGTTCTAATAGTTTATCAATTCACATGGGTTCTAACACATCTCTTATTGTATTCTAGGTCTTCATGATCCTCCCTGGCTCAGTGACTTTATTTATGTATTTATTATCATTTATGTTTTTACGTTTGAGCCTATAGCGCCTGTATGCTATTGTCTTCCTTCCTTAGGTTAGACTGCTTTATAATCCATCATGACACATACTTATTCCATTTATCCTAGGTGAAATACATTATAAATCTTGGATACACATATGAACTAATGATAACGCTGTCTCTTAGAACACATCCAATTCTGCAAACAAAACAAGAACTCATCCTTTCTCTACTGTAAGTGTGGCCTTAATTTTGTGAACGTATATATTTACTTAGATTAGGATCCCCACCACACCTACCAAGGGGCTCCATGCTACGCGACTCGCATTGGCCTGCAGGGAGAATGTGGTAGCGGCAACTAAACCTCAAAAATAGGCTGCAATGGAAAAAGCGAACATTACTACCGGAAGAATTAC
>JACEEZ010023220.1:212769-222769 GCA_016584305.1 Chionoecetes opilio
GGTGGGGGGGTGGGGTGGGGGGGGGGGGGGGAGGGGGGGGGGGGGGGAGGTGGGGGGGGGGGGGGGGGGGAGGTGGTGGTGGTGGGGTGGTGGGGGGGGGTGGTGGGGGGGGGGGGGGTTTGGGGGGTTTGGGGGGTGGTGGGGAGGTTTGGGGGGTGGGGTGGGGTGGGGTGGGGTGGGGGTGGTGGGGTGGGGTGGGGTGGTGGTGGTGGTGGGGTGGGTGGTGGTGGGGTGGTTGGTGGTGGTGGGGAGGTGGGGTGGTGGTGGTGGTGGTGGGGGGGGTGGGGGTGGTGGGTGGTGGTGGGGTGGTGGTGGTGGGGGGGGTGGTGGTGGTGGGGGTGGTGGGGGGGTGGAGGTGGTGGGGGGGGGTGGGGGGGGTGGTGGGGAAAGTGGTGGGGGTGGTGGTGGGTGGTGGTGGTGGTTGGGGTGGGTGGTGGTGGGGGTGGGGGTTTTGGGGTTGGTGGTGGTGGGGAGGAGGGTGGTGGTGGTGGTGGTGGTGGAGGTGGGGGTGGTGGTGGAGGTGGGGGTGGGGGGTGGTGGGGGTGGGGGGGTGGTGGGGGGTGGTGGTGGTGGTGGTGGTGGTGGTGGTGGTGGTGGTGGTGGTTGGAGGTAGTGGTGGTGGTGGTGGTGGTGATGCAGACTTTATAATAAGATGGAAGTTTATCCTCTAAAAAAAACATATTTGAGGCGTATTCTGTATGGGAACCTTTTAAGTCACGGTCCTTCGGCACTAACTTCTCTTCTCTCTCTCTCTCTTCTCTCTCTCTCTCTCCTCCCCCTTCTCTTTTCTCTCTCTCTCTCTCTTTTGCACACACACACCCCAAAACACACACTCACCACACACACACACACACACACACACACACACACACACACACACACACACACACACACACACAGTTCCATTATCTCCTTTCACCTTGTCTATCCCAAGTAACGACTACGTAAGTACCTTTTTTCCTCTAACACCATATTGACCTGGCCTTTAACTTCTACTTCTTACATCATCATACTTCCACACGCGGCAATTACCACAAAATAATTCAGCCGTGTACCTCAACCATGTAATCTTCCCTCACACCCACATAGCTCTACTACATAGTTAAAAAACTACGTTTTTACTACATAAGACTACAAAGTTTAACAAATACGTTTACAAATAAAACACATAAAAAATATAACAACATACGCTACAAATAAGACTACATAATTTTTAACAACATAGTCTACAACATAAGACACATAAGAAAAAAATGTTTTCAACATAAGGGCTAATAAGTATAACAACATACGTCTACAACATAAGACTACATAAGTATAACAACATAAGTCTACAACATAAGACTACATATAACAACATAAATCTACAGTGGTGTCCTATGTAGCCTGGATAACCTTATATAATACCCCTGCAATACCTATGTAAAACCCCTGCACTACCCCTACAACACCCCTACAACACCCCTATAACACCCCTGCAACACCCCTGCAACACCCCTACAACACCCCTGCAACGCCCCTGCACTACCTAGGCACGAGCTGAAGCCTTAATTCGGGCCCGCCTAACATATGAACGAGCCACAAAAACTTGAGTCAGAAGCTTGTGCAAGGTAGAGAAAGTCAGGGATACTCAACCCTTGGAGAAAAAAGAATGAAAAATAAAAGGGGTGTAGTTGTTGGCTTTTACTCAACGACGTTTTTATGGCTCATTTGTTAATCTAGGAGAGGAGATACTTTTTGGTGAATATAAAGTGTTGATAATACGTAATGTTAATATAGCCTCGTGTGGCCCAGTATATAGGGTTGTTGCTGTCTGTTTTTCCTTTGTATTCCTTTGTAAATGAGGGTCTCGCTTCATGTTTTTCTCCTGAAGGCGTCGAGAGAGAGAGAGAGAGAGAGAGAGGAGAGAGAGAGAGAGAGAGAGAGAGAGAGAGAAGAGAGAGAGGAGAGAGAGAGAGAGGACGAAGAGAGAGAGGGAAGAGAGAGAGAAGAGAGAGGAGAGAGAGGGAGAGAGAGAGAGAGATGGAGAGAGAGGGGAGAGAGAGACAGACAGAGAGCAGAAGAGGGAAAAAGAGAGAGAGAGAGGGAGACGAGAGAGAGAGGGAAGAGGAGAGAGAGAGAGAGAGAAGGGGAGAGAGAGAGAGAGAAGAGGGGAGAGAGAGAGAAGAGAAAGAGAGAAGAGAGGGGAACAGAAGAGAGAGGAGGAGAGAGAGAGGAGAGAGAGAGCGGAGAGAGAGAGAGGAGAGAGAGAGAGGAGAGAGGAGAAACCGAGAGAAAGAGAAAGAAAGAGACAAAAAGATACACAGACAAAGATGGACTCCCACAAACTTGAGAAAACATTACCTGTTTCGAGCAACATTTATCGGGGGTTACACTACTTCTCTATAAGACAAAAACAAACAAGACCATTTTTTTCCTTCTAAAAACTCTACAACATGTCATAATACGTCCTCCTACTCTTCTCTTTCCTTCCTTCCCTCTGTTCTTCCTTTGTATTCCTTTGCCTCCTTCCTTCCTTCCCTCTGTTCTTCCTTTGTATTCCTTCGTATTCCTTTGTATTCCTTTGTTATGCGTTCTTGATAAGCTATAAAGTAAGTCAAGGTCATTCGGAATTACTACAAAAATACATCTACTTTCCTCTCTCCCTCCCTCCCTTTCCTTCCTCCTTCCTACATCCTCTCTTCCTCCTTCCTCACTTCCATTATCTTATCCAGTGTTTCCTTTTCTCTCTCCTCCTTCTCTTTTCCATTTCCATTTCCTTCCCTTCCTCCTTCCTCCCTTCTTCGACATATCTTCCCTACCTCCTCTTTTCTCCCTTGTTTTTCCCTCTCTTCTCTCTTCCCTCCTCTCTTGACCTTCACTTCCCCCTGTAGTAACCGAATACTTCCTCCCCCACACTCCTTTCTCTTTCCACAGGGGAGGGTGGGCGGGGGTGGGAAGGTCGTGTGTGTGTGTGTATTCATCTAGTTGTCTAGTTGTATTTTACAGGGCCTGAGCTGCACTCGTATGGCCCCGTCTCCATTCTACATTTCTTATCATTCATCCTTAGTGTTGGCCGAAGCCACCACCCCGGGAGGGGGTCACAAACCCCCAGGCTAACACCCGGTACCCATTCACTGCTGGGTGGACAGGGGCTCGGGTTTTAAGGAAACAGCCCAACTGTTTCCGCTCCGCCCAGGGATCGAACCTGGGACTTCTCGGATGTGAACCGAGCGTGCTACCACTACACTATGGAGTACCCAAGAGTGTGTGGAGTGTGTAGTGGTGTGTGTGTGTGTGTGTGGTGTGTGTGTGTGTGTGTGTGTGTGTGTGTGTGTGTAAGAAAGGTACAATCAATATTATGGAAATGAAGGCAATGGTGAAGATGGAAAGGTCAAACTCTTCATGGTGTTTGGAAATCGGTACAGTTGAGATTAAGGTCAGTCAGTAGGTCAGTCAGTCAGTTCAGTCAGTCAGTCTAGGTCAGTCAGTCTGCTGATTCACCCAAAACCAATCCTCGTAACGCAAAACATGCAGTGGTGTAAGATTAGTGTGTGTGTGTGTGTGTGTGATGTGATGTGTGTGCAATGGTGTGTGTGTAGGTTTGTTGTGTGTGTTGTGTGTGTGTGTGTGTGTGTGTGTGTGACGCTTCTTATCACTTAACATATTCTCTCTCTCTCTCTCTCTCTCTCTCTCTCTCTCTCTCTCTCTCTCCTCTCTCTCTCTCTCTCTCTCCCCTCCCATGCTATATAGTATATAGTGATGTCAGTAATATTAGCATCGAACTACAATTAAAAAGGTTTTTTTCTCCATAATTTGGTTCTTGTGTGTGTGTGTGTGTGTGTGTGTGTGTGTGTTGTGTGTGTGTTGTGTGTGTGTGTGTGTGTGTGTTTGTGTGTGTGTGTGTGTCTTAGCTAAATGTCAAGGCGTGTGTGCGGCGGCGATGTATTTTTTTTTCTTTTTTGGAGAGAGAGAGAGAGAGAGAGAGAGAGAGAGAGAGAGAGAGAGAGAGAGAGAGAGAGAGAGAGAGAGAAAGAGGAGAGAGAGAGAGAGAGAGAGGGGAGGGGGTAGAGGTATTGTCGATTATAGGTATTTAAGACTCTCTCCTCTCTCTCTCTTCTCTCTCTCTCTCTCTCTCTCTCTCTCTCATCACCACACACACACACACACACACACACACACACACACACACACACACGTGTGGTGTGTGAGGTCCCAGCATTGCCCAAAGATCGGTAATAATGAGCTCCAAGCTCGCACTGAGAGTGAAACTGGCGATCGCAAGCCAGCTCGCGTGGACAAGACCATGGGTGAATGACACACACACACACACACACACACACACACACACACACACACACACACACAGTCTACAAGTCAGGCATCTCAGATTACTACTGCCGAAGGACTGCTTTCAATACCACCGTCGAGGGTCGCTTAGCTCCTGGGACACCCGCCTGGCCAGACAACTCAACCCTCCCTTACCTTCCCTTCCCACCTTTCTCCCCTTTTCCCTTTACCTTCCTACCCGTTATCCTCAAATGTTAACCCGGCCTGCCTTCACCTATATAAATTAACCTCATAGTTATACAAAGTTATTAATATTCATACTTATAGTTAGTTTATAGTTAGTATAGTTTTCTTTATTAAGTGTTGTTTCCCAGTCGCCTTTTAGAGTTACAAAGGATTACAAAGGAAACACAAACAGCAACAGACCAATAGGTCCTTACTAGGCTGTTTGCTTTAACTACACTACACTAACTAGATAATAAGAGAGAAAGGATAGGAAAGCAGAAGGCTCCTCCCCACCCACCCATCCCTCCAGCCGAAGATGGCCGGAAATGAAGTGATACCATGCAATATAGAAAAACTTCATGGAATTTGTGAGGAAAGTTGAAAGCTGTAATCTATGGCTAACTACTACTATGTTTGTGGGGGTAGGTTTAGTGCTTGATAGTAGGGTCATGTTATGTGTGTTTTGTAATGGTGGGAACACAGTGTGGAGGTTCAAGGGTGGTGCGGCAGCCTTGCCTGGCGCTTTCTTGGGAGGCAGCAGTCAATCAGGCCCCAGCTCCGTTCAATCCATTGCGGACTGTGTACTTTCCATGTAGGACGCCGTACACTTCAATGCCCCCTGCAGCAGTGACCCCTGGTACCTTAAATCCCGATGGTGGTCACTAACTGTCAGGACCCTTACTGATCCACAGCCCGTCACAAGTCGAGAGTAGTAGTGGTAACCGTTAACTCGGGGCTATCTGTGTGTGTCATGAGGTCTAATGTAGTGTTGGTGTAGGCTCAGTGTGGAAGTTCAAGGGTGGTGCGGCAGCCTTGTCTGGCGCTTTCTTGGGAGGCAGCAGGCAATCAGGCCCCAGCTCCGTTCAATCCACTGCGGTAGTGCACTTTCCAAGTAGGACGCCGTGCACTTCAATGCCCCCTGCAGCAGTGACCCCTGGTATATAAATCCCGATGGTGGTCACTAACTGTCAGGGCCCTTACTGAACCACAACCCGTCACAGGTCAAAAGTTGTAGTAGTGACCGTTTACTCGGGGCTGTCTGAGACGTGTGGGAGGGGTTGTGTAGACGCAACTCGGAATCATTTCACGCAATGAGAGTAAGCATCAGAGGCCCGCGAGATAAATTTATTATTCCGAGATAAACAGTGACAACCGGGGATTTGATATGAAATATTTGTCGAGGCGATTTTTAAATGATTCTATTGTATTTGAGTTTACTCCGTCTGAGGGCAGCCCATTCCATACGTTTACAACACGGTTTGTGAAGAAGTACTTTGCCTCGTTCGTTACAAACCGTTTCCTGCTTATTTTAAATCCGTTGTTTCTAGTTGAGCTTGACCGGTCTAGCGTGGAAATATTTTCTGGGACTACGTTCGTAAATCCTTTAAAGATTTTAAAGACTTCGATGAGGTCACCTCTTATCCTTCGTTTTGTTAATGGGAATAAGTTAAGTTCTTTGAGCCGATTTTCGTACGATTTATTACGTAAGTTAGTAGGGACATAAGATTTACTTCAGCCTGTAGAGAGACAGAGAGAGAGAGAGAGAGAGAGAGAAAGAGAGAGAGAGAGAGAGAGAGAGAGAGAGAGAGAGAGAGAGAGAGAGAGAGAGAGAGAGAGAGAGAGAGAGAGAGAGAGAGAGAGAGAGAGAGAGAGAGAGATGATGAGAGAGAGACGAGAGAGGGGACCTGCGCGAGAGATCGAGAGAGGAGAGAGAGAGAGAGAGAGAGACGTACTGTTACATAATTAATAAGTTTACCCACAAAACCTGTCTGTCTGTTTAGTATTGATCATTATAGCGGTTAAGCAATTACTTCAAGCTAAGGATATGCATTTTTTCTACCTCCTACCTACCTTTTCTATACTCTCCCGGTATGTTGGAAGGAGACTAGATAGGTACAGTGTGTTTAGTAGGCAGGTAAGGATAGCCATACACTCCCCCGGTATGTTGGAAGGAGACTAGATAGGTACACTGTGTTTAGTAGGCAGGTAAGGATAGCCATACACTCCCCCGGTATGTTGGAAGGAGACTAGATAGGTACACTGTGTTTAGTAGGCAGATAAGGATAGCCATACACTCCCCCGGTATGTTGGAAGGAGACTAGATAGGTACACTGTGTTTAGTAGGCAGGTAAGGATAGCCATACACTCTCCCGGTACAAAAGCCCCTGATTAAATAAACATTGATTTAGCTGAGCATTCTACGTATATAGACAGACAGGCAGACAGACAGACAGGTAGGATAGACAGTTAAAAGACGAGTATTTATAGACAGGTGACATTGACAGTATAATTAAGGGATTGAGTGACAAATAGAAAGCTTGATATATGTGTGTGTGTGTGTGTGTGTGTGTGTGTGTGTGTGTGTGTGTGGTGTGTGTGTGTGTGTGTGTGTGTGTGTGTGTGGTGTGCTGCGTGCGTGCGGCGGCCGGCGGGGGCGGCGTGCGTTGCGTGCGTGCG
Source organism: Chionoecetes opilio (assembly GCA_016584305.1). Taxonomy (NCBI): domain Eukaryota; kingdom Metazoa; phylum Arthropoda; class Malacostraca; order Decapoda; family Majidae; genus Chionoecetes; species Chionoecetes opilio. The sequence continues at coordinate 219,721 of JACEEZ010023220.1, forward strand.
TGCGTGCGTGCGTGCGTGCGTGCGTGCGTGCGTGCGTGCGTGTGGGTGGGTGGGTGGGTGGGTGGGTGGTGGTGGTGTGTGTGTGTGTGTGTGTGTGTGTGTGTGTGTGTGTGTGTGGTGTGTGTGTGTGTGTGTGTGTGTGTGTGTGTGTGTGTGTGTGTGTGTGTGTGTGTGTGTGTGACGTAGCGAGGGACGACTTAAGGGTTTCTACATGTCATGATTATTAACTAAAGTAGTGCGTGCGCGTATTCAAGGATTACATAACTCTCTCTCTCTCTCTCTTCTCCTTCTCTCTCTCTCTCTCTCTCTCTCTCTCTCTCTCTCTTCTCTCTCTCTCTCTCTCTCTCTCTCATACACAGACAGACATTTTTCATCAAATCGACAATGAAACTTTTAATCTCTTCGTCATTATCAAGGACAAAAAATATATTAAACAAAAAAAAAAAGGAAAAATGTGTCCCGTTCATTGTCGTTCTGGACGTGTACAAAAAGGTCACAAAAAGGTCATAAAAAGGTCAAGGTTCTATTTCGCCAAAACTAGAAGAAATTACACCAGAGGAGAAAATTGACCCATTTTCACACATCATTATTACTAGTGTCCTACCTATCATTATTATTATTATTATTATTATTATTATTATTATTATTATTATTATTATTATTATTACTATCATATCATTGTTGGTAGTAGTGTTGGTGATGGTTGTAGTAGTAGTAGTAGTAGTAGTAGTAGTAGTGGTGGTGGTGGTAGAAGTAGTAATAGTAGTAGTAGTAGCAGTAGTAGTAGTAGTAGTAGTAGTAGAAGTAGTAGTAGTAGTAGTAGTAGTAGTAGTAGTAGTGGTGGTGGTAGTAGTAGTAGTAGTAGTAGTAGTAGTAGTAGTAGTAGTAGTAGTAGTAGTAGTAGTAGTAGTAGTAGTAGTAGTTGTGGTAGCAGCAGTAGTAGTAGTAGTAGCAGTAGTAGTAGTAGTAATAGCAGTAGTAGTTGTAGTAGTGGTATAATGTGATAGTGATGGTGGTGGTGGTGGTAGAGAAAGTGGTGATGGTGGTGGAGGTAGTGGTGGTGGTGGTGGAGGTAGTGGTGATGGTGGTGGAGGTAGTGGTGGTGGTGGTGGAGGTAGTGGTGGTGGTGGTGGAGGTAGTGGTGATGGTGGTGGAGGTAGTGGTGGTGGTGGTGGAGGTAGTGGTGATGGTGGTGGAGGTAGTGGTGGTGGTGGTGGAGGTAGTGGTGGTGGTGGTTAACCCGACAGACTGAACTAAAAACAAATATTTTGTTCTTAGTAATTAGCAGAGACAAGGATGCAGGTGACAATATTTCATTTCTCTCCTAATTAACACTTGTAAGGGCAGGTGTGTGTGTGTGTGTGTGTGTGTGTGTGTGTGTGTGTGTGTGTGTGTGTGTGTGTGTGTGTGTGTGTGTGTGTGTGTGTGTGTGTGTGTGTGTGTGTGTGTGTGTGTGTGTGTACAGAAAAAGTAATACAAAAATTAAAACAAAATATTAAAACTTAGTCACGATATTACAATGCTCATGAGTTTTCTATTATTAGTCATGTTGAGAACGTGATAGTGGCTGAGTGGTTAGGGCCTTAAAGTAGCGAGTTCGAGGTCCCGAGTTCGAGTTCTAGATGCTATAGGCTCAAATATAGGGGAAAAAAAACAACCCATAAAAGACTAATGATAAAACTATAGACGTATTCTTGATGTATATGTGTTAATGGTGTTGAAAAAATGTAATGTTAAAATTGTTGGGGAAAAAAAAAAAAAAAAAAAAAAAAAAAAAAAACAGTAGATTAGAAATATTCTATACTTTTTTTTTTTTACTACTGTTCTTGGGGTCATATCCAGAAAGGTGGTGCGTTAATACCTATGTCCTATCTGCAGTCATAACTCATAAGCCAGGTCAGCCAGCGTCCTGAATACCCAGAGACAAAACCTTGGACTCCTAACGCAAGTATAGGCGCTACGTGTGACTATATTCATGTTCTTCTCTCTCTCTCTCTCTCTCTCTCTCTCTCTCTCTCTCTCTCTCTCTCTCTCTCTCTCTCTCTCTCCGTCCTCCGCCCTCTCTATCTCTCTATCTCTCTCTCTCCCTCTCTCCTCTCCTCTCTCCTCTCTCTCTCCTTCTCTCTCTCTCTCTCTCTCTCTCTCTCTCTCTCTCTCTCTCTCTCTCTCTCTCTCTCTCTCTCTCTCTCTCTCTCTCTCTCTCTCTCTGTATTCAGTTTGCAGGAAGGAGGGAAAGGTAGGAGGGTATACTGGTGTTGAATGTGTTACTGTGTGTAGCATGTGATGGTTGATGGTTAGGCAAAGTGACTTGATGTGTGGAGTGAGCTGTCAGAGGAGAGGGAGACTTTTTTCATACTCGTAGGTGCTTAAAGGTCTCATTTCAGGTAAGTTTATGAGCCTTAAGTTATGCCTTAAGTTATGAGCCTTAAGTGGGTGGTGAGACTCTTTTTCATACTAGTGGTTTAAGGCGGCCGAACATTATTTATATACATTAAACGTGTGTCATAAAGTAACCTCGGCGTCAAAGATAACTTGTAAGAGGAAAAAGGGAAAGAGTCGTCACCAGAAGACACACACACACATACACACACACACACATACACACACACACACACACACAAGCATTGGAGTGTGGCGTATATACCGGTACCTCGTGTTTACATGCCACACACACACACACACACACGCACACACACACACACACACACACACACACACACACACACACACACACACACAGACACACAGACAGACAGACACACACACACACCCTCTGTGTCAGTAATCACGTCGTCTAGTACGCTGATGACGTCAATAACTGGAAATTCAACACGGCAGTCGTTATTTATTACCTGAAGACTGGCTGAGGAACGACCAAGGCCTCCATGCATACTTGTACAGATAATAAACTTTAGACCTTATGAGTGGCTATTTAAAGGCTGACATTGTATAAAAAATACACTTTGACATTAACGGTACTTGTGATAAGGATAAATATGTCATAATTTTCTGGTAATATAACTTAATAGGTAAATAATGATAGGTATTT
>JACEEZ010023220.1:227769-252212 GCA_016584305.1 Chionoecetes opilio
CGACGACGGCGGATAAAAAAGCTCTATACGTTGGGGTGTGTTGGCGCTTTTACGCTCGTCATTGCTCGGCGGGTCACCTTATAACGTCGTAGTGGTGTCACAAGAACGATGGTGGCGCCGCCGCTTCTCTTAAGGTGATGATGAAGTCATCTTCGATGATGCAGAGCCGCTTCAACACCACCATCATCACCATCAACAACCACCATCATCACCATCAACACCACCATCATCACCACCTCAACACCACCATCAACACCACCATCAACACCATCATCACCACCATCAACACCACCATCAACACCACCATCATCACCATCAACACCACCTCAACACCATCATCAACACCACCCTCATCAACACCATCATCACCACCACCATCACCACCACTATCATCACCACCATCGTCACCATCATCAACACCACCGTCACCATCATCAACACCACCATCATCACCACCATCACCACCATCAACACCACCATCAACACCACCAACACCACCATCATCACCACCATCACCACCACCACCATCACCACCATCAACACTACCATCACCACCACCATCAACACCTCAACACCACCATCATCACCACCATCAAAACCACCATCCCCACCATGGTACCATCAACATCACCTCATCACCATCACCAACACCACCATCATCACCATCAACACCACCATCACCACCATCATCAACACTATCAACACCACTATCAACACCACCATCATCACCACCATCACCAGGACGCCGGTGTTACTGTCATGGCTCCAGGGTTAATGCGGCGCGGCGACCCTTCACGACTGGAACCTTTTTTTTTCTTATCTACCTCTGTATGTTTTTTTCAGGGTTTTTATCAACAGAAAGAGGCAGGCGGGCGGTGTGGGTGGGTGTGGGGTGGGTGAGGGTGCGGGCGGCGGCTGTGTGCTGGGCGGCAGGGTGAGGTAACAAGCCCGCGCCGCCCCCTCACGCCCACAACAGGCGGTGGTACAGTATATATTTTTCAGACAGATCCAATAACCTCCCTTCATGCTGCTCATCTCCCGCTGTGGTATTTCCTCCTTGCATGTCATGATGCGTCACAGTTTGCAGCGTGGTGAGTGTGGCTGGAGCTGTGGTGGAGCTGTGGTGGAGTGGTCGTGTGGACATCACAGGGACATTTAGGGCTCGCAAAGAAAAAAAACATGCTAGGAATAACATGTCATGAGGAACAATAAATACCTAATCTACTGAAAATGTGTTCCTTGGGTGTAAAATCTTTAAAATTTTCCTAGTTGTCACGTCTTTAATGGTCGGCTGGAATATCAACCTTGTTTTGCTGCGAGGCCATTGTGTGCCGGGGCAAAGAGTCTGGAGGAGCTACCTGCCGGGGCGCGGGGCTCAGGGCTCCACGCGCCGAGGCGAGGATGGTTCAACGACCCCCGCCCCGCGCAGCCTCGCCGGGCCGCGCTACACCTACACGATGCGTCCTCCGCGTCCTCCAGGAACCCATTGAGGACCCGGAGGCTGGTGAGGCGCCATAAAAGAGGTGAAAACTAGGAAAATTTATACAGATTTTACACCCAAGGAATACATTTTCAGTAGCTTATGGTATTTGTTGTTTCTTATGACATAATGTTATTCCTAGCATGTTTTTTTTGTCTTTGCGAGTCCTCAATGTCCCTGTGATATCCTTCATGGCATGACTATTATCTGTGTTTGAGTTCAATCATACACCAAGCCAAATGCTCCTCCTCTTGGCTCACACCTGGCGGCGAGGCACTAAATTAATTCAATGTCCATCCCAAGATTACCTGACTATCTAACTATCTGACTATTAAAGACAATTGATCTACGTAGTTCCATCCTTCATGGCGTAGCTCAGCAATGCGGAGGCTCCAACACAGCACTCAAGGGCTTTGTTGTGATGCATTTTATAAGGATATCAAGAAATACACAAATCTATAGGCGTGCGTTGTGTATATAACATATTTGTGTGTCGTGCAGATATCAGGATCCTGTCTGCGCCAAAAAACAGCCTCGCAAGACTCACCGCCGAGGCTCACCGATCAAAGAAGAAGAAAAAAGAATGCTTAATATGATACTGGTACAGCGACAGCCAGGCAACCACGCGTCAGGCTTTCCTTTCGGCGTCAGTGGCACAGAAGCAATAATCTTTTGCCGGCGAGGATGTGTTTGGCTCCGACGACCTCCCGGCTGATCGCTTTTCTTCGCTCTCCGTCAACAACACCACTTTAATTTTTTTTTTTTACATCACAAAGGACTGGCCAATTACAAAAAAAGAGGTAACAAAAATCCCGCTTAGTTGCCAGTCCCTATACAGAAGACAGTAAGGGAATAAAAAAAGGAAGGAGGGTGGGGGCAATTTAGTTCTGGAGGTGTCTTGGCATTATCGGTGCTGTTCAAGGCGAGGTGTTGTCCTGCCGACCTTAAAATATACGCCTCAACAATACTACCTTTCTCTGGCTCCCTTTTTGATCCTCCAGCGGCTCAGGTCACCTCCTAGTCTGACTTGACTCTTTTTCCTCTACAGGTAATGAATCCTGGGGCCCTTTCACGATAAAGATGACGATTCAATGATAAAGATTTGACGATTTAGAGTAATGTGGAAAAAACTCACACGTACGAGAAGGTTACATGTTCAAAGCGATTGGTTTTAAAAGGCAACATAATCTTTCTATGACTTGCTTACGTAATCTGGAGGAAAGAAAATCGGCAGGTGGGTTTTTTCGACTCGCTAAGATTCTGACGCTTTTGACGCTTCGTGGAAAAAAAATCACACGCAGGAGAAGGTTAAATGACTAGGTGGTTTTTTTTTAAAGCCAACACAGAGAGAGAGAGAGAGAGAGAGAGAGAGAGAGAGAGAGGAGAGAGAGAGAGAGAGAGAGAGAGAGAGAGAGAGAGAGAGAGAGAGAGAGAGAGAGGAGAGAGAGCGAGAGAGAGGAGAGAGAGAGAGAGAGAGAGAGAGAGAGAGAGAGAGAGAGGAGAGAGAGAGAGAGAGGAGAGAGAGAGAGAGAGAGAGAGAGAGAGAGAGAGAGAGAGAGAGAGAGATCCTAATTACCCATCCACAAGAATCCAAGCCCATCTCTTTCCATGGCTTTCTTACGTAATCTGTAGGAAAGATAGTGAATAATTAGATGGTAGTCATGTTTTTTCTTATTAATTTCTCGCCATGTGCACGAATCCCCGCGCCTCGAGTCCGCCAGCACACCGTTACCTGTCCTTCGAGGATGAGGACAGACAAGAGCCAAGAGCAAGCACCACCTAAATGCTTCTCCTTGGCATTTTCTAGTCCGGGGGGAAGTTCCCTTTAGCGAGTGTTACGAGAGCTCCAAACCTGAGGCGCTGCACACACACACACACACACACACACACACCACACACACACACACACACACACACGACTCAGGTATTCAGGACTTCCATGTACGGCGTATGACAAAATTACAGACGTGTTTGACCGCGACTCTGTTTTACTGTACGTACGTGAAGGGCCTCTCGTAACCTAGGGCCTCTCGTAACCCAGGGCCTCTCGTAACCTAGGGCCTCTCGTATCCTAGGGCCTCTCGTAACCCAGGGCCTCTCGTAACCTAGGGCCTCTCGTAACCTAGGGCCTTTCGTAACCCAGGGCCCCTCGTAACCTAGGGCCTCTCAAAACCTAGGGCCTCTCGTAACCCAAGGCCTCTCGTAACCTAGGGCCTCTCGTAATCCAGGGCCTCTCGTAACCCAGGGCCTCTCGCAACCTAGAGCCTCTCAAAACCTAGGGCCTCTCGTAACCCAAGGCCTCTCGTAACCTAGGGCCTCTCGTAATCCAGGGCCTCTCGTAACCTAGGGCCTCTCGCAACCTAGAGCCTCTCAAAACCTAGGGCCTCTCGTAACCTAGGGCCTCTCGTATCCTAGGGCCTCTCGTAACCCAGGGCCTCTCGTAACCTAGGGCCTCTCGTAACCTAGGGCCTCTCGTATCCTAGGGCCTCTCGTAACCCAGGGCCTCTCGTAACCTAGGGCCTCTCGTAACCTAGGACCTCTCGTATCCTAGGGCCTCTCGTAACCTAGGGCCTCTCGTATCCTAGGGCCTCGCGGTTGCATATTCCCCAACTCTATGCGAGTCTGTGGTTTCCGAGTGAAGACGCTTGCTGTAGTTCCGAAACTAACCATAGGATTTTCTCGAAAATACCCTCATTGGGATTCCCACACAAAGTTATGACCATCAGAAGTTTAGGGAAACCTTACCTAACCGTAACCTACGTAACCTAACCTGACGTGTTCAAGAGTAAACCCGACATACTGTTCCAGAAAACGGGAATATGGGTCCCGGTTACTGACTCGCCTCATACCCAGAGCAATGGTTGAATGTCAGATGTGGTCAAGGGTGTTATGATCAGACTGGCAACGACCGCGACCCTTCCGAGGAGGTTCTTCCTTTCACAGGGCGCCCCTTACCCTTAACTCATGACGCCTCAGCTGAGAAGTACCATCTTCCGAGGCCCATGTCCTGCCAAGCCGCCCCAGAGTGGTTTCTGTTTGCTCGTGCGAGATGGGAAAGCGTGTCGTTAGGTCGAGATCGACTCACAACAAAAACACACAAAAAACATACAGCACCTGGGTCAAGCCCCGGAGACTTTTTCTCTTACTAGCCTCCTTTCTCTCACCCATCTATTCTTCTCCCTGTCCCCACTTCCCCATCTCCTGCTTTCTCTTTTTTTATATTCTGAGAAGTCGGTCCTGCATACATCCCCTTTGCTTGCTTACACACACACACACACACACACACACACACACACACACACACACACACACACACACACACACACACACACACACACACACATACACATATTCACACACACACCCATCGAGCTAGAAATAAAAATAAAGCGAGGTCAGGCAAGGACACACTACCACTACCACCACCAACCGACCACCACAACACACCTGATGGCACCACCACACCATCAACACTACCATCACTACTACCACCACAATCACCCCCCCACCACACCACCACACCACCACCACCATCACCACCACCACCACCACCATCACCACCACCACCACCACCACCATCACCATCACCACCACCACCACCTCCCCCCCACCCACCACCACCCCCCACCACCACCACCACCATCACCACCACCACCACCATCACCACCACCACCACCTCCCCCCCACCACCACCACCTCCCCCCGACCACCACCACCCCCACCACCACCACCATCACTACTATACCGTCCACCACCATCACCACCACCACCACCACCTCCCCCCCATCACCACCACCTCCCCCCCCCCCACCACCACCACCACCACCACCACGACACGGGTCACTCCACTACATAAACATTGGATGGCTACAGCATCACAAAGCCACCACTGCCAACCATCGTGTGTCAGAGTGAAAGGCCAACACGTCTGCCCCATGAAATATAGCTTGCGTTACATCACACACACACACACTCACACACACACACACACACACACACACACACACACAGTAACACACACACACACTTTGGATGTAAATGATAAAAACTTGCATGACATTTTGCATAAAGGTCTCGCCGTTTGGCATACTCATATATATATATATATATATATATATATATATATATATATATATATATATATATATATATATATATAAAAGAGAGAAAGAGAGAGAGAGAGAAAGAAAAAAAAAAGAGAGAGAGAGAGAGAGAGAGAGAGAGAGAGAAAAAGAGAGAGAGAGAGAGAGAGAGAGAGAGAGAGAGAGAGAGAGAGAGAGAGAGAGAGAGAGAGAGAGAGAGAGAGAGAGAGAGAGAGAGAGAGAGAGAGAGGAAGAGAGAGAGAGAGAGAGAAGAGGAGAGAGAAGAGAGAGAGAGAGAGAGAAAGAGAGAGAGAGTAAGAGAGAGGGAGAGAGAGAGTTGTGTGTGTGTGTGTGTATGTGTTGTGTGTGTATGTATGTGGATGTGTGTATATATGTGTGTGTATGTGGATGTGTGTATATGTGTGTGTGTGTGTGTGTGTGTGTGTGTGTGTGTGTGTGTGTGTGTGTGTGTGTGTGTGTGTGTGTGTGTGTGTGTGTGTGTGTGTGTGTGTGTGTGTGTGTGTGTGTGTGTGTGCGTGTGTGTGTGTGTGTGTGTGTGACCTTTGGCCGGTTGGGTGAGCATGACCTTGATCGCTGTGTTGGTCAAAGTCACTGGGTCACCTTTCTATACACGGGCACGATCGCGGCTAAATGTCGAAACCTGAATACAACTTTTCTTTAATCTTAATGACTTGCCTACCATAGAGGGAGAGAGAGAGAGAGAGAGAGAGAGAGAGAGAGAGAGAGAGAGAGAGAGAGAGAGAGAGAGAGAGAGAGAGAGAGAGAGAGAGAGAGAGAGAGAGAGAGAGAGAGAGAGAGAGAGAGAGAGAGAGAGAGTTCTTGAAGAAAGCAAATTAAAATAAAGAAAGAAAGTGATCAGACTTATGTACGTGCCTATGATATCCTTAAGCCCTTCACGCCCAGATTTTTCCTTTGCTATATATTATCGTCTGTTAGCCATTACGAAAAGTAGCTTGATATACCAAATCAACTAGTGGATAAGGGTATTAAACAGGTCATATCTATAGAATATTGCTTATATTCACTAAAAATCGTCTAATGGCACCCAAATTACAATGGAAATTACGTTCTGGGGTTAAAGGGTTAAGCCAGCCTGTGAGCCTATCTACGTATCCTACCCTCTTTTGTTTCATATTTAGTCTACCTTACCCTAATCCGGTCTAAGGTATTCATAAGCCTTGTAACCCCATGAGAATCCAACGCTTTAGTCAGCCTCTTTGTAGGATCAGATAAGAAGGAATAAGTGTTCAGTGTAGCATGATAATGAGACGATTCTATAAGGGGTGAGGCAGGGAGGGCGTCTGACAGGCCTTGACATTTGCAGCACACAGACACACACAGACAGACCCTCTCCTTGCGTCCTCTCACCGGCCACGCGCGCGAATCTGTATAATTTAACCACTAATATAGGACAATAGATACCTACAGCCACAGCAAGCCATCCCGCTACCCTTCTTCTTCTTCTTCTTCTTCTTCTTCTGCTTGTGACCTTTGACGCTTAGTATCGCTTCATAGGTCCTCTTCAACTTCGTCTCCTTAGTTAACCCCTTCACGCCCAGATCTTTCCTTTGCTATATATTATTGTCTGTTAGCCATTCCGAAAAGTAGCTTAATATATCAAATTAGCTAGTGGATAAGACTATTAAACAGGTCATATCTATAGAACATTGCTCACATTCATTAAAATAGTCTAATGGTAGCTAAAAAAAATACAATGGAAATTACGTCCTGGGCCTCAAGGGGTTAAGAATATTGTCAACTCTTCCCTTACCTATTTATTTCACTTGGGATCCTAATTATTGTTCTTCTGTTCTTCCTATGTATTCCTATGTATTGTCTTCTTTGTGTCCTCATATCCTCTCACTCTATCCTGGCTTCCCTTGGCTATTTCACTTGGGATCCTAATTATTGTTCTTCTGTTCTTCCTATGTATTCCTATGTATTGTCTTTTTTACAACCCTTTATCCTCTCACTCTATCCTGGGTTATCTATTCAACGCGTGTTCCAACTTCCCTGCATCAGAGTATCAGAGTATCCCCTCACGCGTAACTTTTTCTGGGTCCGATCAGCCACGGTTTCACTTCAAGGTTGTCTGTCGTAACCACTCTCTTTGACCTCTCTCAAGCTGGGGGGGTAAAAGCTTGTACCACTGTCCCGTTTCGTGTTCCCTCTGTGGGCTACTCATATTTATTTTATTTTATTTTATTTTAGTTAGGTTAGGTTAGGTTAGGTGGATGTAGAAAGCTTACAAACCACTATCCCTATATCCCGTTTCGTATTCCCTAGCTCTGTACCTACTCGTAATAAGGTTTTTCATAGTGTCTAACCTATTTACTGTTTCATTATTTTGCTATCCTATCCTAGCTTTGTCTCATCTATATTCATATCTCGTTTCTGTATCTTATAGTGTCCCATCTTCACTGATCTTTTTTCTATCTCAAAGTTTTCTAGTTTCCTATCTTAAGATCCAATACTTTTTAGGATTGGATTTTTTTTCAGGCGTTTAAGCAACCCAACCCTCCGCTCTTTCTTAACCAGGCAGTGTTTTCAAGGTATTATCGCTCCTATTCTGCACCTGTCTTGCAATGATTAGGTATGAAAAATGAATGGACTATATATCATGATAACTCTCTCTCTCTCTCTCTCTCTCTCTCTCTCTCTCTCTCTCTCTCTCTCTCTCTCTCTCTCTCTCTCTCTCTCTCTCTCTCTCTCTCTCTCTCTCTCTGGCAACACCCACTAACCTAACCTAACCTTTCCCCACTACCTTAACCATCTACCTTAACTACACCAACGCTGACCTAACTCACGTGCCATTACCCACCTCCTAAAAAACTGCCCCATTCTCCAACCTTCACCACCGTTGCCACAATAACTATATCTCCACTTCCCCAAACTACTAATCCTGTTCTTAATGACAGATTATCACCATCATCATTATCACCACCATTGCAATCATAACCACTAGTCACTAATGTCACTATATTATAACTACCATCACCACTACCACCACCATCACCACCACTACTATCACCATCAAAAAAACACACGATTATCCTCATTTCTCATCTAGTTTATTTACTCTACTCTATCCCTTAAGCCGTGTCTGCGCAAATTATATCCAGGAGAAATAGTGCATAGGTGTAGAATAGAACACATATACTTTAGGTTAGCGAGGAGAGGCAAAGTAGGCAATAGGCGGGTAGGCATTTAACCCTTCAGTCTATTTTCTTTTAAAGAGGCGAAAATTCCATTCTATCTTAAGGTCTCATGCTTAAAATTAATATGTTTACCTGATAATATGGTTAACTATGATAAAATACAGCTGTAATTTAGAAGAAGCGTAGTATTCCCTTCTCCTGGCATCAAATATCAGTCAGTAATATATATCTAAGCAGCAAGGGGGCATGATTTTTGCTTCGTTAAAAAAACAGAGTATAGACAGGTATTACTTGTCGTAGGTCGGTGAAAGGTCGGTTAAGAATGATTTGCCTAGAAGATTGACCACACCCTTCAGAGTCATGTTAAAGAAGAAAGGTCATAGCGCTCGTGTGTACTACTGTGTGTGTGTACTACTGTGTGTGTGTGTGTATGTGTACTATTGTGTGTGTGTGTGTGTGTGTGTGTGTGTGTGTGTGTACTACTACTGTGTGTGTGTGTACTACTGTGTGCCAGATGTGTAATGTGTGTAACCCGTCACTTATTGTTCCTCCTACATCCGTGCATTACCCTGTATTATATCGACCTTGACGACGCGTTAGTTCACGCATGTATGAATTTTTCTCATGTTTATTCCTGCTTCCGCGTGCAATGTTGCTGAATATAGTTAAGGAAGCTCGTCATTTTAACCCCTTCACGCCCAGATCTTTCCTTTGCTATAAAAAAATTTGTATGTAGTCGAGCCATAAAATTACGAAAAGTGACTGAATATACCAAATTAGTTAGGCGATAAGAATACTAAACAGGTTATATCTATAAAATATTACTTATATATTCACTAAAAATCGTCTACATAATGGTACCCAGATTACAATGGAAATTACGTCATGAGCCTCAAGGGGTTAATGTGTTTTTCTTGTATTGTCCCTTTGACTTATTTGCGACCTTTGAATACCAAACTGGAAACTGACATTTTGAGCGTTGCGTGCCAGCCATAGATAGATAGATAGATATATCAATATATATATATATATATATATATATATATATATATATATATATATATATATATATATATATATATAATAGATAGATAGATAGATAGATAGATAGATAGATAGATAGATAGATAGATAGATAGATAGATAGATAGATAGATAGATAGATAGATAGATAGATGGATAGATAGATAGATAGATGCTTTATTGACCACAGTATTTACAAGGGAACTCAATAAAATAGTTACGAAATCAACAAAACTCAATAGAACTCAATAGAACTCAATAAAAAACAAAAATCTACAAAGTATTTCACATAAATCAATCAACAAAGTATCTAGAGACGTTAACTTAGGAAACAGCTCAAGACAACCCATACATATCGGGCCTTAATCCAAACTAATAGTGGTCTGCATTGTGAAGGAATTGCAGGAATATATTTAAGAGCCACGTCATTTAATGGGTATATTTTTTTATATTGTCCCTTTGCCTTATTTGCAGCCTTTGAATACCGAACTGGAATCTGACATTTTGAGCGTCGCGTTCCAGCCATACATACATATCGGGCCTTAATGCTAACGAATAGTGGGCTGCGCTACGAACCTGCGCCGTGAAGAGAGAAAGTACCGCCAGGGCCGCGAGGAGAGAGATCGGAGCACCGCGCAAGGCCGTACAGGCGTACATGTCCCAATCTTGGTTGCAAAAGTCTTTAGCCTCCTCACGACACGTTCTCGGCCCACAAGAAGCTGAGATCCTTCAATGCCCCACCTTACCTCCCTTCCACAGCCCTCCCTCACCCACTACCCATGCACACACCCCCTCCCCGTCAATCTACCCCTTACCTTATACCCCCTACCCCATGCATTCATCCCCTCCTCCTACTCCCCCTAACTCGCCCATGACCCATACTTCCCCCCCTTTCCCCTCCTCCCCCGCTATAGTGTCCTTGTGTATGCATGCCGTAACCCTGTATACCCTTGATGCCCTTATATAGAGGTTTAGGGAAATAATCGTTGCTTCATGTATTGATAGATAGATAGATAGATAGATAGATAGATAGATAGAATAGATGGATTGATGGATAGATAGATAGATATATAGATAGATAGATGGATAGATAGATAGATGGATGGATAGATAGATAGATAGATAGATATAGATATAGATGGATAGATAGATAGATAGATAGATAGATAGATAGATAGATAGATAGATGGATGGATAGATAGATAGATAGATAGATAGATAGATAGATAGATAGATGGATAGATAGATAGATGCTTTATTGACCACAGTATTGGCACAGTTGCTTTCACTGAGGGTTTCTGTGTGATGGTTTGTTGACTTTATTATATTGGTGCTTCTTGCTGATAATTATTAGGTACTCTTTTCTACTTAGTTTTCTTTATATGTCTTTTTGTTCGTATGTCTCTTTCTGTATATCTGTGTCTCTGTCTGTCTGTCTGTCTGTCTGTCTGTCTGTCTGTCTGTCTGTCTGTCTGTCTGTCTGTCTGTCTGTCTGTCTGTCTGTCTGTCTGTCTGTCTGTCTCTCTCTCTCTCTCTCTCTCTCTCTCTCTCTCTCTCTCTCTCTCTCTCTCTCTCTCTCTCTCTCTCTCTCTCTCTCTCTCTCTCTCTCTCTCTCTCTCTCTCTCTAACTCTCACCATTTTTTCTGCTACATTCTCTATCGACACTCATTGGTTTACAGAACCTTCCACGTAAATTCAGGCGAGTCATTGAAAAAGAAAGAAACACACACACACACACACACAACACACACACACACACACACACACACAGTTAGGGTACTCCGTAGTGTAGAGGTAGCACGCTTGGTTCACAACCGAGAAGTCCTGGGTTCGATCCCCGGGCGGAGCGGAGACAGATGGGCTGTTTCCTTAGAACCCGAGCCCCTGTCCACCCAGCAGTGAATGGGTACGGGTGTTAGCCGGGGGTTTGTGACCCGCCTCCCGGGGTGGTGGCTTTGGCCAACACTAATAACTAAGGATGAATGATAAATTTGTAGCTATGGAGACTGGGCCATACGAGCGTAGCTCAGGCCCTGTAAAATACAACTAGATGAATACAGCTAGATGAATACACATTATCATCACGTGTGGTTGTTGGTATGTTAGTAGTGTGGTATTGGTAATGGTGGTTGAGGGGGAGGAGTTGTCTTCTACTATAGTATCCAATGTGTGTACAGGTCAAGGGAGATACAAGGGCTGCATTATAGTGTGTGTGTGTGTGTGGCCCGCTGCCTCCCTTCCCTGCCTCTAACCTTTACCCTTTTTCATTTTTTCTTACTCAGGCATTCCACTTTCACCGAGTAGCAACATTTTTCCTTCCTTAATTATTCAGGAATTGGAGTAATAATTCTAATCTTACGCTGTTTACCATTCCTGACTTGATTGTGTGTGTGTGTGTGTGTGTGTGTGTGTGTGTGTGTGTGTGTGTGTGTGTGTGTGTGTGTGTGTGTGTGTGTGTGTGTGTGTGTGTGTGTGTAGACGTCTGTGAAACAATACATAAATTTTCTGAACTAACAGTACACAATAGTAGTTCATAAAAAATTTTTAAAAAATGCACACACAAAAGATGCCTGAAAACATTCCTTCTTAAATTTTTGTCGCTTTTATTTTTTTCTCCTCTACTTAATTAATCCTTCTACCGATTATTCTTTTCCTCCTCACTATTCCTATCATCTTCCTTTTCACTATTTATATCCTCTTCAATCTTCATTCATTGCCTTCCCTTCCCTCTTCCAAAAACACCTTCACAATTTTTACTTTTAATGAAGTCTCCCAGAATACTGTTATCCGTTCTTTGTTACCAGAATTCAGGGAGAACTAAACTATCCCATACTCTGAATAACCTAACTACATTACCATATTTTTTTTTTATGTCTTTCCTGTATTTAAAGTACATGAATAATATGGTATTAGGGATGTTTTGGAATCTATTACTCACATGTACCAGCTCCAAATCGTATTTTTTGTCTCGTAATGTCAAACTAACCTGTAAAAAGAGAAAAGGGACACATTAATTTTATTTCTAAGTGACATTTTATCCTAAGCTGACACATACATTTTTTTTCTAAGTGATAGTTTTCCCTAAGTGGACACATACATTTTTTTTCTAAGTGATAGTTTTCCCTAAGTGGACACATACATTTTTTTCTAAGTGATATTTTTCCCTAAGTTGACACATACATTTTTTTTCTAAGTGATATTTTTCCCTAAGTTGACACATACATTTTTTTCTAAGTGACATTTTATCCTAAGTTGACACATACATTTTTTTCTAAGTGACATTTTATCCTAAGTTGACACATAGGCCTACATTTTTTTCTAAGTGACATTTTATCCTAAGTTGACACATACATTTTTTTCTAAGTGACATTTTATCCTAAGTTGACACATACATTTTTTTCTAAGTGACATTTTATCCTAAGTTGACACATACATTTTTTTTCTAAAGCTACGTCCACACTACCGTAGATAACAGTAAAGTCGCCACCTGCAGTCATGTCGCCAGCCGCCAAATATTACGAATTATAGCATCACTACTGATTTGTATGTGCCACTGAAGATGATACACAGTAGTTTATATCATGACTGTATAATCTACTCTGTTTCAGCGTTGTTTTGTGCTTTGTATCTGCAAGTATATACGGTTTCAAATTTCGCTACGCATTTTTTTTTCGGGAGACGACGACAGCGGTACGACACTCAGTAAATAAACACTAGATGGCGACTCTACTGTTGGTAGCCACTTTGTAGATATTTTTGTAATTTGTTCATTTATAGCCATACTATGACACAGATGAAGACACAAAATGACACAGACTCTCCAGATAGCCCCTTCTAACTTTCCTGAAATCATGGATGTAGCAATGTAAGTATTAACGCCACCACACGTCTGTAAACAGAAAAAAAAGTTGTCCTGGCGACTTAACTGTTATCTACGGTAGGCATTACGATGCGCATTATAATGCGCATTATGTGATGCGGGAAGTGATGCAGAACGGGTGTGTGTCCACACTAGTGTTGGCGTGATGCGCGCATTACTTCTTTACTGAATCATAACAATTGGGTGACTTGTACCAGAGAAAGCCAGATAATGATAATATAAGCCTCTCATACAAAGAAATATCCTTGTAATAATAATTATGATCCTTTAATAGTAAGAGAAATCCTTGTAAATAATAGTAATAAGCCTTTGATAGTCAAAAAGAAACGGCAGGCACGACAGCTGACGGCTATGATGCGCGCATTACGTTGCAGAAATGCCCCGCGCTAGATTTTCCCCCAGCATCACTCTCCCGCATCACTCAACACCAAAATCGAGTTCCAGCATTATAATGCGCATCGTAATGCCTAGTGTGGACTGAACGGGCCTTAAGTGATATTTTATCCTAAGTGGACACATTATTTTTGTTCTATGTGATATTTTATCCTAAGTTGACATACATTTTTTTTCTAAGTGACATTTTATCCTAAGTTGACACATACATTTTTTTCTAAGTGACATTTTATCCTAAGTTGACACATACATTTTTTTTCTAAGTGACATTTTATCCTAAGTTGACGCATACATTTTTTTTCTAAGTGACATTTTATCCTAAGTTGACACATACATTTTTTCTAAGTGACATTTTATCCTGAGTGGACACAATATATTTTTTTCTAAGTGACATTTTATCTTAAGTGGACACAATATTTTTTTTTCTAAGTGACACTTTTTATCCAACATGTTATTTTTACTCTCTCTCACTCCTACTGCTTCTCCTTTATTCCTTGCACTCACTTAATCCCTCATATGTTGTGGCTCCTTTATTCCTTGCACTCACTTAATCCCTCATATGTTGTGGCTCCTTTATTCCTTGCACTCACTTAATCCCTTCATATGTTGTGGTCCTTTATTCCTGCACTCACTTAATCCCTCATATTTTGGCTCCTTTATTCCTTGCACTCACTTATATCCTCATATGTTTGCTCCTTTATCTCTTGCACTCACTTAATCCCTCATATGTTGTGGCTCCTTTATTCCTTGCACTCACTTAATCCCTCATATGTTGTGGCTCCTTTATTCCTTGCACTCACTTAATCCCTCATATGTTGTGGCTCCTTTATTCCTTGCACTCACTTAATCCCTCATATGTTGTGGCTCCTTTATTCCTTGCACTCACTTAATCCCTCATATGTTGTGGCTCCTTTATTCCTTCCACTCCCTTAATCCCTCATATGTTATGGCTCCTTTTATATTTTTGTCCTTTTTTTATGCCTTCGTCTACCCTTCCTTCTTCCCTCTCTCAAAATCGACCAAAGAAGTGATGGATGAAATCTAATTATCATCTCATTGGCCTCATTCTATCTGTCTCCCTAAACCTAATAAACTCCATTGACTTTATTTTTAGTCTTTCATACGTATATTTTCCCTCCTATTCCTAAATTCCTTCTTATATCGAGTCACAAGTCAAACAGTTCTTCTACTATTATATGTTATGCCGATTTTCAGTAACAGCCTCGATCTTAGTTAACCCCTTCACGCCCAGATCTTTCCTTTACTATATGAAATTATATGTTGTTAGCCATAAAATTACGAAAAAGAAACTAAATATACCAAATTAGTTAGTCGACAAGGATACTAAACAGGTCATATCTAAAAAATATTGCTTATAGTCACTTAAAATCATCTAATGGTACCCAAATTACTATGGAAATTACGTTATGGGCCTCAAGGGGTTAATTAAATTCTTGCCTATATCGAACAAGTCAAATATTTCTTCTACTATTATATCTTATGCAGATTTTCAGTAACAGCCTCGATCTTAGTTGCACCAAAGACCCTCTACAACTCTCTCTCTCGAACATGTGACTTCTCTATACGCACCTTTACTATTCCTACCTTTACATGTGCCTTTACCTTACTTCTTACATTAGCAAACCACCCTGGCAACCCTTCACCCACACTTACTACTCATGAACCACACCCACTCACCATCCCCCATTCACCCATAGCCAACACCCACAACCCATAGTTTTGTATCGTTAACCCCTTGAGGCCCAGAACGTAGTTTCCATTGTAATTTGGGAACCATTAGACGATTTGTAGTGAATATAAGCAATGTTTTTTTCGATATGACCTGTTTAGTATCCTTGTCCACTAGCTAATTATGTACATTAAGCTACTTTTCGTAATGGCTAACAGACGATACTATACAGCAAAGGAAAGATCTGGGCGTGAAGGGGTTAAACCTATCCATCTCCTCACACACACATACAGAGAGAGAGAGAGAGAGAGAGAGAGAGAGAGAGAGAGAGAGAGAGAGAGAGAGAGAGAGAGAGAGAGAGAGAGAGAAGGTGCAGGAGGAATGAGAAAGTAGTAGCAGATTCTCTTCAGTTGCTCTCGGGAAGATGGTCAAGATTAGACACGTGAGGCAGTGTTCGGGAGACTGTCGAGTGGCTGGAGGGGAGACTAGGCTATACACGCAGAGAGAAGAGAACAGAGAGAAGAGAGAGAAGAGGAGAGGAGAGGAACCCAGCTACTCCTGAATTATTGCTACCTAGACACCTTCGCTCATCTATCCATTTTTCTGCTGGACACTTGACCTCATTGCATTCTCATCCTATTTTACCATTCCCAAGTCAATTTTTGTTTTAACTTTCTCCTCTTATTGTCTACCTTGCATTCTTAATTTCCTTCGAATATGCTACTGAGGACATATTTGCGTAGGTAAAGTCAGAGATTTACTATTTTATTGAAGTATTGTGCTCGTGTTTAGTTTAACGAAAGACCCTCTACAACTCTCTCTCTCTCTCTCTCTCTCTCTCTCTCTCTCTCTCTCTCTCTCTCTCTCTCTCTCTCTCTCTCATCTCTCTCTCTCTCTCTCTCTCTCTCTCTCTCTCTCTCTCTCTCTCTCTCTCTCGCCTTTACCAGCACGTATATGCAAATTATGTCTCGGGAGAAAAGTGCGCCCAGACCTTACTCGTAAAACTACAGACGGTAAAAATATCTCCCCATGGATAATAATTCAAAGCAGATTCTGACCAATATTTGACTTATAAGGTCACTGTTTATATACGGATATGTTTAACCCCTTGAGGCCCAGAACGTAATTTGCAGTGTAATTTGACTACCATTAGATGATTTTTAATGAATATAAGCAATGTTTTTATAGATATGACCTTTTTAGTATCCTTGTCGACTAACATATTTGGTATATTCAGCTACTTTTCCTAATTTTATGGCTAACAACAGACAATTTTTTATAGCAAAGGAAAGATCTGGGCGTGAAGGGGTTATAGCAGTCTCGTGTGCGTGTATATTCCTGTCGCCTTGTCAATACTATAAGTTACAATGATTATATGTTGTCTATTAAACGTCCATTGCCTAAAAAACTGCATGTATTGTCTACGTTAAAGGATGGTTTCGTTGTGATGCAGACCACAAAAATAATGTACGCTATTCCAACGTATTTATTGCAAGGAAGAATAATTGCAACTAAGGAAAATATATATTGAAAAATTGAAATTCGAGGATTGTAAAAGGAGGAAGAGGAGAGAGGGGAGAGGGGAAGAGGGGAGAGAGAGAGAGAAGGAAGGGGAGAGGAGAGAGAGAAGAAAAGAGAGGGGAGAGAGAGAGGAGAGAGAGGACGAGAGAGAGAGAGAGAGAGAGAGGGGAGAAAAAAACATAAAAAAAACTAAAATCGAGGAAAACCCCTTAAGTGCACTCGGGAAAAGAAGAAGAAGAGGAGGGGAGGAGGAGAGGAGGAGGGGAAGGAGGGGAATACATGGAATACATAGGAGTAACGGGACACCAGGAGACCTATTGGTCCATAAATAGGGTATCTGTTGTACTACATTACTGCTAACTATCAACTACATGTAGGAGGAACAGTTGGAAAATATACCATGTCCCAAAAGAAGATAGGAACATGGAAATTTCGTATGTAGGAATGATAGGATATGAATATACTAATACAACTATCACTAATCACTACTCGATCCGGGGGACTATAATATGCAAATTGCAGGGCACTATCAATCCCCATTTACTTTACAGGTGCGTCAAGTCTGTTTTAAATGTAGTTATTGTGCTGGCTTCGACAACATTTGCTGGTAACTTGTTCCATCGATCAACAACTCTAAATTGAAATAATTTTTACGGAGATCTGTGATGAAAAGATGACCGTTTAGTTTTTAAAACACGTTATTTTTTGTTACCATTTGAGGAGAATGTCAAATAGGTTCTCTTGATCAATGACATCAAATCCTTTTAGGATCTTAAAGGTTTCTATCAAGGTCCCCACGGTTTCTACGATCCTTTAAAGGGAAAAAAACATATTAAGTTTCCGCAGCCCTCTCTTCATAAGATGAGTTTCGCAGAGATGGAATTTTTTTGGTTGCTCTTCTTTGCACTGATTCCAATTTGGCTGATTTTTTACGAAACAAGGCGACCAGAATTGTACGGCATATTCTAAGTGCGGCCTAACCAAAGACGGTATAATCGTTTTCATTACTTTTGGAGTTTTATGTTCAAAGTTGCTTTAATGAAGCCCAACATCATATTCGCCTTTTTGCTGGCAGCTAGGAAATGCGGACTATTTTTAAGATCATTACTGATGAGGGAAAACCTAAATCCTTTTCCTGCTGAACCTCATTTAAAAACGATTATTTTGCTTTTGGGATAGTTATATTTTAGGTTATCGTTGCCTATATGCATTACTTTTCATTTATCGGAATTGAATTTTTAAAAGCCCTTCATCACTCCAATCTGATAGTTGTCGAGATCACGTTGTATGAGTTCGCAGTTTTCTCTAGTATATGCTTTACCGCCTAATTTAGCGCCATCTGCAAATTTTGATATTTTAGAGACAAGTCCCCGCAGTCAGATCATTGATATATATCAAAAAGAGTAGGACCCAGGACCGAGCCGAGGCACCCCACTAGTAATATCTAACCAATCCAGATGCCTCGCCATTTATTACTACCCCTGTTTCGATTTGAAAGCCAATCGCCAATCATGTACATAATGCTCTCCTAAGCCATGTGCCCTTAGCTTGGTCAAAAGTCGCTTTTGGGGATCTGTACGAAAGCTTTCTGGGAAATCAAAAGGATATTATATCCGAGGAAATTTTAGCGTCCCAGTCCCATTGTCCCCTAAATACATTGAAAAAATCAAGTAGGTTTGTTAAGCGGATCTTATTACGAAAACCATGCTGGGAGTTAATATTTAGTATTTTCATCGAGGGAAAAAACACTTTTATCCCGCAATATTTTCTCAAATAGTTTAACAATCACGACGTTAGACTAATTGGGCGATAATTACTTGCGAGGGGTCTTACTCCCTTTCTTGAATATCGGTGTAACATTAGCTAATTTCCATTACTAGGAATATTTTGTCCATTAGGTGATTTGTTGAAATAGTCTTTAATGGGAGCGAAAAATTGGGCTATGACATTCGCGAAGTAATCTCGGCGAGATTTCGTCACCCCCCACGGATTTTGCTGGGTCAAGTTTCTGCAAATACTTTGATATTTCGTCTACTGTTATCTCTCCTATTTCCAATCTTATCACTTTCGAGTCCCGCAAACATGTTTAATGGTTTGGTAATGGAGTCGTCTTTTTTAATAAACACTGCATTAAAGTAGTCATTGAGTACGGACGCCAAACTCTTATTATCATTTACCAAGATGTTTTTCTTATCTTTCAGGGGCCCAATACTGTTTGACATTTTTCTTACTCCCCAACGTATTGAAAGAACCTTTCGGGTTTTATTTGGATTCCTTTGCAATTTTTTCTTCATACTCGCGCTTTTTAGACTTAATAATCCTTTGCAACGACGTTTTACGTCATTTTTAATCTCTATAATCGCGTCCGCATTTGATCGTTTGTAAACTTATAGCTCGGCGCTTTTTGCCGATGATTGTTGAATCTCATATCATCCAACATGGTTGTTAGTTATTTAAGCGTTTTCTTACCAGGGAAAATATTTTTTCAACAACCGATTTTTAGTTTATTTGTGAATAGATTACACATGTTTCGGCGTTATTACCATTTAGTAGGTCAATCCAAAACAACTTGCTTAGTACCCTGCTGATCTTCGTGAAATCTGCTTTATTATAATGGGAACTAATAACCGATTTCTGTGATGTCTACGTTGCAATTTATGCCGCATCTGATTAACCTGTGATCACTGTTTGCCAAATGTCACCTATATCGCAGTAACAATCAGATCAATGTCGTAGTGAAAAGCTAAATCTAGGATACTATTATCCCTTGTAGGCTCACGGAAACCCCCTGATTTAAAATACTTTGTTTACCATATCAAGCAATCGCCATACCTTTAATATCAGCAGAATTATTATTCCAGTTTATACGCGGTAGGTTAAAATCTCCACATATAATTGTATCGTTATTATTGTCGACTACTGACTTTATCTCGCTACAGGAGGCAATCTACTTCAGCATTTGATTTGGGAGGACGATATACTGTCCAATAGTTAGCAGTTTACCCTTAAGCTTAATCTTTGGTTAGACTGAGTCATAATGCTCTTGATTTACTTTATCGATTTCGATTGCTTGCAAATATCTTTATTGTAAAGAAAGACACCTCCACCTGCTTTATGCGTACGACAATTTAGGAATGTCTTGTAGCCTGTAATGGCTATTTTAGATAATAAATGGTTATCTTTTGTGTTTGACCCAACTCTCAGGATACAACGATATCTGCGTTCGGAAACAAACATAAGCCAATAATTTATTACGCTTTAGAATAATGCTTTCTGGGATTGGTGTAGAGTAATTTAAGGTTTCCCTTAATAGTTTTGATAACCTTGCGTGAGGGTCTACCCGGGAGGATGAAGGGTCCCCTGTAACAGAGCGCTTTATTAGTTACTTGATTAGTATTTGCGGAAACAGATCGTGACCCAGCGTTTCTGTGGGGTGAGGAGGAGGAGGAGGGAGGAGGAGGAGGAGGAGGAGGAGGAGGAGGGGAGGAGGAGGAGGAGGAGGAGGAGGAGAGAATTGACAAGTCCTGTGCCTTCCCTGGATGTGTAGTATAAAGTGTAGGGAGATAAGAAGGAGAAGAAAGAAGACAAATAAAAATGAACATAAATATTAAAAGGAAGGAGAAAGGGGAAAAAAGAAAGGGGAAAAAAGGAAGAGAGAAAGAAAAATAAAAAAGAAAAAAATGGAAGGGGGAAGAAGAAAGAAAGATAAAGAGAGAGAAGAGGAGAGGGAAAAGAAAAGGAGAGGAGGAGGAGATAGAAGAAAAGGAAAAAACCGAAAAAAAAAAAAAGGGGAAAAAAGGAAGGGAGAAGGGGAAAGGGAAAGAAAAGGGTTTGGGGGAGAGAGAGAAAGAAAATAGAACAAACAAATTAAAAAGAAGAAGAAGGGAGGCTAGAAAGATAAGAAGGAGGAGAGAGAATAGAAAGATAAACGAACATAAGAAGGAAAGAGGAAGGAGAAGGGGGCATGGAAGATAAGATGGAGGGGAGAGAAGAAAATGAATAAAGAACATAAGAAGGAAAAGGAAGGAGGCAAGGAAGATACGGTGAAGGAGAAGAAGAAAAAGAAGAAAGAAAATAAGAAGGAAGAGGAAGGATAAAGGAGGAGGAGGAGAGAGAAGAAAAAGAAAAACGAACATAAGAGGGAAGAGGAAGGAGAAGCGAAAATAAGAAGGAAAAGGAAGGAGAAAGGGGCCGAAAAGAAACACAAAGAGGCGAGAGAAGAGAAAGAAAAAAGAGCATAAGGAAGAAAGAAAGGAGAAGGGGAACAAGAATAATAGTGAAATAGTGAAATAGAGAAATATAACATTAGAATAGTAACCCATGTATGTATGCTAAGCTAGGAATAATCTACACATTCCTGTAAAGTCAAAGATAGTTTTCAGTCGTCCAGCTGAAGCTCATGACTGTAAAACCTATAAGAATTCAACATTAAAGTAAAAAAAATAAAAAAAATAAAAATCAGGAGGAAGAATTCAACAATAAAACAAACAAAAAATAAAAAAAGGTGATGAAAAAAAAAAATGAAAAAAAAATAAGGAGGAACAGTTCAACGAAAAAAAAAAAAGATAAGGAGGAGATAGAAGAAAAATAATAACGAATAAAAGAAGGAAAAAAGGGGCAAAGAGAAGACAAGGCGTGGTACCATTTCACTCATAAAACATTGCACAGTTACCTTTTTTGTTATTCTGCAGCCACCGTGCCGTCGCTTTTACGGAGAACATTTTGATGCTCGAGAGAAAAAAGGGAAAGGGAGAAGGAGGCAAAAGAAGAAGAGAGGAAAATGTGGAGGTGTTTGAAATGGAAGAGAAACGAAGAAAAGCAATGACAAGAAACAATGTATGTATATGAATAAGAAAAAAATATACAATGGAAAAAATTGAAGAAAGAAAATCAGGACAGAAGCAAAAATAAAGAGGAGAAAAGGAATGACAATAAAGAGACGGAGGAAGAAGAAGAGGAAGAGAAAGAGGAGGAAGAAGAGGAAGAGAAGGAGGAGAAGGAGGAAGAAGGGAGATAAAGAAAAAAAACCAGGACAGAAATAAAACAAAAAAGGAGGAAGAAGGGAATGACAATGAAGAGACGGAGGAAGAGAAGAGGAAGGAGAAGGAAGAAGAAGAGAGAAGGAAGAAGAGGAAAAAGAGGAAGAGAAAGAGAAGGAGGAAGAAGAAGAGAGGAGGAGGAAGAAGAAGAGAGGAGGAGGAAGAAGAAGAGAGGAGGAGGAAGAAGAGAGGAGGAGGAAGAAGAAGAGAGGAGGAGGAAGAAGAAGAGAGGAGGAGGAAGAAGAAGAGAGAAGGAAGAAGAAGAGAGGAGGAGGAAGAAGAGAGGAGGAGGAAGAAGAAGAGAGGAGGAGGAAGAAGAAGAGAGGAGGAAGAAAAAGAGAGGAGGAGGAAGAAAAAGAGAGAAGGAGGAAGAAGAAGAGACGGAGGAAGAGGAGAAGAAGAGGAAGAAAAAGAGAGAAGGAGAAAGAGGAAAAAGGCAAAAATAAAGAAAAATCCATCGAACCATTTATCTCACCACTTAAATTTAACGTCTTTTCCTAAATACCTGATGACAAGATATAAAGTGAATTAACGAGAGATTACCTGGAAGAGGTCAGAGGTCATGGGGGACGCTAGAGGTCAGGAGAAGGTCAAGCAGGGGGCGGGGCAGACAGAGGGAGGGTGTGGAAGGGAGGGAGGGGAGGGTAAGGGAAGGCCGGTGATGTAAATGTAACAAGAGTTGCGCATCGATTTTTGGAAGTCAGTGAATGAGAGTAAACGAGGCAGTGTTATGTGTCCTGCTGCTGCTTACTGACACCTGACGAGGAGGAGGAGGAGGAGGAGGAGGAGGAGGAGGAGGAGGAGGAGGAGGAGGAGGAGGAGGAGGAATACATAGGATAGTAAAGTCAAAGGCTCCTCCCCACCCTCCAACTCTTCAGAGGAGGAGGAATACATAGGAAAACAAAGGAAGAACAGATACCATATTGGTCTATAACGAGGGTATCTGCTGAACTACATACTTCTAACTATCAACTACATGTAAGAGGACAGATTGGAAAAGGATACCTTGTCCCTAAAGAAGACAGGAACATGGAAGTTTCGTAGTGAAGAATGAGAGAAATAAAATATGCTAACTAACACTACCACTAACACTAATCGTTCCGGGGGACGTTATAATATAATTCACAGGGCAATATCAAAACCCATTCACTTTATAGTACGCGTCAAGTCTGTTTTTAAATTAAGTTATAGTGCTGGCTTCGACTACATTTGCTGGTAATTTGTTCCATCGATTGACAACTCTGACATTGAAATAATTCTTTCTAGAGAGGGAGGAAGAGGAAGAAGAGGTCTAGGAAGAGGAAGAGAACAAGGAAGAGTAAGTGAAATAACAACAATTCACTACCACCACCATCACCACCACCACAACAACAACAATGACACTAGGAAAGAGAACTGACAAAGTGAAAAACAACCCAGGGAAAAACAAACGAATTATTGAAGGATTACAACTACTACTTAAAACTAATGTATATATAGAAAATCCACCTTATGAAAGAAAGCTTAGAATACAATGATTTCTCTAAACAGTTTTCTCTGCAAATATACTCTACTTCGTATATGCCATGACTGTTAAAATGAAATGCAGTAAATAGAAAATAAAGAAAATAAAATGCAACATAAAACGAGAGCAGAAAAGAAAGGAAGGAAAAAGGAAAATTGATGATGATGACATGGAGGAGGAAGGAGACGATAAATAAAGAGAGAGAGAAGAGAGAGAGAGAAGGAGAAGAGAGAGAGGAGAGAGAGGGGAGAGAGAGAGGGGGAGAGAGAGAGAGAGAGAGAGAGTGAGAGGAGAGAGAGAGGAGAGAGAGAGAGAGAGAGGGGAAGGCGAGAGGAAGAGAGAAGAGGAGGGGATGACGAGATGAGAGAGGCGAGAGAGAGAGAGAGAGGTATAAATAAGGTTTGTAAGGAGACATGGTAACAATAGAAGTCATCAGGGCTTTGCGCTGTGCAATGACCCTTTGGCTGCTGAAAAGAGGAGGAGGAGGGAGGAGGAGGAGGAGGGAGGAGGAGGAGGAGGAGGAGGAGGAGGATTTTTACTTAGGAATAACAGACACCAGGAGACCCATTGGTCCATGGACGAGGGTATCGCTGAACTACAATAAACTACAACTATTGTAAGAAAACGTTGGAAAAGGATACCATGTTAAAAG
>JACEEZ010023221.1:0-40000 GCA_016584305.1 Chionoecetes opilio
AAGCTGCAAAACATGACGTCAGCATCATGATGCGATTATGCTGGAGCTTGTGAGAACACCCAAGCTGTAATCAGAGTCAGCCAAGAAAAAAATACATATGCTATTGCCATTGATCTGTGCACCATATATATGTATTGTTTTATTTTCAATTTCAATTCTGTCACTATATTTGATTTACTTGTACATGGACTTCGTAATCTTTGTAATTCCTTGATTAAGAATATACAAAATGTATTACTAAAAAATCACGTGTTTTTATCTTGAAACCTTCGATTATAGGCTGATGAGTCATTTTCATCAAAAATTGAAAAATGCTATATCGCGAAATCCTGATGTGATAGACAAAAATTGAGTTCATATTCGTAATCAGCAGCCCAAATTCAGTTAGAATTTGTTTTAAAACCTTTTGCCAGAAATATCGTGTTGACCAGTGATATATATATATAATAGAAGAGATTGTGTGATAGGACAAAACCCTGAGGAACACCACTATTGATAAACTTAGGAGAAGAACAATGACCGTCTACAGTAGATGCAATAAAACGGTTAGAAAGGAAACTTAAGATGAAGGTGCAGAGAGAAAAGTTGAAACCGAATGAGGGTAGTTCAGAAATTTATTAATTGTGCCAGACTCTATCAAAAGCTTTTGATATGTCAAGGGCAACAGCAAAATATTCACCGATACCCCTAAAGGAGGATGACCAATATTCAGTCAGGAAAGCTTAAAGATCGCCAGTAGATCGACCTTTACGGAAACTGTGCTAACGATCAGATTGTGACCAGATAGATGCTGTCAATCAATCATTGGGGGCATACGCCGGGGGGTGCGTCGCCTCGCCCACCCTACGACGCCACTCCCGGGGGTCACCACGCGTGAGTTCCCATGCAGGCTCCTTTCCCATACCAAGCAACTCTCGACAAGAAACATCAACTTGCCCCAGCCACGAGCCTTGTGGGCGCCCCCTTGGCCTCCTCCACGCCGGATTGTCTCTTACAGATACAACCCGATGGGAAGGATCGGTTTCAGGGTAGCGTGCCACATGCCCATATAGCCGAAGTTGGCGCTGACGGACTATGCAGGTAATAGGCCTCGATTCAGTCTCACGGTGCAATCGCTGATTTGACACGTAATCATCTCAGCGATACCCCATGATTCTGCGAAGACACTTATTACCAAAGGCATTGATTCGTCTCTTCAAGTCACTATTTAGTGTCCATGTCTCACAACCATAGAGTAAGACAGGGATCACAAGCGATTTGAAGATCCGGATCTTTGTCCTCCTGCACAGGTACCGACAACGCCAAATACTCCCGCTGAGCGAGTCCATAACACCGTGGGCTATGCCAATCCGCCGTAAGACTTCTTGACGTGACCCGCCGTCATTATGGACTGCGCTACCAAGGTATGTAAACTTTCCAAGATCTCAATGTCCTCGCCACACGCATGAACAGACTGTACTGCTTCATCTAGTAAGTCTCCAAACACCTGGACCTTGGTCTTGAGCCAGGAGACCTCAAGTCCCAAAGGCTTTGCCTCCTCGTGCAGCGCCTCGAGAGCCATCACCAGGACCTCCAGCGACTCAGCAAAGATTACTGCATCACCGGCAAAAACAATTGGATGCTCCACAATCACTTTGATCTACAACCTTGTCCAATACCCAGTCCATACAAGCGTTGAAAAGTGATGGGGCAAGGACGCACCCTTGCCTCACTCTTGTATTCACAGGAAAGAAGCTGGATACACCTGCCCCACACTTCACAGCACTCTCAGTCCCAGAATACAGACCAGTTATAAACCAATAGTCCCTGCAGAATCCTCGAAGTCGCAGAAGATCCCAGAGTGACTCACGATGCACTGAGTCAAACGCCTTCTTGAGATCAACATAGGCTGCAAGCATCCCCTGTCGAAACTCACGTCGGCGGTCCACCAGGACACGAAGCGCTAGGATACGGTCCGTTGTTGACTTACCAGGCGTGAATCCAGACTGCTGAGGTCTCTGATGCTTCACCAGATGGCTGCGAATCCGTGTCAGCAATAGATGGCAAGCACCTTGCCTGGTACGCTGAGCAGTTTAATACCGCGGTAATTGTTGCAGTCCTGACGGTCCCCTTTCCCTTTCCAGATGGGGACGACCAGCCCCCTTTTCCAGTCAGGAGGAATGGTACCTGATTGCCACACGGCAGTCAGGACAGCATGCAACCCGTGGATCATGGCCTCACCCCAGCTTTGAGGTGCTCCGCACTGATATTACAAAACCACAGCGCCTTTCCACCCTTCAACTTTGCTACAGCCTCTCTGACTTCGTCAGAGAGGGTGCGGTTTCGTCAATGGGAGGATCGGCATCCACTGCCTGTAACCCAGTGCTGTGAAGATAGATGCTGTAGTCAGAGATATTTGAAGATTTCATGTACATTGGCGAAAATCTGAGAAAATATTTTAAAAATATGTCTGTGATGGTGGCAACACTCCTACCAAGTCTTACGACTGTATCTATTTTCTAAATACATTTATTAGAATATATTAGATAAGATATTGGCAACCTTTGGCAGCCCCTATGTGCATACTTAAACTACTACATCTTGTAATAACCATAAATTATATCAATCCCGATTTTTTTTTCTTGCAATGAATTACGTTCCTGGATGATCCTGGGAAATTCTCACATCAGCTAATAGTGGAATACGTGGCGACACCCTCTCAGGGGATCCAAAACCTTCAAGGAGAGAGGACGTCGCTCCATGGTCCCTCCTTCCCTGACACGCTACCCTCGTAATAACGCTTATTCCTGCTCGTAGCAAGGCTTACTCCTGCTGTCACCATGGTTGGGATAAAAAAGCAAGTTCTGAAGTTGAGAAAGAGTGCAGAGAATGCCCGTAAAAGGAAGAAGAGGAGGCTGGAGGAGGAAATTATTGATTGATAAAGTCCTTGATTATAACATTGGGTACCAGGAAGGATTTGTTATCCCCTTACTTAGAGAACCGCGCACACGTCTACAACAGTAAGCCCTCGAACGAAAAAATATAATACGGGAGCAGGATGGGTGCAAGAGAAAGAGTAAACAAGCCAAGGACGCTAGGGGTGACTGAGGCCAGGGGCTTTTAAAAATGGTGGCCCGTAAAGTTTAAATGTCCTCTCCTGTAAAGTCAAGGTTTTTCTGCTTTCATTAGCCATATCTCCATTTATATTTGACCGATTTTAGTAGGGTTTTTTTTCTTTTAAAAGATAAAACGTTGCACTTTATTTTCGTTAGAGAAAATAAAAAGGGAGCTTTTGAGTGATAATTCGTATTATTTTTCTTTCACAGTTTACATGATTTTTTCAGTGTTTGAAAATAAAAAATCATAATGAATACAAGATGAGAGATGGATGGAAATGATCTTAACCAAGTTGTTAATAAGGTTAAAATCTCTCATTTCGCACCTAACTGAATGATATGGTAAGCTATGATTCAATGTCATGTTATTTTGTAGGATTTCCTTTTTTTTTTACTTATTATATTCACTACACTGGATATACACATTGAAATTAAATAATTTATGGTGGAATTATACGCTATTGGAAATGGTAAGTATACATAGGTTCACCAGTGATATTGAAAGAACCTGATGTTACCTTCCCCTATAAACCTGACAACACCACCTTAAGAATCTTCTTATTAAGTATAGATTCAAAAGCTTTAGAAAGGCATGAAGTTAAAGCTATAGGACGGTAGTTTGAAGGCTTGAAATAGTCACCCTTCTTAAAAACAGGTTGAATGTGAGAAAATTTCCAACAAGGAAAGGTTGATATTGATAGACAAAGACATAAAGGGCTGACCAGGCAGGGGGCAAGCACAGAAGCATATAATTTGAAAACAATGGGAGGGACTCCGTCAGGACCATAAGCCTTCAGAGGATCTAGGCCAGCAAGAGCAAAGAAAACATCATTTTGAAGGATCTTAATAACAGTCATAATATAGTCAGAGGATGGAGGAGAAGGAGGAACAACTCCTTCAACAACCAGAGTGGAATTTTTAGCAAAGGTTTGAGCAAAGAGTTCAGATTTTGAAATAGATGAGAAAGTTGTGGAACCATCTGGGTGAAGCATAGAAAGGAAGAAGAACATGAAGGGAAGCATGAGGAAGTAAAATTGTTGGAGATATTTTCGGCTAGATGCCAGAAGTCACGAGAAGATTTTGATTTAGGAAGATTTTTAAATTTTCTATTTATGAAGGAGTTTTTGGTAAGTTGAAGGAAAAATTTGGCATGATTACGGGTATAAATATAGAGGGCATGAGTTTCAGGAGATGGATAGTTACCGTACCGTCTGTGAGCCGCCTCTCTATCTTGGACAGGATGAGAAGAAGCAGAGTTAAACCTAGGTTGACGAGTGTTAGGACTAAAGAAAGTGTTTGGAATGTATGCCACCATGCCAGAGATAATGACCTAAGTAATGCGCTCTGCACCAAAAGATGGTGGGTCTCTGACACGGAAGTAATAATCATTCCATGGCAAATCAGAGTAGTACTGCATTAGATCATCCCACTTAGCTCTGTTGAAATGCCAGAAGCACCCCCGCTTAGATGGGTCCTGAGGCGGCACCGGAACAATAGGAGAGGTTACAGAAATGAGATTGTGATCTGAAGAGCCCAACGGTGAAAATAGTTTCACAGAGTAAGCAGAAGGGTTTGTAGTTAGGAAAAGGTCAATAATGTTGGGAGAGTCCCCAAGATGGTCAGGAATACGGGTAGGGTGTTGTACCAGCTGCTCTAGTTCCTGGAGGATAGCAAAATTGTAGGCTTGTTCTTCAGGATGTTCTGTAAAAGAAAATGAAAGCCAAAGCTGGTGGTGAACATTAAAATTCCCAAGAATGGAATTTTTGCGAAAGGAAAATTAAATGTGATGTGCTCCACTTTGAATATTAAATATTCGAAGAATTTAACATAGTCCGAGGATTAGGTGAGAGATATACAACACAGATAAATTTAGTAAAAGAGTGACATTGAAGTCAAAGCCAGATGGTAGAAAAAACAAAGATTCAAGACCGTGGGCACGAGAGCAAGTGATGTCGTTGCGTACATATACGCAACAGCCAGTCTTGGATTGAAAATGAGAATAGAGACAGTAAGAAGAAACAGAAAAAGGAATGCTGTCAGTGCTCACAGATACCTGTGTTTCGGTGAGGAAAAGAAGATGATGTTTAGAGGAGGAGAGGTAATCCACATATTGAAAGTTAGATCTAAGACCACGAATGTTGCAGAAGTTTATAGAGAGAAGGTTAGAAGTATCAAGACACCTCGATCGTCACTTATAAGACGATCCGACCTCGGGATATTTGTGGTCCCCTCCCCAGTTAGGGACTCCGTGGCAGGGTATCTTGTAGCCATTTTAAAATTTTGGATTGAAGAGAGTGTAGGGATGCAAGGTTGCATGAGGTTGGGATGATAAAATGTAAAATGCCTTTGCATTTGCCTTTTATACCTCCGCATAGTTAGGTGGCTAAGACGTAAGTGACGTCCACACCAGTAAACTTTGTTTGAAAACAATGTTTCCTAACTGTTTCCAAAGATTGGAAACAAAGTTTCCGAAATGTTTCCCAACTGTTTGCAAACTGTTTGCAAGCAGTTGGGGGACAATGTTTCATGTCCAGTTGTTCTCAGGATGTCTGTGAGTGAGGAGGATGCTGCGGCAGGCTCTACGCTTCACTTGAGGGCAGTGATGGTTGGCCCTCGCCCGTGGTGGCGCAGGCAGGATTTCTATAGTGACACCTGTTTTATTGATTCAAGTTCCAGTCTAGGCCTAGCCTAGCCTAGCCTAGGGTGCACACGTATTATCTGTGCTTCTAGATTGCGGAATTTTATAGTATTTGCTATTGACTGTCACTCATTCCTTACCAAACCTGAGTTATTTCAAGTGTGAGGTAACAGTGTACACGTTGTAGTACTACAAAGGCGGAAGCAGAACTTGAAGTGCATTTGTTATTTGGATTTTGGCTTAGGCCACCCAAAGAAACCGACAACTAATTGACGAAGCCTTGTTGAAGCGTTGTGATTCAAAGGGCTCAGTAGTCTTGGTATCACAATGCCTCTTAGTGAAGAACTCAAGCTGGTCCTGGAAGTTCAGCAGAAAGCATACCGAGACATGTTGAAATGGTTCAGAAGTCAATTGGTGAGAAAATCAAACAACTTGAAGCTGCTAACACCGATTTGATTGTTTCTCTCCAATTTCCTCAGAAAGAAGTGGATGAGCTAAAGAAGAGTTGTTCAACACAAGATGAAGAAATCAAGGCAATGAATAAAGAAATAGCTGATCATCTGAGGAATAACAAATATGATGAAGAAATTGAAAAGAGGAGCAAAAGGCTAAACTATCAAGAAGATTATTTCCGGAGGAACAACATTCGCATAGACGGAATGAAGGAAAGTTCACGTGATAATTGGGAGATGACACAGGAGAAAGTGCAGCGCCTGATGCGAGAAAAGTTGGGCTTGGGAGAAGTGCAATTGCAGCGCACTCACCGAGTTGGACCGACACCGCTTCGACGTTTTTTTTATTTTATTTTATTTTTTTATACATTTGTGCCTATAGCGCCTGTGGGCAGTGATGACCAAGGGCTCCGATGGTAGGCTCTGCATGTTCACTTGAGGGCTGTGATGGTTGGTCCTCGCCCGTGGTGGCGCAGGCAGGATTTTTATAGTGACGCCTGTAGAGCCTCATGCCGCCCCCCTGTGTCCTCCGATGCACTCGCAATCGAAGGTAGAGTTGATGGGCAGGGCATGTGGGTGTTCTTAGGTCACTCGACGGTGCAGAAAGGTTTTTTTTGGGGGGGGTTCTTCGGGGATCGAACTCGGGTCACCGAGAACGCCAGTCGGAGACGCTAACCACTCCGCTACCGCCTCCCCCGTAGACGTGACGCTACACCTTTGAAGCCGCGAACAATTGTTGCTCGTTTCAGCCGATACTTTGATCGACAATTGGCGCTTTGAAACTCTGCGAAACTTAAGAACACAAACATTTACCTAAATGAAGACCTGTGCGAGGCGTCTGTCCAAAAGCGCAGAGCTCAGCTGTCGGAACTTCGAAGAGCTCGAGCAGCGAAAAAATTGCTTATTACAGCCATACTATATTGGTAATTAAGGAGAGGAAGGTGAACGCAGTTCGACCCACATCAGCTGAGGCTTCATCGGCTCCTACAAGAAGTGGTCCTATTCGCGCCGCTGCTTCATCCGCTCCTGCTGACTTGCTGCCTACTGATGCTGCCTTTGCTGCTGCAGTCACTGTTGCGGCCGGTAAGCCGGTTGATAGTGGTGGTACGACTGCTTCAGATGGCTCTGAACCAGAACAGGAGCCAAGAACCAGACGAGCAGTACAAAAGAAGAAGTAAGCAATATGTGCGTATATGTATGTGTGAAGATATTTAGTATATTTTGCGGATCATGTATCCACATTGGTTTCCATTTTTCTGATTTGATGATTTACAACTTGCTGAATTATTTGTAGATTATTATGGTATTAACATTCATCTTGATTGTTATAGACAGTTGAATTCTTACTCGCGTCCTGCCGGTGATGTCCATAGTGCACTGGGTCTTCATGGTCATGATGAGGGACAGTTGGAAGCTCTGCATTCCTTCTCAAGGACTGAGTATTATCAGTAACCAGACTGTGAACGTCTTACTGAGAATAATATTGATAATTAAAACTCTTATCTTGCAACATCAGAAGCATCCCCACTAACTAAGTACTTACTCCGTACTATGAATCAAATTCATTTTCTTTGCTTTGTGAAACCAGGTTATCAAGTGAAATTGACCATTTCTATACGATGGAAGGGTTTAATTTATATAAAAAAAACAGTAACGTCAAGGAGGAGGAGTTGCAATAATATATTAATAACAAAATGTCATGTAGTACTCTAGAAAATATCAGTGTTAATAATTACTGCTTTGGATTTTTTTTGTTGAATGTCAACACACAAGTTCTTTTATTGTAGGACTAGTTTATCGTAAGCCTAGCTCTGACTTTTATTTGTTTAATAATTTATTGGAGGAAATACTTGAGAAAATTCAATTCACAAAAAAAACATGTTACTTATTAGGATATATCAATATTAACTTACTTAATTAATTTGGAAAGTAACAGACATATACAGAATTACACGGCTATTCTTCATGGTCATGGGTTTTACTTGTGTATTAACATCTCAACGAGAGTGGGACTCAGGGTGCCTCACTCATTGATCACATCTTGTCATATCATTTCAATGTAATTACTAAGTCTGGAATACTAGCTACTGATATAACAGACCATTTTGAACCTTTATTATTTGTACGGAAAAACTTACAGACGACTTGAAGAAAACCATTACTTACAGAAACCACATGGATGTTGATGCTGAAGAATTGTGTAAAACAACAGAAGAATTATTAAGGGAATGTCAGAAGGTCAGTTTACTAATGAGGTTAATGAAGATTTTATTCAACTAATTAATATAATAACACTAGCAACAGATACACATATCCCATGGAAGACCATAACAATAACTAGAAAATTACAAATGAAGCCCTGAATTACGCAAGAATTAATATTGCTTATTAAAGACAAACACAAACTTTACAAAAAATTTACAACAAGGCCTCTCACCTATGGTAATGAATATAGGAATTTCAGGAATATGGTTAATGCTAGATTAGACTCTGCCAAAAAGACATACTGCAAATCAAAACTTAGTACAGCCTTTGGTAATAAACAAATTATATGGAATACAATTTATGAACTTTATACTCGAAGCAAACTAAGAAACGGACATTGATAAGCTATTGGTAAATGCTGCGACTATATCAGAGTCATCAGACCCAAATGCAGTGTGTGATAAATTTAATAAATATATTTTCTTCCATTGGACAATATTTGGATACAGCTCTACCAGCTTCAGTAGTATCCCCATCACAGTATTTGAGGGGTAACTTTCCCAGTATGACCCTGACCCCAACTACTCCAGAGGTAGTGATAAAAATAATCAAAGAACTGAAAAATCTAGTCCCGGTTATGATAATATTCATATCAAGGTAACCAAACTTATTTCCCCAGCAATATCTACCATGCTATGTAAAGCTCCCGTCACACATTCCATAATCGAACCACGATAGCGCCACCAATTTAATTATTGATGCTATCGTGAAATTTGACAATGATAAACGCAAACCACGATAGCCTCACAACAATGTCACGCTGCCTGTAAGTATGTGTCATGACGGTCGTAAGATGGTCACGATGGAGTCATGGTAGCAGTAAGACTAAGTCATGAATGGAAAATTAACGGTCATTTTGTCGTCATGATAGAGCTACGATAACCACGACAGTGCCATGACGGTGTCATGAAGGTATTACGATAGCATCAAGAGCTATAGCAACATGACTCACACGTGGGTGGGTGGCCACGTGGTGGTGATTGAGAAGGGGAGGGGGGTAGAGATGATGATGGGAATAACAGGGGTGGGTGACACTGGGTGTTGGTGATGGACAAGGGGGGAAACGGGGGGGGTTGTAATAAAGAAGGGGGTGCTGGTGTTGGTTGGGAAACGGGGAGAGGGTGATGGAAAAGGCGTTGTTGGTGGTGGTGGTGATGTGAGTGGTAATAACGGGGGTGGGAGGTATCACCACGTGGTGATGAGTAGGGGGTGGGGAGTCGGGGGTGAGTGGAGGTGAATGAGAAAGGGGGGGAAGCAAGAAGGTGCAAAAAAAGGGGGGTAAGGTAGTAGTGCGGTATGTAATGTTAGGAAAAGGGCTCCCGTAGGATTTTTGTGCTAAAATTGAATTTTTTGCAGTTCTTGCTTCTATAGGTATCAGATTAACAGAAAAAGATGGGGTCCCAATTTTCAGACCCCTTACCCCCCTTTTGGGGGTCACTTCCCTTTTGGGGCCCCCCGGCACTGACCATGCACCTATCTCCGCCAATAATTGACCGATTTTCATAATTTGAGTAGCCTTTTGTAGGTTTTCAGGTATGCCGAGTCGATTTATAGCACTCAAAAACAACCGGAAGTGTCCTTATAGCACTTCCGGTTCAGATTTAGCACTTTCGGTTCAGAGTATAGGGTATAACTCCATTTTTTCTTTTTCAGGCATGTTGAAGAAGCAGTTTTGAGCTCAGTCAGATATACCCTGTGAACTGAGATCGTGGTAGTATCGCCAATATGTAGGAAGAGGACGGAGTTTGCGTGATCTGTAAAGAAGGTGCCACATCAAAGAAGCGATTGGTGAACAATCCGGTCATGACAGATGAAATTTTACAACACTGTCAAGAGAGAGTGTCTCTTGGTGATACTGAAAGTGACATTCATAGACTACTAAATTACTTGTCAGGTTTAAATGAAGGAGAACTCAAGTACGTTCGGTATCATAGTGAATGTCGGAAACCTATCGTCAACAAGAACAAGATTGAACGTCTTAGGAAGAGATCCCGAACCGATTCACCTGTCTGCGCTCCACGAGGACCGGGGCGACCTTCAAGTGCTGTGGGATCTGTTCGGCCAAAGCGGTCAAAGACTATTCCAAAGGAACAAGTGTGTCTATTTTCCAACTGTGACTTCTGTCCCAAGAATGACTCAGAGCCACTGCACCGTGTTCTTACTGACTCAATGGGTAAAACACTCCTACAGATCAAGCAGAAAACCCCAGATGACATGTTAGAGTTTCAGTAGCGGACCTTGAAGAACCCGGCGACGCATCAGCTCTTGAAAAGCACTATCATCGGACATGTTTGCGCTCTGCACAGCGAATATCAACGAGGACAGATCACAGTAATGTGCCACTCATTCGCTCAGTATGTGATGGACAATTGGTCCTCGCTATTCAAAACACCTTGAGTGACGAGGATGTTACACTGAGCATGGCTGAGTAAATGATTGCCTACTTGTCAATTTTGAAAAGATACCGTGTGGATGTAAATGAGAGTGAGAACTATCGGAAATACCTCAAAAGACTCA
Organism: Chionoecetes opilio; assembly: GCA_016584305.1. Classification (NCBI taxonomy): domain Eukaryota; kingdom Metazoa; phylum Arthropoda; class Malacostraca; order Decapoda; family Majidae; genus Chionoecetes; species Chionoecetes opilio. Next base: position 10,968 of record JACEEZ010023221.1, read on the forward strand.
TCAGCGAGCGCCTTCCAGAAGTGAAGTTTGTCACATCACTAAGACGGAATGAGCCTGACCGTCTTGTGCTCTCCACTGCAGTCACGATGGCCATGGATTACAGGTCCTCAATGATGAATGATGATGAGATAGTTGGTCACCTGAAGAATGTCGCCAACCTTCTGCGAGAAGAGATGCTGCAACAACGCAGTTGGTCGTTTACAGGCAGCTTCAGTAATTTTGAAAATCCGTCTTTACTCCAGTTCTTCATGAGTCACCTCCTCTTTGGTAGCCATGTTGTCAAAGTGTCCGGAATACGAGACCAGGAGGTGGACAAAACTGTCGACGTTTTCATGCCAGTTCCTTGTCCAAAATACTCGGACTGATCGCCAGGTGAAACATCAGACAAAGAAAGACAGTGCCTTCCGACAAACAGTCCAGGCCCTCTGTCAATCGGTCTTCCCCTTGCTGTTCATTCTAGAGTGCGTGACAAGATCTTGTTGAAACCTCTCAGCTGTGTATATTGGAAGTGACTACCTTCACATCATTGACTTAGAGAAACGAGTTGAGCAGAGTGTTCTCCAGCGGATGAAGGAGGCTGGTGGATTTTGTCTCCCAAACTTTGTCAAGAAAGGCCTGAACACATGGTTTGCGATCGATAATATTGACCTCCTGAAGACACACCGACGGGGCAAGGAACCTTCCATGGCACAGTGGTTGTCATGTTCCAGCAAGATAAAGATGGAGAGTTCATGAACCGACCACTTGAAATACCAGAAAAGCTTCTCTCACAAAAGCCTCTGGCCTTTGACGTGAACATGGTGCAAGAACCAGTCATCAAAACCACTCCATTGAGATTATCGGTCTATGAAATGGGTAAAGAGGAAGAATATTCTGAGCAAAGACTTCACTCACACCTGGGCACTTGCAAACTACCTTGGAACTGATGATGGCACGGATATGATTGTGGATTTCACTGAAACTGAGTCAGCGAGGAAAAAAACACAGGACAGTGACATGCAAAGGAATCAGGAAGAGTGCCCCCATGAGAGCACTCCAGTCGACGCTATACTATCAGTCAAGGAACAAGGAAACCAACCAGGGAAATTGGTCAAGAAAGATGTGATGCCAACTTGGGTGCTACCAAATCTCTGCTGTTATCCCAGTCATCGGACAGCCCAACACGCACGAATGTAGAGGTGATCGCTCCATTATTCAAGACCACACCCACTGACTATGGGACTCTTTACACTGTTCTTCGGTTAGCCCAGGGAATCTCTGCCACTGTCGTTGGTCCACAGAGAAAAACTTTGATAACACTGGACCTGGACCTATATTCACGTGCTTGAAAATTCAGCAGTCAGTTGGGGACACCAATTGGATCCTAAGGGCAGGAGCTCTCCATATTGCATTTGCTGCTTTACATGCTCTCGGGAAAACGATAGATGGCAGTGGCCTGGATATATGTGCCATTGAAAGTGGTGCATACACATCAGCAGCCCTTCGTGGGATCTTCAGTGGCAAAGCATACAAAAGAGGCATCGAATACCACATCACAATCAGTCTAGCAATTATGATGATGCGGTTGATGTCATATTATCCACTCTTTCAAAAGGCCCAGTTAGTGTCCGGTGCAATGCTTTCAAGGACAAGCTTCATTCACGTAACCCCGATATGACTGAAGACTATGAATATGTCAGATCATGGTACGCTGGAAATGTGAAGCCACTGGAGGAGGATGAAAACATTGGAGAGTTTGCAGAATTCCTTTCAGCATACCTCGATCAAGTGGAAAGCCTTCTTCATTTCGTCAGCTCTTGCGCGTCAGGGGACTGGCAGAGTTATCTTGCTTCCTTGGAGAACCTGATCAAGTATTTCTTCGCACGGGATCTTCTAAATTACGCTCGACTGATGCCTGTCCATCTTGCACAAATGAATGCGCTGGAAGATAATGAGCCTGAAACATGGAATGCATTGATGTCCGGTGACTTTGTTGTTGCAAAATCAGAGATACCCTTCACGAATCTCGCCACAGATCAGGCACTCGAACAGGAAATCAAGAAACTAAAGGGACACGGTGGTATGGTAGGACTCAGCAGAGATGAAGCTGCTCTCAATCGACTCGTCACCACTACACCTTGCCTGCCCGTATCGTTGACGAGTATCTTGAGAGCTTCCCAAAAGTTTCCAGGTCATCCGAACGCACAGAGCATACCAGCTGTCTGGACAGATTGCACTGAGGTCAAGAGAGAATGCCATAAAGATCCGTCACTCAATAGAGTTGCACTGCACAGACAACCCCTTCAGAGTGAAGACACCATTGAAAAGTTTAGTTTCATCAGCTCTTGTGCCAGAGGTAGCAAAGCATGATATTCTGCATTATGCAGAAAAGGGTCAGAAGCGATTCGAGGAGTTCGTTTGTGAACGTCTGACTACCACATCAAATCTCTCGTTTGGGACAAGATGAGAAGCTCAAGTTGAAGGCATTCTCAAGTTGGATGGATAAATCAAAAGTACGCATTGGAGATAAAGTCATCAAATTGCGTGAGGATCGTAATTTACTGGGCAGTATTTCTCATTGTTCAGGAAGCCGACCAGGTCTAGTGCCAAAATTCGAGGAAATAACTTGGCAAAGTACGAGATGTCAACAGTGCCCCGCTCTCTGTGTGCTGTTGATAGATCTTTGTACATCCCAACTGACAAGGCCAGTCTGATGCATGCAGTTGAAGATGCCACGGTTGAATCCCTTGATGTTCCTCCAGTACCAGACATAGGGCAGGAAGATCCTCCAGTTAAAGTTCTCATCATTGATGCAATGGGTGTACTTCAGAGTATGACAAAGACGCCAAATATGCTGAAGATTTCACACCTTCAGGATGCATTCAACAAACGCATAGAGACAATGATGACAAGCTATGATGAGGGGTGTGTTGTGTTTGATCGATACTTGGATCTGTCGTTGAAAAACAAGACCCGGCAGAAGCGATCAACCACATCCATTGAGTACGAAGTTCATCCCGAAATGAAGCTCACCATGTCCATTAAGGAGTTACTTTCAGCATCAAAAAATCAAAAACAAAGCGGAAGCTCACATGCTTGTTTGGCCAAGGACTGCTTGACTATTCGCAAGCAAAGATTCATTCGTGCTCGTTGTCGTGTACGATGATCATATCAAGGGACTAGGTTTTGAGTATGCTCATACACATGAAGAGGCTGACACATTGATTCCAAACCAAGTACTTGCCTCTACAGCCTGTGGTGCTGCCAGAAAGATCTGCGTATGGTCGCCCGACACTGACGTACTCCTGCTCCTTCTTGATCTTATCGCCTCCAGACAGATAGCATCTACTATATCCTTGAAGTTTCATAACAGGAAAGGAAAGAAGAAACGGGAAATAGACATCTTTGAAAGAGTGCAGGTTATTGGCCGTCGCAAATGTCAAGGACTTCTTGGACTCCACAACTTCTCAGGTGCTGATTGGGGAGGCAGATTCATAGGAATTTCAAAGAAATCATGGGTAGATGCATACCTAAAGCTTGATGATGATGACCCTGCCATTGACTGCTTCAAAGCATTAAGGTGCATTTATATTCCTGCCGAGTTGGTCAATGACGAGCTTCCCACGCAGGTGAAAGCGTTGGAGACTTTTGTGTGTCATGTCTACAGTTCAAAAGGTCCAGCAACCCTACCATCACTCAGGTGGGAGCTGTTTCGGTCAAAGAACTTGGAAGGGGAATGCTTCCACCAACTCGTGCTGCATTGCTTCCCCATATCATGCGTGCAAACTACATGACAATGCGGGACAAGTCATACCCTGAAAATTGTCCAACCCTTCCTGCAATTGAAAAAAATGTATGGAAATTGGAGAAAGGCGTGTATGTTCCACTGACATGTCTTGCCCTGCCTGCCCCACAAGCTGTAGTTGAACTCGTCAAATGTGGCTGCAAAGTAGGATGCAAGGGAAATAGGTGTAGCTGCTTGAAGAATGGCCTGCCCTGTACTCCTCTCTGTAAATGCTATGGCAGTGATTGCGCAAACGCTATTCGGGAGGACATTTCAAATATGGACATTGATGAATAACTGATTGATTTTACGTCCGATTTTGACAGTATCGCAAAAATCGGACGTATCGCTAAATACTAACGCGCTTTGGGTGGATGGTTGGGCGCAGGGGTGGTAACTCCGCCAGTGGAACTCCACTGTCTGTCTTAAGCCAGAATAAAGGAGGAAAGACAACCCTGTTAACATTATTTAAGTATGCCTAGCATAAAACGTGGCATGGAAAAGTAGCTTAGACGGCTTTCGTAATAGAAGCGGGTGAGAAAACAACGAAAAATAGAGGTTTCGGTTATACCAAATCTGGACGTGATAGAGAAATTTAGATATCAGATATAATTTCTGACATCAGCATCAGCAATTTAGTAGGAATCAGTAGTTCACGTGTCTGTAACAAAGAAAATGTTGAAATTGGTTGCTTAGTGTTACCAGAGACCAATCCTGGGGGTGCCATAAGAGGAATGACCCCCCAGAAAGGGGGTGAGGGGTCTGAAAATTGGGACCCCATCTTTTTCTGTTAATCTGATACCTATAGAAGCCAGAACTGCAAAAAAATCAATTTTTGCACAAAAATCCTACGGGAATACATGGCATACCATACTATAGGGATGAAGGCGCGCGTAACGGATTTTTATCGTCACGATAGATATACGACGATCACGATAGTGTCACGAAGCTGCTACATAGATAACGATAGCGTTACGATAGACTTACGATAGCGCTGCGTTGGGTGCAAAAATCGGGGAGTTTTCCGATTTTTTAGTGCATGCACTTACTTTTCGTGGCCTCGGCCGAGCGCGTCACGAGCTGGACCGACCGAGCGAGTTCGGTCACGATGGACCCATAATCAGGGCCATGACGGCACTGCGCATTGCATTGTTGGCGCTTTCGTGGTTCCATTATGGAATGTGTAAATGGGGCTTAAGTTGATCAATGATTCGTTTCAGAGCGGCATATTCCCAAAAACTTAAAAACTGCTAAAATCATCCCTATTCATAAAGGTGGAGATAAACTTCAGTCACATAACTACCGCCCAATATCAGTATTATCTACTTTAAGTAAAATAATAGAAAGAGTGATGTATAAGAGACTAATACAATTCCTAGACTAATAATAAATAAGCAAACAACCAGTTTGGCTTCCGCAAAAATGTATCACCACAAACAGCGTTGTCATAAAGTCATAAAGTCATTAAACGATATTTTAATTCAAAATGAAGAAGGAAAATTTACAATAGCAGTATTCTTAGATTTAACAAAAACCTTTGATACAATAAACCATTCTATATTATTAAAAACAAACTTGAATTCTATGGTATTGAAACAGGTCACTGAATTGGTTTCGAATATATTTATCAGGGAGAAAACAGTATACTGAAATTTACGGTGTAAAATAATCAAATGAACTGGTATCAATAGGAATTCTCAGGGCTCCACCCTTGGACCTCTTTTGTTTCTTTTATTTAGTAATGACATCACCAGTTCTTCGTCACTCATGATTTTTTTTAATATTCGCTGATGACACAACTATTTACTATTCTGAGCCTGATTTACACACCCTTGAGAATGTGGTTAATCATGAACTAAATAATGTAGCTAATTGGTTGTTTGCTAACATACTTCAATTCATATTAACAAAACTCATTTCAATATATTTGCAGGTAATGCCTGATTAGCCGACACACCTCAGTAAAAATTGGGAACTGTGATATTCAAAGAAGTTCTTCAACAAAATGTTTAGGAATTATAATTGATAAAAAGTTATTACGGAAGGAACATATGAAGCTATATCTATAGTAAAACTTCGAAATCGTTAAGAATTAAATAAAAAAAAAATAATAATATGTTAAAAGAAACATTAACCATCTTGTATTACAGCTTGATATATCGTGTGTGTGTGATTCGTCACCCTTTTTCCGGTGACAGGGCCCCTTTTGAATTCCATATCAAAAAATTGTAACTTTATTTGGGGTTCAGGTTTAAAAACTATAAACACCCATTTTTATGTATTGCTACAAAAAAAAAAATTTTGGTTTTTTAGGAGTGGGGCGTTGGCCTCACAAAAAAAACTTATTCGTTGAAAAAGGGTGTATGTTCAGGATATTCAAAAATAAAATTTTAAAAAGTTTGCATATCTACACTAAAAACCCCAACGGTCATATTTTTGTAGGTATCTAATGTTATAATTTTTAAATTTTTAAGGAACAAATCTTGTTAAGACCTCCACGACCACGATCAAAGCCGAAAAGTTTTAACATACCGGCGTCTCGAAAGGAAAAAAACTCCCGGGAGTATCTCAAAAATCAAACAAAGTGTATATTTAAGATCAAACCCAAAAAAGTTCTTCAAAAGATATAAATTCATTAATTGTAATATCATGATAATATTTTGAAAGAAAATATAAGTAAATGCATAATATAGTTTACATGAGGCATATTTTTTACTGCAGCCATAAAAATATTTATATACATATATAAGTATAAAAAATACTGCATATATTTGGGGAGGTGGTCCCGAGGGGATCAATTCCCGATTCGAACCCTGCCGGGGGCAACTCGAACTTTTTAAAGAGCCTGGTGGGGAAACAGAAGGCCCCAAATTAAAAGTCTCCCAAGGGCAACTGCCCAAATCCTCGTCGAGTGGGCCGAAGAACCCCGCATGTAGCTATATACCTGTCTTCCGATTGCGAGGTACGGATAAATTAAAGGGGGCTGCATAAACCCTAAATAAAATCTGAAATCAAGAAAGGGGATTTTCACCTAGACCACAGGTGTCACTATAACGTCCAGCCTGCGCCACCCCAAAGGGGGAATTGACCAACGTCACAACTCCCTTTTAAGCCTACGGCGCTAAGGGTCAAAATTAAAAAACCAAAAAATTTTTATATATATATATAATAATTTTATATATATATATAAATTTAAAATTTTATTATATATAATATATTTATATATAATATATACTATTAATTATTATATATTAAAATTATATATATATAAAATATGTTATATATATATTTTATTAATATATTATATATAATTAAATAATATATTTTATATATATATATAAAAATTTTAATTAATTTTATAATATTTTACATATGTAAATATATATATATATATTATAATATTAAAAATATAATATATATATATTTTATTTTATATATAAAATATATATTATATTATAATATATAATATATAGATAAATTTAAATAAATTTTAATTTTATAATAATTTTTATATTTTATATATATTTAAGTATATAGGGCAGGAATTTTCTCTGAGACAGATTCGTTAAAAATGATAGCTTTCAGCGTTTATTTTCTTCTTAGGAATTTTTTCTTTGTCTTAAAAGTGTCTTATTTTCTGCCCCTGCTTCTTGCTTGTCTCTGCTTCTTGCCGCTACATCGATGACATCTTCATCAAAACAACAAGTCACTACGAAGCAGAACAACTGAAGCTCTGTCTACAAGATACTTCAGGCCTCACCTTCACCATAGAAAGCAGCTCAGACAAATCAATGCCGTTCTTAGACGTCCTTGTTACGCAGAAAGAAGAATCATTCATCACAAACGTCTACGTAAAACCAACGAACACCGGACACTGCCTCAACGGAGAAAGCGAATGCCCACAGAGATATAAAGACTCCACAATCGGTGCTTACATCAGAAGAGCTCTCACACACTGCAGTACATGGCAACTTATGCACAAAGAAATCGAGCGATCCACTCAAGTCCTCATCACAACGGCTTCAGCGAGAGAGACATCACCGTCAGACTAAGAAATCTTGGAGAACTGGTACAACCCTAACGCCACAAAAAAGAGTCAAGACATAACTATCTTCTACCGGGCTTTCTTCTCCACCGCTCACCAGGAAGAAGAAAGAATAATATCACAAATCGTCCACCGTAACGTGAAACCTGCAGACCAAGAGAGGAGAATAAAACTACAAATTTACTACAAAAACAAGAAAACTAGCAACCTCCTTCTCCGTAACAGCCCAAGCCAGACGAAGGAGACAAAACAAAAGTCCCATGTCGTATATAGCAGGGGTGGCCAACCTTTTGTGAGATATGATCTACTTTTTCTACAGTTACCCTGATGCGATCTACCAGCCTAAGATTCAAACATCTATAATAATATAAGCGAAAGTGTGTCTGTCTGTCCTGTCTGTCTGTCTGTGTGTGTGTGTTGTGTGTGTGTGTGTGTGTGGTATAGGTTCCGCCCCCCGTGGCGCAATCACCTCATAATGGCACATTTTTGGAACCGGGTTGACCAGGGGAAGGTCATAAGCCCACTTATGAGATGATTCGATCACCTTTTTTTTTTTTTTTTTTTTAGCAGCCTATTAGCGATAATTGTGAAAAAAAAAGTGGGTTGTGAGAATTGAGGAAACCTTGATGTAGGGTGATGGGTAATGGGTGAGTGAATGGGTGGGTGATGGGTAATGGGTGTGGGGTGATGGGTGAGTGAATGGGTGGGGGGTGATGGGTTGGGGGTGATGGGTGAGGGAATAGGTGGGGGGTGATGGGAATGGGTGAGTGAATGGGTGTGTGGTGATGGGTAATGGGTGAGTGAATGGGTGGGGGGTGATGGGTAATGGGTGAGTGAATGGGTGGGGGTGATGGGTAATGGGTGAGTGAATGGGTGGGGGTAATACATACATTTCTACATCCATGATTTCAGGAAAGTTAGATGGGCTATCTGGAGAGTCCGTGTTTGGTGGCCGAGGCCCACCACCAATAGCCCTCCGCAGGAGCTAGCCAAAGTCCGCCCGGAGGGCGGCTTTGCGCTAGTATTCCCTAAATGTAAGAGAGAGAGAGAGGGAAGAGAGNAAAACTTAGAAAAAAACATATAGAATGAATGTACAAATGTTAAAGAATGTAAGATTCATATGAAAAACTAGAAGACTATATATAAATGCAACTGAAAAACTAGGGGATGACTATTGGAAAAATTAATAGCAACGGCGCAGAAATATCCAAAAGAAAAAGGACAGAAATAAAACGAAGAAACGAAACAAAATATGCATTGAAATATCAAAAAAGTAACAGGAAATGTGAACGAACCAAACAAGGAAAAATTAGTAGAGAAAAAAAGTAAGTCTTAGTTATGAGACAAAATACAAACAAACTTAGACAAAAAGTCAAACAAAACACATTCATTGTTTGTAAATAAAAATGAATGGTAGAGGAGAAATCGAAAGAGGAAAAATGATTCCAATACGAATTGAAGAAAAACAAATACTGACTCTCTCTCTCTCTCTCTCTCTCTCTCTCTCTCTCTCTCTCTCTCTCTCTCTCTCTCTCTCTCTCTCTCTCTCTCTCTCTCTCTCTCTCTCTCTCTCTCTCTCTCTCTCTCTCTCTCTCTCTCTCTCTCAAAACAAAACCTTCCCTGTTTCCTTTCAATTAAGAAAACCTTATATCTGACTCCTCCTTACATCAGTTCTCTTTTGATCTTCCTCCTCCTATTCTTCTTCCTCTTCCTCCTCCTCCTCCTCCTCCTCCTCCTCGGCATAACAATCAGAGACTGACTCAATTATCGGCAAACTGAGTCTCTTCCTGAACCTATTGTATCACGACGCTTACTTCTTATTGATCAGGAGGAGAAAGAGGAGGAGGAAGCGGAGTGAGAGTGATAGGAAAATAATAAAAGTGGAAAGAAGTATAAGACAAGAAAGATGGAAGAAGCGAAGAAGGGAATCCAAACATGATGATGATGACGGGAAAAAAAGACGACGAGGACAAGGTAAGGAAGATAACGTATAAGAATAGAAGAAAAAAAAGATTATTTGATAAGGTCAAAAATATTGAATATGATAAAACTAGAAGACATAAAAGAAAGAAAGAAAGCTGGAGTGATAAGAAAGAAAATGGATGAGTAGATGGAAGAGGAAGGGGAGAGGAGGAAGAACCCTATGCAGGTCTTATAATATAACAAACTGGCCAAGTCCTGCAGGGCGAAAACTGAAACAATGGTGAAACTCTCTCCCTCTTTCCCTCTCCCCCTCACTCCTTCCCTACCGTCCTTCCTCCTTACCTCTTTCTTTCCTGCCCTGTCTCTCTTTCATAGTTCTTCCTCCTTGCCTCTTCCTTTCTCTCTTATCTCTTGCCCTCTTTATTATATTACCGTAACAGCGCCAAGAAAAAGAAAAACACGAGCATCTCTGGAAATATGTAATCTACCTACTCAATAAAATTTGGTTAATTGGTCTGAAAAATAAAGCAAGTCGATTTTTTCTTCGATAATTAAAGGGGAGAGAGAGAGAATATAATGTAATGATGGGTTGTGCTCTCTCTCTCTCTCTCTCCTCTCTTCTCTCTCTCTCTCTCTCTCTCTCCTCTCTCTCTCTCTCTCTCTCTCTCTCTCTCTCTCTCTCTCTCTCTCTCTCTCTCTCTCTCTCTCTCTCTCTCTCTCTCTCTCTCTCTCTCTCTCTTTGTAATCAGGGATTCATAAGAACCTAAAAAAATAAGGAAGCTACAAGAGGCCGTGAGACCTACACGAGGTAGTTCTTGTTACTTAACTCTATCTATATCCACCTCTCTTCCCCATCCATGAATTTATCCAGACTCCTTTTAAAGACCCCAATAGACTCCACTTCTACTAGTTCTTACTTAGTTTCTTAGTATAGATTCACTTCTACTGGTTCCCGTAAAATGTAAATCAATATTAATAACATGTTTCATACACTATAAACCTCATCAAATATATAACAACTTTCACATATTGAGCCTGCAATCACTTTTCTCCCTTCCTCCTCTTTCCCTTCCATCCGCCCCTGCCTTTTTCCCCACCAAAAATAATTAAGGTTGTGCTGGCGTGGCCACGATGTGTGTCCCTTTAACTAATTACCGTTCATGACTGACTGATGGTGTGTTGGCAAAACTTTATAAAATGGATATATATTTTTCAAGTATTAAGAAGATTTAGCCTGTCTTCAAGGGATATCATTAGGATCCCTTAAGTATGTCTCGCAGTGATACGATTTGAAAAGTACTGAAATAAATCAAGATAAGATAGCAAAGTATCAACAAGACAATCTAAGCCGTGTCACACGAGCGATATTTTTTCGGCATCTTTTGGTATTTTGCTACCATTTGATGCCCGTAGTGGTGGCAAAAAGCGTGGCCGGACAGTTTGCCTACGGACAGTTTGCCTACGGACAATTTGCCTACGGACAATTTTCCTACCGGACAGTTTGCCTACGGACAGTTTGCCTATCGGACATTTTGCCTACCGATCAATTTGCCTACAGACACTTTGCCTACGGACACTTTGCCTACGGACACTTTGCCTCAGTGTTTCCACAGGAAAATTTTTCTTTACCTTGGACAGTTATAGTGATAACCCTACCGTAGATAACAGTATAGTCGCCAGCTGCAATAATGTCGCCAGGCGCAAAATATTACGAATTATAGCATCACTACTAATGGGTATGTCAGTGTTGTAGTCAAGACCAGACCCTCCGAGACCAAGACCAAGACCAAGACTAGACCCTTCGAGACCAAGACCAAGACCAAGACCAGACCTTCCGAGACCAAGACCAGCACTCCGAGACCAAGACCAAGACCCTCCGAGACCAAGATTAAGACCAAGACCAGACCCTCCGCAACAGACCAAGACCAAGAACAGGCATATAACAAATATTTTTTTTATAAATATGACTAAAATTGTGAACAACTGAACATCTAGATCAAATAGTTCTGCTTTCATTGCTTCGTTGGCATGAAGAAACAAACAGGAAAATAGCAATTTTTGTTGTTACGTTTTCCAAGCGAGCTTGCTAAACCTGTGGTGTACGTGTACGAGGTGTGGGGGGATTGCATAGGCCTACACATATATGAAGTACACATAGGTGAACAGAGCTAGACCTGTAAACATGCGTGAGTGCAAACGGAGATTATCACTGCGAGAATGGCCACGTCATGCATGTTCTCTCGACGCACGCACTCTATCTGCGCTTGCAGGGCTCAGCTCATGCATGCTTCATCACCGTAGAGCTAGTCAGGCAGTATCTATAGACAGTACAACGCTGTATGGCGCGCCGTGAATTGAAACAGCCATGATTTTTCTCCGTGTATGATAATAAATTTCGACCTTCCCCACGCTGCGATGCACTTTTTAACCCTGGTCTCGACCTGGTCTCGAGCCAAACTCCGAGATCAGAAGCTTCGAGACCAAGATCAGGACCAAGACCACATCAAAAAGACCAAACCAAGGGCCAAGACCACATCAAAATGGCTCGAACCGGGCTTGAGACCAAGACCCGTCTCGAGACCTACAAAAAATGTGTATGTGCCCTTGAAAATGATATAAGTATTTAACGGTGCAGGGGCAATCAAAACCCCGGAAACCCCACCGGGCAATTCATACCATCTAATTCATACCCGGACAATTCTACCCGGGGCAATTCATACCCCGGACAATTCTACCATGGTCCCAAATTTATACCCCGGGCAATTCATACCCCCGGACAATTCATCCAGACAATTATACCCCCGGGCAAACTCCCAAACCCGGGCAATTCATCCCGGGAATTATACCCCGGTCAATTCATACCATGCTAATTCATACCCCGGACAATTCATACCCCGGACAATTCATACCAGACAATTCATACCCTGGACAACTCATACCGGACAATTCATACCATGCTAATTCATACCCCGGTCAATTCATACACCGGACAATTCATATCCCGGACAATTAATACCCCGAACAATTCATACCCTGGACAATTCATACCATGCTAATTCATACCCCGGTCACCGAATAGTTTACTTATTGGAAATAAGGAAATATATTTTTTAATGTTTATAAATAATTAATATAGGCCTATAACGTATCGTATATACTTTTTTTGAGCATGAATTATTATTATTTATTTTTTTTGCATATAATTTTTTCGAAAACTTGTATATGATAGAATAAGCTTGTCCATGATGTTAATTGGGGGTTTCAGGTCAGACTGCTGAAAATTGGAAAAAATCGGTCTAATAAAAATGTTGAATTACTATTATTCAAAAACTAAGCTTCATTGGGGATTGCAAATGGTTGCATTTATACGGCATTATTGTGGAATTTATTCAATTAGTAACCGGTATGGGTATGTCAAAAAATATCAGAGCTGTAACTTACAATTTGTATCTATTTTACACTCTGTTACCCTCTATCGCAGTTAATTATTGACGGAGTGTTAATTTTTACTGGGCATATCATTGACATTATCCACTATATATGTGCAAAGAATGAGCTCTGAGTGGGCCTTAGTTTGAAAAATGAAAAAAAAAAAAAAATCTTTTTGCATCTTTATGCTCGTCCCATTCACGCACCAAGAATGATAGAGACTTGAGTTACGGTATAAATTTAGAACGTAATGGTATCTACCTCCAAATTAAAACGTTTGAGGAATTCAATGAAGAATGTGCTCTCTATAATTGTTCAAATATGAGCTTAAAATCACTTTTTGAAGATTTTCAGTCTTCCCGTTTCAAAAGGAGGTTCATTCAGGCATGCAATTCACTCTATAATGTGTAGAATCCAATGCTGCTTGCCATTTGAGTGCCAAAAAAAAAAAAATCTGTTTACTTGCAAATACTTAAAATATTTTGGGGGGGGATATACCACTGCAATTATTACCTATATTTAAGTCAATAACACTCAAAGACTAATTAAGATACGGCAATGAAATTCCGTCTTCTATCGCACTATACTACTGTCTAGAAGCTGTTAAGGTTTCATATATATATAGAGTTAAGACTGTTAAAATTACAATGCTATAAATATGTACATTTACATGGAAGAACTCATCCAAAGGTACCTTTTACGGCGCTAGTTTTCCTATTTTAAGCTTCATTGAGCAACAGTATATATTTTTTATAGATCATAGATAAACTATCTTGGCTGAAATAGTGCACGAATGATGTCAGTTTAATAATAAGAATTTTGAAGGGGACAAAAATAAATGTTTTCTACAAATTTTATCACTCATATCTTTCTTGTTTATTATGAAAAACAGATAATATGGGGTGGCTGGGCTTATTACTGTCCCCATTATATAGATTAAAAAGAAAAATTAAATGCAACGATTTTGAACATTTGTGAAAACAATTATCGAAAGGCCATTTTTAAGCTTTTGTAACACAACCATAAAACTCATTTAACAATAAACTACCTATTTTATATGTACAATTATATGCATTCTAAAAAAAAAAAAAATTTGTATTCAGGGAAAATATTCACGAAATAAAAGCCTTGACTTATTGTCGCAGGCAACATTTGAGTAGAGTATTTCTGGGGGGTAAAAATGACTGCAATTATTACCGTTACTTAAGTCACTAAGACTCCAAGACTAATAAAGATAAAGCAATGAAATCTTATCTCCAATCACATTATACTTTTGTCTATATGCTGTTACATTTTCATGTAAATATACTAAATACTGTTAAAATTATAATGCTCTAAATATGGACTTTTACACGGAACAGTTCATGCAAAGGCACCTTTTGAAGTACTATTATTAAAAAACTAAGCTTCATTGAGAAACGGTATATATTTTTTATAGATGATAGAGAAACTATCTCTACTGAAATCGTGCGCGAATGATGTCAATTCAAAGAAAAAGAATTTTGTAGGGGACACAATAATTTTTTTCGTCATATTTAATCACTCATATCTTTTTTGTTTATTATCATTAATAGTTTATATTGGGTGGCTGTGCTTAGAACGGTCCTTAGTATTTACTCTAAAATGAAAAATGAGATCAAACGATTTTGAGATAATTAATCAAAAGGTCATGTTTCAAGCTTTTGTAACATAACCATAAAATGCATTTAACAATAATCTACCTACTCCATACGTGAAACAATATGCATTCTACAGAATATAACATTTAATTTTGTATTCAAAGAAAACTTGAATGAGATATCAGCTTTGAGTTATTGCCGCTGGCCCAATTTGAAGAAAAAAAATACTACTCTTTGAAAGGCTCTATCTCCAAAACCAAAAAGGGTAGAAAGAGTCACAAGATGTCATTTAAGCCGGAATAGGTCATTCTTATAATGATTAGAGCCATTCATATTTTTTGTCATAAACTTTCGGTTTTATGGGTGAAAATAGAGCAAATCTGCTTGATTTTGCAACACTTTTGGATGTAACTCCAAAACCTATTGACCGATGTTATCATATTCATATCAACGACGCATTAGGAACGTCCCCCACACCATATCTGAAAATCAGCCTAATTAAAAAAGATTAAGTCACTCAAACACACTTGTGAATGTTTGGGGATTATATGTCAATATTCAGTCATAAGAGGGATAAGACTATACAATGTCTCGAAAACAAAATTCTCGACAGGATGTCGCTGGACTTCAATGACACATCATTTTTAACCCGCTCACGCACATTGACGCGATCTGCGTCAAAACGGAATCGTCTACATCTGAGCTTTTGACGCGAATCGCGTCAAAAAACATTTAAAAATTCGGCAAAAATAAAGTATTTATCAGAATCACGTCAAAATTTTCTGAGTCAAAGATCCAAGCTAGACCTATAAAATAAACTAGTTGTCAACTCTTTCGTGCCGGTGGACTTGAAATGACTTGAAAGGATAAGGGCCCGTGTCCCAGTATCCTCTCCGGAGGCAGCCTCTGAGCGTGGACTGTCGTCTCTTTAAATCGTATCCCGAGCCAGGTAAGCCTGGATTACAGTTGTCAGAGGAAATTGGTGAATTGTATACTTTCTTCAGATGTAAAGTGATCGTGCTGATACAATATTTTGTTTTATATTCGCAGGGACCAGTGACTGTTACTATTAGAAAATATGGCTAAGAAAATATCAAGTGAAGAGATTTTGAGACTCATTTGTATAGAGGATGATGATGATTCTCATGAAAGTGATGGTGATGATGGAAAAAGTGAAAAAAAAACTCCAGCAGATAGTGTCACTGGCGGGGAAAAAGTGGCTATCTTAGCAACGTGTAATGGTATTTACATTATACTTGTAGCCTAATCCGTCTCCCAACATGTGTTTCAGTTTTCCTCCATTTTCTTAAGAACTACTGGTCATATGAAAATGATAATGGTAGCGTTGGAATCCTCATAAAAATCCGCTTTTATTGGCATATAAACCATAAAAAGTCGACTCAGGAAGTTTCGAGCTACGAAGTAGTGAACGTAAGTATTTCTTATTTCTCTTTACTCAATGTTTTTTTCGGAGTCGGTAAACTCCGCTATTTATTTGTATTTCTTGTTATTTTTTCTTTCATAAGGCAGAATAATCTCTTGCAAAACCAACGATATATAATAATGCCAGGAAAAAAGAATACTCATGGGTGAAATTGATAACATAACAAATTCTTTCGCCGCACAGTCAGGCCATTCCGCGGGGCCCCTTAGGGAGCCCCAGACGGATGTCGCAGTGGAAAAAGAAACTTATTAAACTTTTGGTGCGTGAGAGGGTTAATGGCATTTCCATTCATAGAATTTTTTTTTTTAATATTTATTTATATGCCCCAATTCAGCTCCTAAATGGGAAAAATATTCATTTTCAGAAATCATTCATAGGTACAAAGTACCCTTTTTTTTATATTCTCTATCTCGGAAATCAATCGTTGTTGAGCGACCGCATTAGTGATTCTTAGACCTTTAAACTATTCGCTCGGCACCCGTAATGTAGATTTTTTGGACTTTTTATAACTAACTAATTTCAACGGATTATAATAATATTTATTTATATGACGTAATAGTATAATATTTCTAACATATGAAAAAATCTGACTGATCTGTGGGCATTTTCGAAGGAGCTCTAAACTACACCCTCTTAGCGTCCTAAGAAAGACTTAGTTATACCGGGCTAAGAAGACTACTAAGGAAGTATTTTCGAACGTCATCTTAGCCTCGTGTAAGGCCAACCCTTCTTAGTGCCACCACCTCCGCTTCAACCAATCAGCGCGCGCGACACAAGTCTGTATTTGGCGGGAAATACGTATAAACATCAACTACAGACCACAGCTGATGACACAAAGTCACAAACACATCGGCGGTGTGTGTATGTGTGTGGGTGTGTGAGTGTGTTTTTGAGGGTAATAGAGTGTGTTTGGGTGGGTTTAAGTATGTTAAGGTATGTGGTGGTGTGTTAGGGGTGTTAAGAGTGTGTTTGAGTGTATTTGGTGTATGGTAAAGTGTGGTAGTGTTTTTCAGTGTAGCGACCATAGAGCAGCCCACAGGTAACCGGTAAAAAAAACCCAACTTTACTAGCAGAGAACTGTTTGTCCTGCCAGCAGCTGGTGGAGGCTGTGAAGCAGAATAAGAGCACGTGCCTTGATGGGGAAGTTCAGTGACTCAGTGCGGGCGTGCACAGAGAGCTTGATGAAAAAAGGAAAAAATTTGCAGACCTAAGGTCGGGCACTAGTGGAGATGATGGGTCCCTCATTTTCTCGCCGTTTGTCCCGCGATCTGAGTTGCCAGATATGTATTTCTGCTGCAGTCACCGTGCAGTGTTATCACGCCGAGGGAGTCTCTCTCTCTCTCTCTCTCTCTCTCTCTCTCTCTCTCTCTCTCTCTCTCTCTCTCTCTCTCTCTCTCTCTCTCTCTCTCTCTCTCTCTCTCTCTCTCTCTCTCTCTCTCTCTCTCTCTCCTTTTTTTTCTTCTATTATTTCTTCTCCCTCCTCTTCCTTCTCCCTTTTCATCCTCCACACACATACACAAACTTTATTTTTTCTGGTGAGTTTTGATATGTTTAGAATTAATTTGCTAACCGTTTCTGTCACAAATATTTTTTTTTATATATATAGTTAGGTTAGGTATAGTTTTGGTTAGGTTCAATTAGTTTTTTGTCATTTTTGTTCCAAATCACAAAAAAGTTATTTGCGACATAACAGGTTAGCAGATTAATTCAAAACATACCAGAAATCTCACCAGAAAAAAAAAGTTTCGTCCACCAAAGGAAGTAGTGTTAATTTTGAAATTTACCTTTTTTTATATTTTTTTTTAAGATATCCCTCTCCCCCAGCAAGCTTGGGGCTGCTGGTAGGCAGGGTTTTCTGGTGAAGAGACAATATCCCAAGTGATTTACGAGTAAAGCAACGTACTAACCTCATCAAATAATATCCCAGCTAGGATAGAAACCATAAACTAGAAACCATATCTAGTCCACTAAAAAAAACTCAGAAACCATATCTAGTCCACCCAGACCACCCCAAACAGGGTTTTCATCATTAACCTCATCTAATGATCTCATCTCACCATTAACCTAATCTCACCGCCTACCCAAGAAGCTTATTAATTAACCTAACCTCACCGATTAACAGTGGTGGAACAAGGGGTGTAAAAACGGGGGGGCACCATGGTTTTCATATACTGTATAGGCTATATATATAGTAGGTATATATATATATATATATATATATATATATATATATATATATATATATATATATATATATATATATATATATATATATATATATATATACATATATATAATATATTTATATATAGTGTATTATACAGCCTAATATACTATATATAGTCTAAAATATATAATATATAACCAATAATATAACCATTGTTGTTGTGGTGACAGGAGAAAATTGCGGGCTAAGACGACCCCAACCCTGCCTCAGCCTACATTCGCGGCGCTGTCCTAGGCGGAGCAAAATTTGCTTGCGAAAATGTCCAACTAGCGCTAAGATGGTCTTAGTCCCCTAAGATGGTCTTAGTAGTGTTCGAAAATGCGCCGCCTGACATATAGCAAGGATGCAGGAGTAGACCTGTTCAGAAAACAATTTTGTCCTATTTTTATACCCCCCTGCAAGGTTTCCCATGCTTTTTGACCTGGAAAAGCCGAAAATCACAACCATTTTGAGCTAAAATGTCAGGAACTTTTGCCTCATTGGACCTCAAGATATTAAGCCCGCGACAGTAGAAAAGCGCCTAATTTTGCCTTCCGCCAGACTTTTTTTCACCTGAGACTTTTGTTACAATTGGGATAGAACAACAAATTGGGTATCAAATTGAAGCATTTTTAATATTATTTCTGAAAAAACAATCCAAGTAAACATTCAAGAAAAAAAGACACATCATATCCAGAAAAAAAGCAAAATTTTCTGAAAATTTCATATAAATTTCATAAATATTACAATCTTGACATCAAAAAATGTGTGACAAAGACTCTAAAAACTATTTTCAAGTGGCAGAAAACTCTATTGTCTATGTCAGAAGGACACTTCACAGTCATTTTTTCAGAGTTTGCTTCTTGAAGCTATCAAATCGCTCACGGTTGTATTCCACAGTTTGAAGAAGGTACTGTTTTTGTTGAGAATCTGTGGTAATAATGTTTGCGAAATCAGTCATCATCTTGACTCCCCGCTCAGCAATGTCATTCACTACTTTTACATTGCTGACATATTCCAGGGCCTTGCTGTAGTCATCACTCCTTGGCCATGTCGCCACAGGTTGCAGAAGCCAGTCATACTCAATGCCAAGGGTGTCAAGCAGAAGATGACTCTGGACCAACTAGATCAGCCAGAGTCGTCTTGGCTGTAACCTGAGGGAACATAGGTTTCCCTCGTCTGAAGCTATCTGGCTTCTCAGTGGCGTGCAGCTTGGCAGCAATGTCCTGCTTCTCTTTGTCACTGAGTCTGCTACCGAAGAGAGCGAACGGCACAACCTCCTGTGTCAGGTACCACTTGTGGTTTTCAAGTTTTTGTAGCACTGCCTGAGCAATCTCTGGATCTGTTCTCTTGAACTTCATTATGTCCTTCATGAACTGCAGATCATTTGCAGGAGCATCTGCAGCAAGTGTAGATGACATCCATATGGGTGTATAGAACACTGTTCTATACACCCATGTGGATGTCATCTACATAATCTGATAATCTACCTCTCTAATACGTAAAACTATATGCAGTCTACATAAAGCAATATTCACTTTCACATTCAGGGAAAAATTGAAAATAATATATGACTTGATATTTGACCGCTGGCACTATTTGAATATAGAAAGTCCTATGACCAATATTTACGTCACTAGCACTCAAAGATAAATTAAGATACAGCATTAACATTTCTTTCCATTGCTTGCACAATATACTACTATTTAGCAGCTGTTAGAGTTTCAAGGATTTATAATAAAAAGTCTTAGAATTACAATCCTCCAAATATGGGCATATAGACGGATTTTTTTTCTTGAAAGTTTTTGCATTCATATATTATATATATATATATATATATATATATATATATATATATATATATATATATATATATATATATTTTTTTTTTTTTTTTTTTTTTTTTTTTTTTCACTCAAATGGCAAGCAGCATTAGATTCTACACAATATAGAGTGAATTGCATGCCTGAATTAACCTCCCTTTTAAATCGGGAAGACTTTGAAAATCTTCAAAAAAGTTATTTTAAGCTCATTTTTGAACAATAATAGAGCATATTTTTCATGGAATTCCTCAAACGTTTTAATTTGGAGGTAGATACAATTAATTTATAAAAGTATACCGTAACTCAAGTCTCTATCCTTCTTGCTGCGTGAATGGGACGAGCATAAAAATGCAACAAAATAAAAATAAAAAAAATTCAAACTAAGGCCCACTCAGAGCTCATTCTTTGCACATATATAGTGGATAATGTCAATGATATGTCCAGTAAAAATGAACACTCTCCGTCAATAATTAACTGAGATAGAGGGTAACAAAGAGTAAAATAGATATAAATTGTAAGAGTTACCGCTCTCATACATTTTGACATACCCATACCGGGCACTAATTGAATAAAATCCACACTAATGCCGTCTAAATGCAACCATTTGCAATCCCCAATGAAGCTTAGTTTTTTAATAATAGTAATTCAACATTTTTATTAGACCGATTTTTTCCAATTTTCAGCAGTCTGACCTGAAACCCCCAATTAACATATGGACAAGCTTATTCTATCATAATATACAAGTTTTGAATAAATTATATGCAAAAAAAAAAAAAAAAAAAAAACATGCAAAAAAAAAGTATATAAGAGACTTTATAGGCCTATATTCATTATTTATAAATATTAAAAAATATATTTCATTATTTCCAATAAGTAAACTATTCGGTGACCGGAGTATGAACTACCATGGTATGAATTGTCCGGGATATGAATTGTCCAGGGTATGAATTGTCCGGGGTATGAATTGTCCGGGGTATGAATTAGCATGGTATGACTTGTCCGGTATGAGTTGTCTGTGGTATGAGTTGTCCTGTCACCGATATGAACTACTGTGTATCATCTTCAGTGGCACATACACATCAGTAGTGATGCTATAATTCGTAATATTTGGCACCTGGCGACATTATTGCAGCTGGCGACTGTACTGTTATCTACGGTAGGGTTATCACTATAACTGTCCAAGGTAAAGAAAAATTTTCCTGTAGAAACACTGAGGCAAAGTGTCCGTAGGCAGTGTCCGTAGGCGAAGTGTCCGTAGGCAAATTGTCCGGTAGGCAAAATGTCCGTCATGGCAAACTGTCCGTAGGCAAACTGTCCGGTAGGCAAATTGTCCGTAGGCAAATTGTCCGTAGGCAAACTGTCCGTAGGCAAACTGTCCGGGAACCGGTAAAAAGTGCGCGTGTTGTCACACGGCGTTTCGACTACGAGCATCTTCCTGGACCCGCGACCAAAACAAACACAATGGATCGTGCAAGAAGATTTCGTCTGGCTGCTATTGGCCTCAATATGTGTGTTTTGGCACATTATATGGCAAAAAAAAACGGCAGTGGACTCATTCTTGCCTCGAAAGAAGAAATAACGAGAGTAAATACTACATTCTTATTTTCCCTATACCCTATACACAGCTTTATTCCCTATATACAGCTATATTCCTTATATACAGCTATATTCCCTATATACAGCTATATTCCCTATATACAGCACTGATTTTCCATAAACATATCACATAGAGATGTTTCAACATCTCTTGACTACCCAAGATTGGTCATTTCTCTTTATTTCACTGAAATGTGTAGTTCGTACAAGTCTTGCGTGGCGTCGGCTGCTACAAGATGTAAACAAAGATGCCAGTAATGGTGGCAAGAGGACGATCATGCGCTACTCCGCGTTTGCTACCAAGAGATGCCGGTATCAGGCATCAATTGGTAGCAAAATATCAAAAGATGCCGGAAAAAGTGACTGTGTGACACGGCCTTTAAGTGTATAAATGACTGGAAATAAGAACAGAAACAGGCATTAATGTTACTGGTAATAAAATAACAAATAACTGCATAACGAAAGCGTAAAAGAAAAACTCAAGTGATTATTTTCCTGCTACTAAAATGTTACCATGGAACGTGACCAGGCTACGACCTCACGATGACAACGGAGCACAATTATGTAGTGCATAGTGTTTCAAATTTCGAGCCGATGTTTCTTGGCATCCTTGACAAACCAAGCAGCAGGGCATGTGGTTCGTTACGGTACGGTACGAAATTACGGTACGGTACGGTAATTTAAGGGCTAAAAGTACGGTTCGATATTACGGTTCGATATATTTCTTCAAGTTCGGTACGGTACTGTGTTTCATCTTGAGAAACTGAAGGACTTGACATGTGCTCATGAGTATGCGGTGGCATTCTCAAATCGGTTTGATGTGCTCGGTGCTCTCGGGGATCCTGTAGAACTGTGGGATACCTTCAAACGTGAAACTCTACATGCTGCCAAGGAGTGTATTGGGGAGCGCCCGAGGTCAAGGCGTGGTTTTGCCTCGACGGAGACGCTGGAGAAAATCGAGGAGAGTCGCGCTGCCAGGCTGGCTGGGAACTGGGACCAGCACAGGGCTCTGTCACGCCGGACTAGAACCCTCCTGAGGAGAGACAAGGAGAGGTATGTCAGGAGTCTCGCTGAGGATGTCGAGGGTTATTTGAACGCTAATAACCTCCGACCCGCCTACCGAGCCCTGAAGAAGCTCCGTTCCAAGTCTCCTTCTCGGGCGAGTGCTATTCGAACAGCAGATGGGCGCCTCGTGTCGGACATGGATGGGCAGATGGCTCGTTGGGCTGAGTACTTTGGGCAGTTGTTCACGGTGGACCCTCCAACTGAGCAGCTTCACACCACTGGGTTACAGGCAGTGGATGCCGATCCTCCCATTGACGAAACCGCACCCTCT
This sequence comes from Chionoecetes opilio, assembly GCA_016584305.1. NCBI lineage: Eukaryota > Metazoa > Arthropoda > Malacostraca > Decapoda > Majidae > Chionoecetes > Chionoecetes opilio. Next base: position 34,152 of record JACEEZ010023221.1, read on the forward strand.
CTTGACTAAGTCAGAGAGGCTGTAGCAAAGTTGAAGGGTGGAAAGGCAGCTGGTGTTTGTAATATCAGTGCGGAGCTCCTCAAACCTGGGGGTGAGGCCATGATCCGCGGGTTGCATGCTGTCCTGACTGCCGTGTGGCAATCAGGTACCATTCCTCCTGACTGGAAAAGGGGGCTGGTCGTCCCTATCTGGAAAGGGAAAGGGGACCGTCAGGACTGCAACAATTACCGCGGTATTACACTCCTCAGCGTACCAGGCAAGGTGCTTGCCCATCTATTGCTGACACGAATTCGCAGTCATCTGGTGAAGCATCAGAGACCTCAGCAGTCTGGGTTCACGCCTGGTAAGTCAACAACGGACCGTATCCTAGCGCTTCGTGTCCTGGTGGAACGCCGACGTGAGTTTCGACAGGGGATGCTTGCAGCCTATGTTGATCTCAAGAAGGCATTTGACTCAGTGCATCGTGAGTCACTCTGGGATCTTCTGCGACTTCGAGGGATTCCTGCAAGGACTATTGGTTTGATAACTGGTCTGTATTCTGGGACTGAGAGTGCTGTGAAGTGTGGGGCAGGTGTATCCAGCTTCTTTCCTGTGAATACAGGAGTGAGGCAAGGGTGCGTCCTTGCCCCCATCACTTTTCAACGCTTGTACGGACTGGGTATTGGACAAGGTTGTAGATCAAAGTGATTGTGGAGCATCCGTCGGCAACACCAAGATCACTGATCTTGTTTTTGCCGATGATGCAGTAATCTTTGCTGAGTCGCTGGAGGTCCTGGTGATGGCTCTCGAGGCGCTGCACGAGGAGGCAAAGCCTTTGGGACTTGAGGTCTCCTGGCTCAAGACCAAGGTCCAGGTGTTTGGAGACTTACTAGATGAAGCTGTACAGTCTGTTCATGCGTGTGGCGAGGACATTGAGATCTTGGAAAGTTTTACATACCTTGGTAGCGCAGTCCATAATGACGGCGGGTCACGTCAAGAAGCCTTACGGCGGATTGGCATAGCCCACGGTGTTATGAACTCGCTCAGCGGGAGTATTTGGCGTTGTCGGTACCTGTGCAGGAGGACAAAGATCCGGATCTTCAAGTCGCTTGTGATCCCTGTCTTACTCTATGGTTGTGAGATATGGACACTAAATAGTGACTTGAAGAGACGAATCAATGCCTTTGGTAATAAGTGTCTTCGCAGAATCATGGGGTATCGCTGGGATGATTACGTGTTAAATCAGCGATTGCACCGTGAGACTGAATCGAGTCCTATTACCTGCATAGTCCGTCAGCGCCAACTTCGGCTATATGGGCATGTGGCACGCTACCCTGAAACCGATCCTTCCCATCGGGTTGTATCTGTAAGAGACAATCCGGCGTGGAGGAGGCCAAGGGGGCGCCTACAAGGCTCGTGGCTGGGGCAAGTTGATGTTTCTTGTCGAGAGCTGCTTGGTATGGGAAAGGAGCCTGCATGGGAACTCGCGCGTGGTGACCCCCGGGAGTGGCGTCGTAGGGTGGGCGAGGCGACGCGCCCCCCGGCGTATGCCCCCAATGATTGATTGATTGGTACGGTACGTAAGTTCGATTTTTATTTCCGTACTTATATCGAACCATTTTCGTACCCAGCAGTATGAATGGTAAGCTACCATCCATACTGTCTATCTATTTGCATGTATATCTATCTGTAAAAATCACTCGACTTCACCCCAGCTCAGGGACCAGGGAATCAGGGACTCAAGGAGCTGGAGTTAACCCCCCACCCCCCACCCATTAACACCAACGTGTGACCTCATTACCAGGGAGGAATTTTTCAGCCAGCGCCTGGGTGTTGACCTGGGGTCCTGGGACTCCTGGGGATAATGGTTAATAGTTCAACAGGCTATGTGTCTAGTTCCTATCTACCTTATTATATATACTGTGCAAATATTTATATATATATATATATATATATATATATATATATATATATATATATATATATATATATATATATATATATATATATATATATACTCACCTCACTTCAACCTAGTTCATGGTCACTGGGGATGGAAGAGTGAGTGAGTGAGGGCGTGGGTGTGTGGGTGAGTGAAGGCGTGGGTGAATTCGTGAATAAGTGAGTGAATGAGGGGTGTGGGTGGATTAAGAGGTGAGTGAGGGAGTGAGTTGGTTGGAGGGGTGTTGAAGAAATGAGTGAGAGCGTGGATGGGTTAGTGAGTAAGAGAGTGACGGCGTTTGTGAATGGGCGGGTAGGTGAATGAAAGTGAGCGAGATTTGACCCCATTAATTAACACCACCGTGTGACTTCATTAGCTAGTTATAATTTCTGCCCAGCTGCCTGGGTGAGGACGTGGCATGGAGATTATCCCTCAGCCTCCTCAGGTCAAGGAGATAAGTAAGGTGACGTGGGATTGAAGGAAGATATTGTTGATGCCATCATGCTTTTACGGTGCAATACATAAAATGAATGCACCCTAATTTAGGTATATATATATATATATATATATATATATATATATAGAGAGAGAGAGAGAGAGAGAGAGAGAGGAGAGAGAGAGAGAGAAGAGAGAGAGAGAGAGAGAGAGAGAAGAGAGAGAGAGAGAGAGAGAGAGAGAGAGAGAGAGAGAGAGAGAGAGAGAGAGAGAGAGAGAGAGAGAGAGAGAGAGAGAGAGAGAGAGAGAGAGAGAGAGAGAGAGAGAGAGAGAGAGAGAGAGAGAGAGAGAGAGAGAGAGAGAGAGAGAGAGAGAGAGTTAATGATTTGTAAGTCTCGGGTATAGGAGATAACTATGAAATGTATAGAGAGATAAATGGGTAGAAGTTACTATGTGTTGTATGTACCTGTAAAAGTATGTGTATATTAATGTGTCATTACATGTCATTAAATCACAATGGAAAATGATTAGTAATTTTGTCAAATATTGATTTTGTTTATAAAAGTCAAATGTTTTTGGGTACGAAAAATAGTTCGAAATTACGGTACGGAAATTAATCGTACTAGTACGGTACGATGCAAATATTCAGGTACGGAACGGAATTACGGTACTGTATTTATCTGAGGTACGAATTACGAAAAATATTACCGTACCGTACTACATGCCCTGCGGCAAGCAGGCATCACTCGTCACAAAGGCATGACCCAAGCAGGAGTATTGACGCGCATGCTACAACACATCATGAGGCAGAAGGAGGAAAAGACAAGGAAAAAATGACTCCGAAAGAAAAGCAGGCTCGACACCTTCCCTGCGTGGCATGGAAAGGCGCTAAGCAGGTAGTCGTTGAGTCTTTAATGAGGTTTTAGCATACTTAATAAGTTTCTTTACGGAGGAAAAATGCCGAGTTGGTACATGGCAAGCATTACTTTGAATTTAATGCAGGGTTGAAAAAATATAACCCGGTAATTACTGTCATTTCCGGCGTGGTGGTTAGGACGTTGAGGGATATCAATATAGCTGCAATAACAATAATGACTGTAATGATTAAGATGATAATGATGATAATAATAATGATGATGATGATAACACTGTTGCGATCTTTTCAGATTTGCTGGTTATTACTTTAGTCGCACATTTATCTCAAAAACACGAGTAGAGATTAAATTTGCAATAAATATCAATAAAGCGTCCGAGTGGTGTAGAAATGACACGACGTTCAATGTAATCAAATGCTCGATGTTTGATAAAAAGCTTTAATATATTGGCATATAGTATAACATTGTCTTGCATCATGGGGGTTCCTTGACTCTTCTTTACGGTAACATAAGAACATACTACAAGAGGCTGCGAGGCCTACACGTGGTAGTTCCGGTAAGTAGGGAAACAAACAACGCACGACTTAGTGCATGGGAACAAACGAATCACGATCCTCAATTAAAGGCAACTTAATGCAAGGTAGAATATTTTAGTACTTAATCAAGTAAACATGCATCCATTTTCTTCAACTTTGCAAGATTTGCAATGTATTTTATATCGTATAGTAATATTTAATCATGCCAAATCTTTTCTTTAACTTACCCAAAACTCCTTAATTCATAGAAAATGTCAAAATCTTTCTGAATATTTTTCCTCTCGTGACTTCTGGCATCTAGTTAAAAACATCTCTAACATTTTCGTATCTACAACTTTCCCTCCTATGTTTCTCCCGGATGACTCCACAGCTGTCTCGTCTATTTCTAAAGGTGAAATCTTTGCTCAAGCCTTTGCTAAAAATTTACTCTGGTTGATGAAGGGTTTGCTCCTCCTTCTCCATCCTCTGACAGTTATGCCTGTTATTAAGATCCTTCGTAATGATGTTTTCTTTGCCCTCTCTGGCCTAGATCCTCGGAAGGCTAACGGTCCTGACGGAGTCCCTCCTATTGTTCTTAAAAACTGTGCTTTTGTGCTTGCACCCTGCCTCGTTAAACTTTTCCGTCTTTGTCTATCTACTTCCACCTTTCCTTCTTGCAGTTTGGAAGTTTCGTTTGCAGCTTGTTTCTTGGAAGTTTGCTTATATTCAACCTGTTTATAAGAAGGGTGACCGTTCTAATCCTTCATACTACAGTCATATAGCTTTGACTTCCTGCCTTGCTATAGCTTTTGAATTTATACCTAAGAAGATTCTGAAGCATTTATCTGCTGACAATCTTCTATCTGATGGTCAGTACAGTTTCAGTAAAGGACGATCTACTGGCGATCTTCTAGCTTTCCTAACTGAATCTTGGTCATCTTCTTTTAGGAGTATCGGTGAAAATTTTGTTGTCGTCCTTGACATATCAAAAGCTTTTGATAAAGTCTGGCACAAATCTTTATTTTCTAAACTACCCTCTTTCGTTTTTTTTTTCTCTCTCTGCACCTTCATCCTAAGTTTCCTTTCTAACTGTTATATTGCAGCTACTGGAGACGGTCATTGTTCTCCTAAGTCTATCAATAGTGGTGTTCCTCAGGGTTCTATCCTATCAAGCACTCGCCTTATATTATTAATTAATTATTAATTATCTTCTATGTCTAACTCAATGCCCTATCCACTCCTACGCTGATGATTCTACCCTGCATTTTTCAACGTCGTTCATTAGACGTCCAGCTCAACAAAAACTATGTGCCTTACGGAGAGATGCCACAGAGCGCCTAACTTCCGATCGTTCTATAATTTTTGATAGCGGCAGGGCAAACCTTGTTTTGTTCAATGCCTCAAAAACTCAATTGCTTCACCTATCTATTAAATTAATTAAATTACTCGACATAATCTTTCAAACAACTACCCTCTCTTCTTCAATGAACATTCTTGGACTATCCTTTACTTAGAATCTGAACTTTAAATCTCATATCTCATCTAATATACTATAGGAGTAGCCGTGTGTGTGTGTGTGTGTGTGTGTGTGTTGTGTGTGTGTGTGTGTGGTGTGTGTGTGTGTGTGTGTGTTGTGTGTGTGTGTGTGTGTGTGTGTGTGTGTGTGTGTGTGTGTGTGTGTGTGTGTGTGTGTGTGTGTGTGTGTGTGTGTGTGTGTGTGTGTGTGTGTGTGTGTGTGTGTGTGTGTGTGTGTGTGTGTGTGTGTGTGTGTGTGTGTGTGTGTGTGTGTCTGTGTGTGTGTGTGTGTGTGTGTGTGTGTGGTGTGTGTGTGTGTGTGTGTGTGTGTGTGTGTGTGTGTGTGTGTGTGTGTGTGTGTGTGTGTGTGTGTGTGGTGTGTGTGTGTGTGTGTGTGTGTGTGTGTGTGTGTGTGTGTGTGTGTGTGTGTGTGTGTGTGTGTGTGTGTGTGTGTGTGTGTGTGTGTGTGTGTGTGTTTTATGGGTAGCCGAAACTGTAAATTCAATTTTGATGAGAGTAGACTAAAAAATCGCAAATAAATCGTAGGTGGCAAGCGGCTTGGTCTCATGTCGATTTAATCATTTTGAA